>JARFJB010002121.1:872500-1077500 GCA_036346205.1 Vesta saturnalis
AAAGAAACCGCAAACGAATTTTACGAAAACGTAAATATGGTTCTGATCAGTACAAAGATCAGCAACACTTGCATAAAAATTACAACAAATTACATTACTGCAATTCGTTCCTGCGTGCGTACGTGCGTGCGCGTACGCGTGCGCGTGCGTGTGTGCATATGTGTGTATGTGTAATTTCGTGGGAGTGTGCGTGCGTGAGCACGAAAGTGTGTGCGCGCTTGTGTGGGTGCGTGGTTGTGGGTGTGTGAATGTGTGGATGTGTGGGTGTATGGGAGCGTGTGTATGTGTGTGTGTGGGAGTGTGTGGGTTGTGTGCGAGTCTGTGAGTGTGTGGGTGTGTTGGGTTGGGTGCGAGCGCGCGTGGTGCAGTATGGTAATAAAGTGGTATACTGATTTAGATTAAAACGAAAAGTTAATGGTGCGGGTTGCAGTACTACAATAAATTGGTATTGGTTATCTGTTTTAGAGATAAAAACGGCGCACCCGCGTGTACGTGTGTAACTTATGGAATAATAAAACAAATTAGAACGAGTAGATAAATCTTCAAATCAGAACTGTGTGATAAACATACCGATAATTAAATTCTAATTTTTGATTCTACAGTTAGGTGATAGCGACGAGAGTGACTTACTCTTTCCACACTGCCTGTTTGCCAATATAAAGCGAGCAATAACATTTTAGAATAAAATACGAAATAATGTAGAATGTAACAAGATGTAGATAACAATTTTGACAACCACTACACACGTTATTCTTGCAAAAACTGCCTCTTTTTTTACTTCCTCCCTTGCATCCAAAAATTATGTTTTTTCAGGGGATCTCACCTGCACAGAATTGATAGGTAGGTACTATATGATAACTATATTATAATATAATTATGATCCTCTCAAATGCTTTTTTATGGGCTTGAATCTTGATAGCGCAGTTGGTTAGCGCGGTACTCTAGCAAAGTACAGGTCGTAGGCTCAAATCCTACTCGAGGTAAACTTTTTATTTATGTATTTAATAAAATTAATAATAATGTTTAATTACATGTTTACCTTTGAACTTATTCGTTCATAACAAAACTTATAATAAATTTATAGTTTTTTTTGTTTTAAATGCAAAAAATTATGTTTTTTGTAATAAGCAAATTTTATCTATCTGCACGGTTTCTGAAATATTTAGTTTTAAGATTTTTATTTGAATTCTTCGTGGTATAATTAATGCGCACCGTGTATAATATTAGGTATATTGACCAGGAAACGATCATAACAGTTGCCATAGTTAAATAAATGGTAAAACGCATTGACGTTTGTATTATGTATGTGATTGAGAATGTAATTTCATAATACCATGAAAAGAAAGTTTTTAGTTATTTAGCTAGAAATAAAAGGAGAATAATTGATTTTTGACCAAATGTGATCAAAAATCTTTACTACTAAAAATAGAAGCATGGGGCGCTCATCATAATTCATTTCTCTCCGCCACCTGTTTATATGAGCGCCCTACGCTTTTATTTTTGATTTTTGATCACATTTTGGTGCAAAGAAAAAAATATTTTCTCCTTGTTAGTGCACTTTCTACTCGTAAATAAAAGAGTGCTTTTTAAATAAGTTTCTTGTTTCATAGTATTATTTTTATATCTATTAAAAGTTTTTCATGAAATCACAGTCTCACTCACATACGCAATACAAATCAATATACCTAATATTATACAGAGTCCCCATTGAGTATATCACGAAGAATTAAAATAAAAATCTGAAGATTGTAAATATTTCGAAAACCGTTGCAGATAGACAAAAAAGAACGAATCAGACATCACCGTTTCAGAAAATATCAGCTCAAGCATCAATCCAACGAGATAAGAGAAACCATCCGAAATCGAGCGAACGAACAAGATTTTGATAGGATAAATACTCAACATTCAAAGACCAAGGCAATGCACAAGGAAATTCCGTGGAAGAAACAAGAAAAGGGAATGAAGGATTAGGAAGAACCAACCAACCTCAATCGCAAGAAACAACTCTAAACGGCAGTTGAACGAGAACGAAATGAAGGCTCTGGACAAAGGCTTGATCTATACGATAACACGGAAGTATATTCCGAAAGTAGATTTAATAACCGCAGTTGAAGAAACAGCTATGAAGTTAGATCCCGGCAACTGCCTTCAGTTTGGTCAATTTAAGATAAAAATTAATAAAAATAAACCACTAGTGGACAGTGACAAAAACGAAATTAATGTTTTGGGTTATTTTACTGCCTCTCCAAATGCTTTCGTTAGAGATTGTGAGAGAGATATTACTTTGTCGACGAGAACAATTCATCGCATTTTAAAAAAACACAAATGGAAACCATTTTCATATCATTTGGTGCAACACTTACAATTAGGTGATCTTTCTCGAAGGGTAGAATTCTGTGAATGGTTTTTAATGAAGACCCAAGGGGATGAAAACTTCATAAAAAAGTTATATGGTGAGATGGAGCAAAGTTTACCAAAAATGGATTATTTAATCGACATAATTCCCATTTTTGGTCTAATGAAAATCCACATGTTAGTAGAGACCGTTATTTCCAAGATAGTTGGAGTTTTAATGTTTTTTGTGCAATAAAAGACGATAAAATTTTAGCATTCAGATTTTATGATGAAAATTTAAATGGTACAAGATATTGCCACATTTTAGAAGAAGCCATACGGCCGGCGTTACATACTTTAAGAAATGGAGAGGCGGCTTCAGCTTGGTATCAGCAAAATGGAGCACCTCCACATAACTTTGGGCCTGTTGCTCAGCATCTTTACGACATGTTTGATGATAGATGGATTGCCAATTAGGGTTCGTTTTGTTGGCCAGCTCGTTCTCCTGATTTGGCCCCTCTAGATTTTGGTATTTGGGGTTACATTAAAAATCAGGTATTTTCCAAACTTGTTACGACAAGGGATGCAGAGAGTCTTACTTGCTTTTAATTCTCTAACACCCGACCATATTTCCAGAATTACAAGACATAACTTAATGAAAAGGATTCATAAGTGTTTAGAAGTAGACGGTGCCAATTTTGAACACTTATTATAAAACTTTATTTGTTTAATATTACCTTTAGTTATTTTTGTTTGTAAGTTATCTAATTAAATTAATACAAAATACCTAGTCAACGTTTTTAATGGTATCCACAATTAATAATCCTTTCAGGCTGTTGGTTACCTTCCAGAATTAATAACTTATGAAAAAATAACAAAATATCACCTTAAATAATGGAAATCATGGCCTACCCTTTACTAATGTTGAAATAATTAAATGTTGTTATGTTTTAACTAAGATAATGAAATATCTCAAAAGTGGTTGGATTTAGGTATAGGGAATACTGATACCAAACGGATTGGCTTAAAAAAATACAGCGGAAAATGTAATAAAATACAGGTTGTTCTATTTAAAGTAAGCAACCTATAAATGATTCAAATTGCCCATATTGGCGGCTAAGTTTAAAACACCCTGTATGAAATATCAATGAGATGGATATATGGAGTTAACGGGCAAGCGCTTGTTGTTTATTGGTTACAATTTCACGTCACTAGCTTCTTTATTAATGGAGATATCGTTATTCAATGTGGACTAGGATTTTTCAAAATTTAAAAAAAAATCGAAATATCTCGAAAATACTTCATTTTTGGTATTGTGCACAAATTTTATCTAGAATTTCATGTAGAATTCGAAAACAAAATAAAAAATATTAGGTTCCATTTAAAATAACGAAGTTGACGTCTACTTCCGGTATAACCGGAAATGCCACATTCAGAACAATATTATATTTGAACTCAGCGTCATCCAAAACCTACAGCTTCGTAATTTCAGATTTTTAACATAACTGTATCCGCCATTACTTTTAATTAAAACTCTTCGCGCCACACCCTGTATAGGCAATTCCACGCAAAAACCGATGCACGTCATAAATGTATTTAGCTAGTTCTAGCGAATTACTTACATAAATTAATGAGGTCTGACTGAACTTACATGAAATTTCCTATAGTGCTCGTATTTCTTGAAATTCATCCTTTAATCATTTGGGCAGCTTGGTCTTAACGGCAACTACCTATATGTCTCTGTTCAATTCAAAGTAAGTGTCAAGTGCGTTTTATCGTGAAAAAATTGTAATTTTATCCATCAGAATTAGTTAAATCAGTTTATTTTTATGAGACTGTACATATACGTTTCAAGCGTTTCCATAAAATTAACCCTAGAAAATAAGGCTCAAACTCCTAACCTGCATACCCCCTCCCATAGTTTTTTAATTAATCCATACTAATACACACGTTAAAATTATAAACAATATATAAGGCCTAGCGCAAAGCCAAATTTACATTATACAACAAATGTACGCGATAAGCAAAACGAGTGTAGGTGCCTTAATTTTCTAAAGAATTAAATTAAACCCCGTATTCAATGTGATACACTAGTATAGGATACAATGTAAATAAGGTTAAAGCTTAAAACAAGGGATCCGTAATTAGGGTATCTTGTTACTTAAAGAAATTGTAATCTGTATAAAGTACATGATACTATTTATGGTACAATTTGTAGTTTTTTGAAATAAAATTAACTATTTTTACTACATTATTAATTATATTAAATACATACAGACATAAATGCAATATAACCGTCACACTGCGGTGTAAGGGAAATCGTAGTTAAAATGACTATCGTATTAAGATTGAGTGAAAGGAAAAACGAATGTGAGCGAATTTCCAACACTTTTAAAATTTAATAAAAGCGCACAGTAAGATGTTACTCGGCACGTGTTGGCTCCCTAATTGAAACTTAAAGGCGTGTTTTTATGTTGCTATTCTTTACAAAACAATGCGTTTTATACATACATTGCATTTTAGCCTTACTCTTTTTCTCTGGAAAAATTACAAATGCTTAAGTTTTGACAATAAATCGTATATTGATATGTACTTTTACAATCTCTATACGTTCCGACAGTATTTGCAGCTATCATCGTCAGTAGCAGTAGAGAAACGTTTTATTAAAAATGTAAATGTCAAATTTATAAAATAAGGAAATAAAACCATTAGTTTTCCTCTATAAGGAATTGAAATATGAAAATGAAGGCTTTCACAATTGCGGTCATAATTACAAATGAAATTGGTATCAAAACATAAACATAAACATTGCAAAAGAATATATGTATACACGATTTGTTCTCTAAAGAAACACATTTTTAATTATGGACACAAATTCTGAAAGTTTTTGTGCCATGCGCAACATTAATTTCTTTTTTACTCATTTAAACCCTGCTTTGTAACTGTAAACTGTAAACCGCTAGCTTATTGGATTTTCAGAATTCTTACACCAATTTTTACTATAAATGTTGCTGACTACATAGTGTTCAGTATCTTACACAGATTTATTTAAAAATTAATATAAATTTAAGAAATTAAAATACTGATGTTTTTTGGGTTTTTTAATGGTGTATTAGTATATTAATGTAATACATTCTAAACGTTTCAATAACACTTACAGCTATCTTCGTCAGTAGTGGTATTATCTATTAAATTTGTTAAAAAAATTGAAACAATTTTGTGAAATTTGAAAATTAAAACATAAACATTAGCTTAGGTAATATAACAGTTTGATAAACGTATAAAGCCAATTATGGAATAAAATTTTAGTAAAGAATAACTAGGTCATTAAGCAATTAAGTATTGTTAAACTGTCTTGAAGATGACAACTCACAACACCATCTAACGGTAGAAGGATAACGATGAAAGTTGTGAAAAATTTTGAAATTGATGAAAGCATTCACAAATACAAACATGACATCAATTAAAATAACGCAGTTAAATCCAATAAAGAAATATTTATATTTGTGAATGCTTCTATCAATTTCAAATTGAAGTTTTTCACAACTTTACACTTACATCATAACTTGTTTAAATTTTGTTATATTTGTTTTTTGGTTATTTTTCACCGTTAGCTTTACGCGTTTATGAAACTGTAATATTAATAGCAAGCTTATGTTTATAATTTAATTTTCAAATTTCACAAAATTGTTTCAATATGTTTAACCATTTTAATAGATAATACTACTACTGACGAAGATAACTGTAAGTGTTATCAAAACGTTAAGATTGTATTACATTAATATACAAATACACCATTAAGAAACCCAAAAAAGATAAGTATTTGAATATGTGTAATAATGGTGAAAGTTACATTTTCAAATCTAATAAATATTCCTAATATTTGTTAATAACTATTTGTAGAAAACTTTTGAATTCCTGCTTGTTTATTATAGTACTTTAAAAGAGAATTTGATCAAAACTCTTCGAAGGTACTTTAGTATAGCAAACATTTTATTGGAAGACTACTCTGATCGAGTTTCTACATTAATATGTTCTTCTTTTAAATAAAAGGAACACATTTGCATTTTGCGACTAATAATATAAGTGTTTTTGAGACTAAAAAACCGGTTCTTTTAACCTTAATAGATATTACTGCCTTTTAGAACAACTCAATCGATAGACCTTCTACCAAACGAGACCTGTACAAACTTTTTCGACACAAAGTTGGCTAGAGTATTATGTATTAGCGATGTTAACAAAAAAAATCTGGGGTCACTATTCAATTAGCATTCTAAGTTAACACTTTTTTATTAACGTGACACCTGGGTCACTGACTGTTTTCATGCTATATCGTTTACCAACCAATGCTTTAGTCCTTGTTGCCAGGCATTGTTAACGAATTTTCTTAATGTACAATTACATCAAAGCTAACCTTTCATTAACCGAGACGAGTAATTTTGCGGTTAGATTTAAGTCAAGTGATATTGATATATTCATTATTGATATTTATATATAGTGTGACGATGAATGGCTACTATACAATCCTAACCTGTATTTTGTGTCTTAATTCGGCGTGTAATGTTTGTATAATTAATTGGTTATTGGGTTATCGCTGCCCATTTGGCAAGTAAGTTAGTGTACAGAGTCTGGCTTATGTATACCAAATACAATTCTGTATATGACTTGAAATATAGAGCATGTTTTACCTAAGTTATTTGACTAAAACGCGTCTCTCTCTCTCTATCTATCTCCCTCCCTCTCTCACTCTGTGTGTGTGTGTGTGTGTGTGTGTGTGTGTGTGTGTGTGTGTGTGTGTGTGTGTGTGTGTGTGTGTGTGTGTGTGTGTGTGTGGGCGTGTGTGCTGCGTGCGTGTGCGTGTGAGCGTGCGCGCTGTGTCGTGGTGTGCGTGTGTGCGTGTGTGCGTGTGTGTGCGTGTGTGCGTGTGTGCGTGTGTGCGTGTGTGTGTCTGTGTGTGTGTTCATGCGAGCGTGCGTGTATGCGTGTGTGCGTGTGTGTCTGTGTGACTGTGTGTCTGTGTCTGTGTGTCTGTGTGTGTGTGTGTCTGTGTGTCTGTGTGTCTGTGTGTCTGTGTGTCTGTGTGTATGTGTGTCTGTGTGTCTGTGTGTTGTGTGTGTCTGTGTCTGTGTGTCTGTGTGTCTGTGTGTCTGTGTGTCTGTGTGTCTGTGTGTCTGTGTGTCTGTGTGTCTGTGTGTCTGTGTGTCTGTGTGTCTGTGTGTCTGTGTGTCTGTGTGTCTGTGTGTCTGTGTGTCTGTGTGTCTGTGTGTCTGTGTGTCTGTGTATCTGTGTGTCTGTGTGTCTGTGTGTCCGTGTGTCCATGTGTCCGTGTGTCCGTCTGTCCGTCTGTCCGTGTATCCGTGTGGCCGTGTGTCCGTGTATCCGTGTGTCCGTGTGTCCGTGTGTCCGTGTGTCCGTTTGTCCATGTGTCCGTGCGTCCGTGTGTCCGTGTGTCCGTGTGTCCGTGTGTCCATGTCTCTGTGTCTGTGTCTGGGTTTGTGTCTGTGTCGGTGACCGTGTCCGTGTCCGTGTCCGTGTCCGTATCCGTATACCTGTCCGCGTATGGGTCTGCGCGTGCGCGTGCGTCCGCGTGTGCGGATGCACGTGCCGTGTCTGCGTCTGCTTGTGCGTGTGCGTATGCGTGTGCGTGTGAGTCTGTGTCTGCGCCTGAGCCTGCTACTGCGTCTGCATCTGCGTGTGTGTCTGCGTCTGCGTCTGCATCTGCGTCTGCGTCTGAGTCTGAGTCTGCGTCTGCGTCTGCGTCTGCGTCTGCGTCTGCGGCTGCGTCTGCGTCTGCGTCTGCGTCTGCGTCTGCTTGTGCGTGTGCGTATGCGTGTGCGTGTGAGTCTGTGTCTGCGCCTGAGCCTGCTACTGCGTC
Source organism: Vesta saturnalis (assembly GCA_036346205.1). Classification (NCBI taxonomy): domain Eukaryota; kingdom Metazoa; phylum Arthropoda; class Insecta; order Coleoptera; family Lampyridae; genus Vesta; species Vesta saturnalis. The sequence continues at coordinate 880,710 of JARFJB010002121.1, forward strand.
TGCATCTGCGTGTGTGTCTGCGTCTGCGTCTGCATCTGCGTCTGCGTCTGAGTCTCAGTCTGCGTCTGCGTCTGCGTCTGCGTCTGCGTCTGCGTCTGCGTCTGCGTCTGCGTCTACGTCTGCGTCTGCGTTTGCGTCTGCGTCTCCGTCTGCGTCTCTGTCTGCGTCTGCATCTGCGACTGCGTCCGCGTCTGTGTCCGTGTACAGACTTACACATAACTCTGGGTTGCAGATATGGGTGTATTATTATTTGATTGATCAAAATGATGCTGAATAATCTTATTGTCCAAATTACTTATTTCCATAACCTCATTTTTTATAATTCCTTATAAAATTTTCTTAATTTTTTGACGGACGTCTAATGTCACTTTTAAAAGCATTTCTAAGATTCCCAGTTTTCTCGGGAACATTTGTCAATTTCTCTAAGGCACACTCAAAATTCACTTCCAATTTTTCAGACAGATATTATAAATTAAAAATCAAGATAAACGGTGAAATGACTGAATCAATATGGGAAACAATGACATGCACTTTATGGCAATACGCGTTTTTTTGTGTACTCCTTCTTGACGCTCTTTTGTAGTGTTCGAAGTTTATCTCACAGTTGAAAATTTCTCATACCAGTTGTTAGGCAACACACCTTACATTTAGTTACGAGTCATAAATACGTGGCAACGCCGCACAAAGTACATTACGTTTTCCGCTATATTTAAAGTTCAGTTAAAAGGGGGAATTTTAATTGGTGGGAAAAATAAAAGCTAACAGGTGATTTTCATTTAGTCTCAAAAAGGGCGCCATTTTATCAAAGGCGCGTTTTAAGAAACTAAGTGTTTGAGAAATTTGCTGTAATTTTTACAAATTTGTATGGTAATAGTTATTTACGTTATAAGTCCGGTACGACGGGTATTACGGACGAATAAGTAATTACTTCGGACAAGGTGAAGCCAAGTCAGAATTTGTTTGCGTAATGAGTACGTAATATCCGGGTATCGGACGAATAACGTAACGTACTTTATTTCATACTGAAACTCACTCACAACTAAAAAGAACCAAAAACGCATTTGTTGAAACCTGCGTCTAGCAAAAATGGATAATTATCGTAGTTAGCGGGGTTGCTAGGGACGCTACGGTTGTTTGTTTACAATTTGCGATCAGTCAAAAAAGTAAAAACGTGTGATGAAAATATGAAGAATTATGACGAAATCTTAGAAAAAAGCAAAGCGATTACAGCAAAACTTATGACCCTTATGTCTGAGGAGAGTTACAAAATGAATATAAGGTGTTTAATTAATGGCGGCGGCGACTTGATGAGGAAGCTACACTGGCGGCATATTTATATAATTTGGTGAGTAGTTTTTCCGCATCAAATACATAGTTTTAGTAGAATTTGTTCCATTTCTAGTCCAAAAAATACTGTGGTTCTTCTTTGTGGAGCAAATATTCGATAGTAAAATCAATGCTGCTTGTCTTTGAGAATATTGATATTTCAACATTTGCAAGATTGAAAGCATTTTTAAAACATCATTCAGTTGGTCACCAGTCTATACAAGCACAAGTTCTCACCCGAGAAGAAGTTTATGAATTCAATAAAGCCAGCTTTGGATTGAATTCCGTAAAAATCCTGCCCTACCGTAAAAATGTGTTTTACTATCGACTACACTCTACCATAAAACCCAATATTACAGTACAGTATGAAATAAAGCTACATGCAGCTTTGTGCTGGTTTACTTCTCAAACATATATTAAAATTAATGCAGTTTAGTCTTTCGTTTTACGGACAAGGTTTTCCTAAAAGCTATGTGCTTCCTCGTCTCAACAGGTGGTAAGTTCTCCTTAAAATTTAGTACACCTTTCAGGTTATTGCTCAAATATATAAAGTTTATACAATTATTATTTGTCTCGTAACTAAGACATAAATTTCTTCAGTTTTTTTGTCTTTCTTGTTATTTTTTGTCTCCCATTCTTCTGTGGCGTATGCCGAAAGCATTTCTTCGTCTGTACGTGAATATTTCTCGCAAGTGGGATCTGTGAGTACGCTGTTAACCACCTTTCCTAAACATGGAGCACTGCACATTGGATTACGAAAGCTTGCCTCGAAGATAACTCAAGAGGCTGGTCTCGCTATCGTCTCGATGTCTCTCTAAAGTACCGAGATTAAATCAAGTAAGACGTTCAGGTATTCCTGACACAATAAGCTTACTAGTGAGTTTTATATTACTATATTTCGTGACCGAGCCCTGGAGAAATGAACAGTCACATACGATCATCAATAATTAGTGTGGGTGTGGCTCGCTTCTGGCTCTTTATAAAGTAAAGGTGTGAAATTTCTTCAATTACGTACAGGTGCTCGATAAAACTTCGTTGCACATGATATGCCGATTCCATTAAAAAGGTTATACACCTAAAAGTTTATTTGTTACTTTAAGTAGCGACAATTAATTAATATATTACTCACACCAGGTGCACGTTTCAGAATTTTTCAACTCGTCTGTACTTTACTGATTTGTGTGTGAATTATTATTAAGAACAGTAACTGCATTACAAACAGCTGTTACCTTCGAAGTTGTTGTCGTTGCTTACTGCAACTTAAATAACGCTAATGCAAATTTAATTCCATACAAAGAGGAATCCATCTTAAACTGTTCATAGTTGTTAATGCAATTTTATTTTGTGTTTCCTGCTTTCTATGCTTAATTTAGTTTTTTTGCTTTACAACATACGATTTAATAACGAGAAATTTATTGTATATTTATGTACTTATAAGTGATGCGGCTTCCGCCACAAAGTTTGTAATTATTAGTTAGTGACTTATTTGCCACCTCTGGGCGATTAGAGTAGTTATTATTTAATTCTTGGGTTTCCAGGTTATGCTTTTAATTAATTGCTCGTGGCACTAGTATTGAATTTCCTACTTTTTTGTTGCTTTAAGAAAAAAAGTACGAAATTGCTGCTTATTTCATGTGATTCAAGTAATTTAATCTCAGTGGTAGACATCTGGCTAACTTGCGATTGAGTATTTACATGAAATAATTAAATTTCGTTGCAGTAAAAGGAACGTACTCTAGTTTTAAGGGGAGCTCTTCGTAGAACCATGGTTTGTTACGGTAAAAATGTTCACTAGGACAAGGTAAAAGATAAACCTGGTTTTTGCACGGCTAGCTCGGCGTGCGGGTGAGGGTCTATTGGGACAAAGCAGTCTCGTCTCCGTAGTTTACGCTATCTACCAAAGTCGAAATCGGGAAAATGACACAATAGGTTCCGGTAGGCCCCAGGATATTCTAAAAGAACACACCAGGGTGTTTTAAAAGGCGAATTAAACGACGGTACGTAGTGGTCCGAATACCCAACTTACCACACTTACCAAATCGTAACGCTCGTAACTCCAGGTCTCCGCAATACTGCTTCACCTGAAAAAGCTTCTACTTCTGCACCTTAATCTGATCAACTTACCCCCGTGCAGCAATGTTCAAATTCAATACAAATCTCTAATGTTCCCCTTACGTTAAATTACTAACTCCCTTAAACTAATCAAAATAACACATACTAAACTGACTTCAATTCGGTTACAAATCTTTTCTAAACTTGTAAATTACGTTACGTTAACTTAATCTGGCAACAAAACAAAACAAAAAAAAGAATCCAGAACTCCAACTTCTCTCAAAAGAACTCGGCGACGCTTTACTATTTGAGCAATATATCAACACCCTTTGTCAAGGCTTAATATTAAAATAATTACTCCAAAGTTATAACTAAGATAAACATCTATTAATTCAAAATAATTAAATAAAACAATTAAAATTTAAACATGTCAATTTGGATATAATGGTAATCGTATCTTCTTAACGTTTATCTCATTGAATTCTGGCCAGTAGCAAAACTATCTTAAGCTAAATTGCATCCAAAGAAATTCTATAAATTTGGATTACTCCATCACGTAAATCTTATATAACCTGAATAATGAAGGTAAGATTTTATTTACCTCCCTGCATAAAATATTAATGGTACCAAAACACCTTAAATAGCTACTAAATAGACAAAGGAAACTGTCCGAGAACGTTAACAAAATGACACACTAACTTAAAAAAATTGCTACCAACAGGTTCCTTCGTTAACACACATGATATAAAATACTTTATATAAAACACAATCAACTTTTATTCTTTCAAGTCGCAAGATCAACGAACAGAATATAAATTACATTACCTAGGTCACACAGGCAAATAGGCGATAATCCTTGCTCGGCGAAAGCGTCGGGTACGACTCGTGGAGTCCACAATATTACTGCTGGTCGATGACACGAAGCTGCCTTCCCAAGGTCTCTACCACGCATTCAACTTGCTTTTCAACATAATGCCTCGTAACTTATTGAAGCAGCATTAACTAACTTAAATCACTTTAATAATTTCTTTAACTCGAGGTTGTTAAAGTTCGACACACAAAAGAAGACACTCAACAAATCGTTTTGTACAGCTTACGTTAATAGGTTTAATTACGAACAGAACAATCCTAAACGGTATGTGTGTGTGTGTGTGGGTGATCGTTCACTACGCACACTTAAATTTTAGGAAAGGGGTTCTTTAATTATATCTCGTTACTAACGAAAATTCACTAGTACTCAGGTTCGCACTACCATAAACACGAACCAAATTTCTATCATAAACGCACTCGAAGATGCCGCTCTTCTCCACTAAACTAACTTTATGAGCGAGCCCGGTTGAAATGCTACTTCACAAAAAAATATCCCAAACTTGGTTATAATCGACTAATCTTTCAAGTCCTCAATACTACTCCCTTAACTTTCACTAGGAGCTCGCACAATGATGAAACCCCAATTCCGATAATTCGACGACTTCACCTACACGCACGACTTTACGCTTCAAAAGCTTGACAGACGCTCCCCCATTCAAAATTACTTTCTCTCCATATTAAAAAAACGCTCCCCTCCATACAAATTCATTCAAATAAACCAATCAACCATTTTAATTTTAAAATTTCTACCCTCCTAAATTTACGACGATCTCCCGACATCAGGCGACGAAACTGCCACGTTTGCATTTTTCTTCGCCACGATACAGAAATGCTATTGCAAAGGTACAACCAATCGCCCACCCATATTACTTACACGGATGAAAACCAACATTCCGACTCTCCAACTGTTCCTCTACACGAATGCAACAGTGCGATAACAACGCTTCTTTGTAATGAAACTAGGTAACAAAACTAAACGAATTTATCTCAATAAAACTTTACATATGATTCGGGCAATAAACTGAAGATTGTACTTAAAATTCCACAAAAAAACTACACTGACCTTTCTTAATGAAAATTACGTAATTACACCAAAAAAAACGAAATTCCTTAATGCACATTACACATTCCTAAAATTCCTTTACATACAGCGTGACCCATTCAAGCAAAACATTCATTATCTACAGTAAGCTCTTACACAAAAAAAATATATACGGAATCTAACTAAGTGAATAAAATTACAAACAAAATTACGCAATACGTATACAGGGTGTTTAAAATACCCTGACAGGTTCCAGAATTTATTTGCTTTTGTTGTATGTGTGTGTTTCTAGCCTCCCGAGTCAACGTTGTTTGTCTGACAGTACGGGAATATTTTGAATTGTTTCTGATATCATATTAGGGGTTAGAGTACACCCTTTATTTTTGGGCCACCAGTACCTTTGTACACGTAACACCGTATAAAGCACGTGCATAAAACACTACTTGTATAGGCGAAATTGTGCATGGAACTTTCCAAGTGATTCTTGTTAAGTTCATCTTTATTTCCGTTTCCCCATTATAACAATGTACATTGGTAAAACCAATAAAACGAACCCCAGAATATGTGGAAAAAATTAATATAAAGAGTCTAACTAATGAGAGTACGAAACACCTGTATCAAACAAGACTTAAGCAACATATAGCTTTGCACAAAATTGAACAGCAAGATACAATAAACGAGGCATGGAATAAAGTTAAAACAAACATACAAGTAGCCGCAGTAGAAGCATTAGGAATGCATAGAGTCAATATTAATGCCGTTCATAAAACCCCATGGTATACACCAGAAGTAAAGAGATTGGCGAAAGAAAAACGAGATGCCTATTTAAAGTATGGAAGCATTCCATTCCCAGAACAGTACGCAGAGTACGTAAGAGTAAGGAACAGGGTAAACATAGAAATAAAACGTATCAAAGAACGCTACTGGAAAACTTTCACGCGATATGAAATAAGACCTATACGGCGCTCAAAGAAAGATTTGGAAAATGATACTGAACCAAAAAAAAGAAGTAAACAAATATTTGCAAATAAAACATGTATCAGGAAAGGAATGGATAACATACTTCACCGAGCGTTATAACAAGTCGTCACAACAAGTAATACCATAACAAGTCACTCTTTCACGAAACACGAGCGAGGTGGAGATGACTCATGCGAAATTAAAAACTGCAATTAATAAACTTAAAAATTCAAATCTCCTGGCCCGGATGGAATATACAACGAACTCCTTAAATATGGGGGGGGGGGAAGAACTGACCAACCAAATACATGAATTATTTTTGAAAATGATACCCGAAGCCAAGGTACCACCGGAATGGAAGCTGAATTCATGATCCCTATGTTCGAAAAAGGCGACAACGAACAACCCAAAAACTACAGAGGTATTAGTCTCTTGAACACCTCTTTGATATTTTATTGACAAGAATGATGCAGCAACAACTGCAAGATAGAATAGAAATTTCGGAAGAAAAGCAAGGGTTCAGACAAAACAGAAGTACAGTAGATGCAATCGCCATCGCAAGGCAAATAATAGAAAAATCTATCGAGTTTAACCGTTCAGCATACTTCTGTTTTGTAGATCTAATAAGGTACGGTTAGAAGACGTATTGAGCATACTAGCAGACCACAGTATACCAAGAAAGCTAATACAACTAATAGAAGACATCAACACTAATAATCAAACGATCATAAAATCTAACAGTACTACATCCGAAAAGATAAAAGTAGCTCAAGGGCTAAGGCAGGGAGATTCATTAAGCCCATTCCTGTTTAGCATTGTTATGGACCAAATCATCAAAGCCGTAAGAAATATGCGAGGATATAAAATGGGAAACCACAACATAAGTATTTCGTGTTATGCCGACGTTGCGTTATTGATGGCCGATAATGAAATCTATTCACAATCTATGCACCTGCATAGATTCAATGTAGTCTCCAAAAATTATAACATGGAGATATCGGTTGAGAAAACAAAGACTCTAGTCATATCAAAAGACCCACTGTGGTGTAAACTTGAGTTAGAAAATAAAGTTATAGAGCAAGTGATATCAAGTGACCTGAATTTAATCAGAGAAACCGAAGCACAAGCAATAAAAGCATTACAAATGTCAGGGTGCCTCGGTCAAACTATATGGAGGAACAAATACCTGTATTAACGTATGCTACCGAAACACCTGCCGAAACCAAAAGGACAAAACAAAACAAAGAACAGTAGAAATGAAAACATTACGCGCAGTACAAGGCATCATGCTGCACGACAGACAAACAAATAGATCTATACGACATGCTTGCAAAGTACAAAATATGGTCAAGTGGCGCAAAGAGAGAAAAAAGAAATGGAACGAGCGCGTAAACAGAATGGCAGACGAACGTATAGTAAAAATAAGCATAGACGAAGATCCACCAGGTAGACAACCCGTTGGAAGGCCTCCTAAAAGATGGATGCAGAGCTGGGCTTTCCAACTGAATGATGAAGTTTACGAAGTAGCCTTAACTACTACCCGTAGGCAGTCAGTCAAGAGGCTTCGTCGTAGTTATCCTACACCTGAAAGAAGAAGCTCCAGCGCTTGTTTCAGTATTCTCAAGGAACACCACCGGGAAGAGAGTTCAAGAAGTAAAATACATCTGAAGATCAAATACCATGAAGAGGTTCCAACAGAGGATTCAGCATCTGCAAGGGAATCCACCACCTGCAAGAGGCTCCAACACCTGCAAGAGTGTCCAACGCTTGGAAGAGATTCCAACACCTGCAAGTAGTAACCGGAAGCAGTAACGGAAAAAATTGAGTCCAAGATGGAGGACCCAGGACGTAGAAAGCCTGTGACGATCCAGGAAGAAGTAGCCGAAGAGGTTCGGATTGAACATGGTGGAGGACGTCATATCCCATTGGTTGGAGGTCCAAGGTCACGTCTCTCATTAACCAGGAGGTGTGACTTATGTCGAACGTCGTCTCGAATTAATTGGGAAGCGGAGCTTACGTCACAGTGGACTGGACTTAAAGTAGGGCGGTGGGGGTGTGCCAATTGCCACCCTACTTACATAACCTGATTGCGACATACACTACGAAAACGAATTGTTTAAATGCCGCTAAGGTTTATACTTCAATCCATGACCATCCCGTTTTCATTTAAGCTTTACGATTTCTATCTATCTATCTATCACTTTTCGAACTGTATCAGCACATAACGCCGAGTTAAAATTTAAACCGTCTTTAGAGACTTTGAGGTGACATTTATTATGTTATGTATTGAAAATCCAAAAGTCTCCTGAATTGTTGGTGGCACTGTTTTATTCTGACATGACAGTGGCTGTCAAGCTGTTCGACGCAAATTGAAGAAAATCTGTTTTTCTTTTGCTTCATAATTGACTATCGCTAGCGTAAAGATAAAGGTAAATAAATGTAAAGTGATAAAATTAATCGAACTGTTTCACACTTTCGATATTGTATTTGCTTCCCTTCATAATTGTGGACACAAAGTGACTGGCCGTACACTGGGCCCTTTTGCAAGAACAGAAATTGAGGACGAGCACACATGAACATAACTAATAACATTAATGTTTGCTTTAATTTACTTTGTAAAATTCCATTTTTATTTAATCAATATATCACACATTCTACTATCAGTAATTTGATGTTCTGAATCTATCGGGATTATATAAAGCCGAAATAACTTCCAGAGGTAAGAAAAAAATTCCGGATTAAATAGATCTTGACACCATGGAATTAAAAATAGTATAAATGTTGCACATTGTAACGTGCAAAAATCGATATAGGATCGATTGTATCATTTTATCTGGTTACTGTTTCTAAAAGCTACCTTAAATAAGTATCTGTGATTTAAAGATTTAGTAACTTTAAGCTTACTCGTATCTGTTTCTTTACTATAATGATTAAAAATTTCTGTATTTATGGCATTTACTAATGAGTATGATGCATCAGCACACTTACTTTTCTACGTTATACAAACAGTTTACTCGTTTTTAGTTCGGCTAGTTTAACGTATCAAAGCTTTCTGTAGTTATTTACCATCTACAAAAAAATTAATTTCAATTAATACCTATAGCGCCATCTCTGATATGTACGTAGTTCTGGTGATTGGTATACTTAACTCTGAAAAGGGATCTGTTATTTTGCTGTTTCAAAATATAAGTGGGGCTATTTTTTAAGAAATACACTGTATAAATAACGGTTTATTCTATTAACAATCCATAAAATTCTATTGTGGTAACAATGATTTGATAGGAATATTTTTCAAGTTGTAAAATTGTTTCTTGAGGCGTTGGCTTTCTTTTAAAAACCGCCATTGCTCTGGAATGTTTGAAATTTCTAGAAAATTTTCCCTTTTCTATTTCGTAGATGTTAAGCATTATTTTTTTTTTTGGAAAATTTTCACAATATAGGATCGCTTTGTTGTATAGAAGTGATATAATCGCTATTAAAGGCGGATGTAATAGAAATAATTCACTCCATCCACACATTTTCGGTAAGCCGTATCAGATCTCGTTAACCTCGATGTAATTAGAACAGGTTTCCAACACAAAAGAATGACATATTACTCCTTCAAAGAAATAGATGTAACCAAATGGTTAAGACATTTACACTAATGCTCGTATTCGACTTTAGAGGTAACATAGTCTCACTGAATAAACACGGTGCTAATCCTTTACATTCATCTTAGCATTTAAGTTTCCATATAACTGTACCGTTACGATTACATCAAAGTTCATGTTTACATTTGGTTTTGTCTTTGCTGATGCAACAAGATTACCTGTTCTGTATCTCTTTGGCTTATTGTTTGAATTGTGCTGCTGATAAACTGCGGTCAGCTGTGTCTCACGTACTTGGGATTGCGTGATCGTTGAAATTAAGCACAGGTCACGTCTTTCCTTTATCGCATGTGTAAATTGCCTTCAGCAGATTACGATCACTTACAAAGAAATTAAGTACATTTACTTTAATTCTGTTAGCAAGTATTTGACAAAACTTTTACCTCCGAATATAACTCGTGCCTAAATTGCCTTCAGCAGGTTACGATCGCCTATAACGAAATTAAATACATTTATATTAATTCTGTCAGCAAGTATTTGCTTAATATGTTACCTGTAGCGTAAGTTCGGTGTCAGCTTGATACCCGACTTTAGCTAACTTTAATACAATTTGTCTGCTATATGTTAGTTAAACCATTCATAATATTTTACGCACAATCAACAATCTTGAATAATTTTGTAAAATTGGAGTATAGAATTAATCCATTTTGGGGATAATTAATTTTGTACTACTGTTTATGTGGTCGTGCGCAGTAGCTTTGCTGCAACTTTTATGTTTATACCAGATATAACTTTTTGTGTATCGTGATATTGAATCATGTCAACTATTGGCGCGAGATTTCGAGCTAGTTTAAATGCTAATCGGTAGCTCCGGTATATAAAATACACTAACGTATTGTGGATAAGGTATTGTGGATAAATTGAGTGGACTGCTACTCGGTAGCTCAAGTATATAATATACACTATCGTATTGTGGATAAGGTATTGTGGATAGATTGAGTGGACTGAACAAGTTTTTCCAATTGTATTTATGTAATTTAATCAAAAAGGGGTTTGTATTTAGTTTTGTTAAACGAAAGGCAAGCTGAATTATTTAATTTTCTTTCTTGTAAGTAACTGATTTAATAGATTTATTAAATTGGTATTTACAGGCTAAGGTACGTAAAATCATGCGTCGGCCAGAAAGGGTATGGTTTGTTATTGGTATTATAATTATAAATTATAAATTACTGTGGGCGTGAGTACAAGCTCACGACTTGCCCTCGTCAATCTCATTTTAACTTATATTTTTTGGTTTTTGGGATAACATACATATTGTGTATAATTTATTTCATTTATGATCGATATATTTACATAGCTATACCATAAAGTTTGCCTTATTGCCTCCTTTGTTGGGAAATTAAAGAAAAAATAAATTTACGTTTGTTGAGGGAATTGTCACTTAATTACTATTCCTATTACTTACTCCCTGTTTCAGGCTTTACAGGATTTCTCCCTCTTTCAAGGAATAAGAAACTACTTTCTTTTCGTTCTTTCTTTTAAGCTTGTGGCGCCTATTTCGTCCTTTCCTCACTAACCAGATCATAACTTAAACTAAGCTGCTGGCCACTCGAATTTACACATAGTGATTTTTAGGCAAAATTTAAAGTTAAATATTTTCAATAGGAATGCAAATTTTATAACGCGGCTTGCAAATTTTAAGAGCTAGTTTTTTTCGGATTAAGCTACATGACGTATATTTATCGTAGTACCACAGGTTTTATATATACGGGATCAATGAAGTCATGCAAAAAATCAAAAAGTTTGTATGAGTGAAATTTCCGCAAAAATTTTTTTTGGTCGTTGCAATATGGTTCGTTACTAAGGTAACATCAATATCTCTAGACGTTTTTGTCAGTTTTTGGATTAAGGTCCTTAGGCCTTGCACACACCACTCAACATAAAATTTGGGTAGCAAAATTTTTAAAATGGTATAATGCGGATTTGGAATCCTTGCTTCACGTAGATTTTCTATGGTCTAAGCATTTTATTTGATGGTTGAAATTTACACATTATACCGGGTCGATAATAAACAAAAACATAGCGACAAGAACAAGTTTATTACATTATATTCTAAAATATACAAGAATGGTTAACAACGGCCAAAAGTCAATTCTTAAAAAATTTATAATTCTAAACCTAATTTAAAGGTTCCTGCAATACCTAAAAAAACACGGTGTACTGTAATAACAAAGATTAGGTATGTATGGATAGGGATACCTAGTGGTAATTGGTATTGATAATTTTTAATAAATAAAAAAAAATTAATTACACCCGATCATAATTATGGTCATGGGGGTGGACAAAGAACTCTGTAAAACTGAATGACTCTTTGAGACAACAAAGTGGGGTGTGAGTTTCGGACAGAACAGTGAAAAGAACATTAAATAAAAACAACTTGAGGTGAGAATTTATTTTTACAAAAATTTAAACAATGCCAAACCTTAGAGGGCGTTTTTGTTTATTATCGACCCTGTATAATGTGTAAATTTCAACTCTCCAATAAAATGCTTAGACGATGGAAAATTTACGTGAAACAAGGATTCCAAATCCGCAAAAATCATCAAGAACCGTCAATGCAATGTCAAGTTATAGCATTTTAAAAATTTTGCTACCCAAATTTTATGTTGAGTAATGTGTGCAAGGCCTAAGGGCCTTAATCCAAAAACAGACAAAAACGTCTAGAAATATTGATGTTGCCTTAGTAACGAACCATATTGCAACGACCAAAAAAATTTTTTGTGGAAATTTCACTCATACAAACTTTTTGATTTTTTGCATGACTTCATTGATCACCCCGTATATAATAAACCTATGGTCCTACGATAAATATACGTCAAGCAGCTTAATCCGAAAAAAACTAGCTCTTAAAATTTGTAAGCCGCGTTCAAAAATTTGCATTGCTATTGAACATATTTAACTTTAAATTTTGCCTAAAAATCACTATGTGTAAGTTCGAGTGGCCAGCAGTTTATTTTATCGATACCTCCAAAACACCTATGCAATCCGAGTGCTCTGCGGTCTTCGGACCGTTTGATTGAGTTTTAGCAGAGCTCACTCATTTCTCCTGTTTTATGCAGTGTGGTGGTTAGACACGTGGCAACATGCTCTGTCAAGTAAGTACGTATAGTCATCACAGCATTGTAAGGATTGAACGTACATAGTTAAAATTTAAATTAAATTCTAACATTAGAATTTTACCAGTAACGAAAACTGTTACTAAATCTTTAACTGGTATATCTAGCTGTGCTGCCTGTATAACTTTTATATGAGGTATTTTACAACTTAGCAACCATATTATAATGTAGTTAAATTTTTTTGAATTTATATATTGCTTACGGTATTTTATTGTTATATTTAGTTTTTAGTAATTACTAACAGTAATATAACATCCAATAGCTATATTGTTTGTAAAACGAATAGCTTTGAATTTTGGATTACCGCTTATATTTATACTGCTCGTCAGATTATACATCTTTATCATTCTAACACATGCCGCTTGAGGTAAAACGTAGTAATTTTAGTTACCACCGGCTGTATCTACGTTCTACCTCCAACGGCAAGCGTTAGAACGAGAAAGGTATATAGTCTGACGAATAGTGTAAATATAAGCGCTAATTGCTATTGAAACGTTTAAAGCTTATTAGGTTTGATTTTAAATATACGGCTTTCATCCAAAAGGATAAGTATCTCTAATTATGAACGCAACTCGTACATGTTTTTATATCTAGTGAGCATGTTTTGTGTTCTTGATTTGTGAGCAACGTCGAGACGATTAATAATAAACATAAAATAATTTATACCCAGAAATGTTGTGAACAGTTTCTAAATGCATTTTTCAAATTAATTATCTGAAATATAAAAAAATAACACGTCGTTGATAAACAAAAATTCATTTTTTAATACTTCAAGAAAAATGTCCTCATTTACAAAAATAATTCTGTATATAATTCACTTTAATCGTCAACATCTGCTTATATTTTGCTCCATTGAAATTTTCAGCCGCATTACTTGAGCCTGGTATAAATTATTGCTCATTACACCATACAATGAATAATGATGTAATTCAAAGTTTTAATCTGTTTAGAGTTTTACCTATTTGTAACGTGTTGCCTAGAAAATTTACAGCACAAGGTAATTATAATTGCAACAAAAATCTGATCAATTACAGTTTGTAATACAATGATATATGCGGTGAACATTGTAAATAAATATATTTTTATTAGTTTTTGAACTAAAATATTGAAGTAAATTATGTCATGAACTCTTGAAATAGAGTGCGAATTTAACAAAATTTAATCCTGAATTATTTACTATAAAAATGCAATGCAATCTTTGTGTGGCTATCTATACTACAAGAAAACACCTAATTTATCTAAGAAACGAAGGGAAAGGGAATGAATTATTGTAAATACGGATTTGCGCGGAGACTGGCGACTCTGGCCTGCATAGAAAAAGAACAATGTCGTGAGGAAAATGAAGTTGAACTCAACGTAATTTGAAGGAGATGGAACAAATCTCAAAATATGAAATTGCAAAGAGCCTTAGAACAAACTAGAAAGGAAAATGTTTCTTCAAATAACTTTTTAGGGCTTTCAACTAAACTCCTGATATACATAGTATGTCTTTGGCTCATTTTATGGAGTAGGAGATAAAATTGTGCTCTGGATGAAATCACGGTTATGAAATATGTTTAACTCTATTAAAGCAGGCGAACTAGAATGTGAACCTGCACTACAACAAGAAATACTAGTAGGTCTGGAATCTGTATTATATTTTGCGCCCGAAACTGAACTGAAAGCTCGAGCAAGTAACTCCTGTTGCATAAAACGTAACTACGCAGAGGTATTGCAGATTAAACGTTTGTTAGTCGTACTAACACATTTTCGTTATATTTAACGATAAGCATACCTATTTCATTACTATGTGTCATGTATAAACACAAATATACATAGTATTGAATTTCACAAAAATATTTATAATTATAATTATTATATTATTATAATATTAATTAACCTGAGTACGTTTACGTTTATGTTGTAATAATATATATATATATATATATATATATATATATATATATATATATATATATATATATATATATATATATATATATATATATATATATATATATATCATATATATATATATATATATATATATATATATATATATATATATATATATATGCATAATAGTATGATTTATAAATTTGAGTATTTAATAATAAAATGTGTAAAAACTATCACTAAATAGTTATTTATACGTGTAACTAGGTGATTCTGTGAATTTTTTAAAATAAATAGTTTAGTCGCCGAGGCCCGTAGTACCTACTGAAGAAAATAAACCGCAAAGTTTTAAAAAATAACTATATTGCTGAGGTGCACATGATATTTATTTTTGGACCCGGAATCATTTAATCCAAAGGTCAAAAAGTTTATCAAAATTTAATATACAGTGACCGGCATAAAGTAGGACGCAAATGGAAAAAAAAATTATTGTTCGTTTCTCAAAAAATTTTATTCTTGGTCAAAGTGTTTGCTTGATCGCAAACCTAAAATGGACTTGCAAAAATTTTAATATCTGGTTTCTGATACGAGGTAGATTCGAAACTGTGAATTCGGCTCAAGAGTAAAGTACCCTTATTTTTCAAAATACACGAACATGTCATTTGAAGAAGTTGTTTAGAATTGAAAAGATATGTCAGCTTCTCTAAAAAAAATATTTACGTTTTTTCTTTTTTTTCTACCACCCCTACATTTTACGGGAAACAAAATATTTGGGAGGTAAGTTATTATCTGATGAAACAACAATATGCTAAAAAGCATAAGTAACAAATTGGGTTATTCACAATAATCCCTAAAAATACCTCAATTTTTGTATCCAATGGGTAAACTATATATTCCTTCAAGATTATATCTAATAAATATAAGGGGTTATAGTGAACATCAAAACACTTAAATTTTATCAATAAATCCTTGTCCGCAAATGAATAGAAACTGATTTCTATATAATACAACCACAAGTATGTCTCACAAGTACTCATTATTCCTTATTTCCCTTTGATATTTTGCAAAGTAGGTTTTGGAAAAAAAATGATAATAGTCAACAATATCATTTTGACATTTCGCATATCGCTGTTAGTCTAATTTTCACTGGTGTCTGAAATCCAATTATTCACTGTAATGGCTGCACGTCTAAGTGTCCAAGAAAAAGTTGAGGTTGTTTTGGTGTATGGTGATTGTTGAAGAAATATTCTCCAACTTGGTGTATATATATATATATATATATATTGTTGCGAAACATCGCAACAACGCAATTATATATTTTGTTTGTAATAGATCAACTCTCTCAAAGTAAGTGAAAAAAAAAAAAGAGAATGTAACAAAGTTTTTTAATATAAGTTGTTGTAATAAATTAATTTTAATTACAACTGGTCCTTCGTATTTATTTAGCATATTGAATGTTCGAAGAAGTAGTTGACGCAAACGGGGAGCCTTAACTATCGAAGGAAGGCACCGTTTTCGCGCATGGTCTTCATCGAGCCGGATCTCCACTCAAAAATCTCCCACACAAGTAAAAAGATCTCAACGTTTTCCCTATCCCCTGGCACATGGTTGATTTGAAGTCACAGTTACGTGTGAACTCCTATTAGCTGACGCCCTCCGCATATGCCCAAGTCAAATCCACACTACGAAAGATTCCAGTAAGTTAAAGTGATCATTTATTTGGATTAAAACTCTGAAAAAAAGGTTAGTGAACTAAATTGTTTACATAAAACTATTGCAAAAACTCTCAAATAGTAAATACGCATTCACATTTATTTAACTCTGATATTTATTGTTTGTTTTGAATGGTCATGGATTTCAAACAATTAAAACTACTCGCACAAGTGCTAAAAGCAAAATCACTCGTATTCAGAATTGGGTGCAGAGCTATCAAAATTTGACATTAGATGTTCAAGAATTTTCATGTAGACAAAAAGATTGGAAGCCGCGTTTTCTGAATACGAATGTGCTCAAGACGAGATAGATTCATATTTATTAGAATTTGAAGATAATTCAGATGTAGAAGATCGTGAAAAATTGAAAATCAGTATTTTACAACGTTAGCCCTTATTGAAAAATGTATACAAAATTATCTCCTCAAAATGTCACTGTAAGTCACAACAATGATTCAATTGGAAATAGCTCGCATATACACAATTCGAATATAAAATTGCCACAAATTAATATTCCCAACTTTACAGGAAATTTGCACGATTGGAAGCCCTTTTAGATCTCTTTGATGCGTTAATAACAAACAACCCACAATTCTCAAATGTGGAACGTTTTATTATCTAAAAACACTGGTAAAAGGTGAAGCTTTTAGTTTGATTGAATCATTGTCATTGACTAATGAAAATTTCTCTACAGCTCTTTTATTACTTAAGCAAAGATATGAAAACAAAAATAAGATTGTTAATTCCCATTTCGAAAATTTGTTAAATGCTCCTTGTATAACAAAATGTAATTCACAAAATTTGAGAGAATTGGTTACAACCTGTAAGAAAAACCTAGAATCACTAAAAAACATGAAGCTCTCTGATAAATGTAATTTTGAATTATTACTTATTTTTCTTTTAAAAAAAAAACTAGATTTCGGCTCTAAGAAATTGTTTGAGGAAAGTCGTGATTTAAAGACATTGCCAAATTTAGCAGAATTTTTTGAATTTCTCGAAAATCGTTGTGTTGTGTTAGAAAACATTTCAGGGAATGAAACACTAGTCAACTCAAAATGTAGTAAAGTAACACTATACTCGAAAAGTGACAGTTACGCTCTCTCGTGCATTTTTGCGATAAACCTCATAAAATTTACGGGTGTCCACAATTTTTGGAAATATCTCCTCAAGAAAGATTAAAGTTTGTTCAAAGTAAAAAAATGTGCTTAAACTGTTTAGGCACAAAGCATACAGTGGAAAATTGTTCTTCAAGTGCAACTTGTTTTCATTGCTCTAAGAAGCATCACACTGCGCTACACATACAAAATGTCCCCTTCAATAGTTCAGGAAAATTAGGTTTTTCTCAAACTCATCATAAACCCACAACTTCTTACTCAAATGCACAAAATAACGGTTTCGGCCGTAATGCACCAAAAAATGAACATTCTGTGCATTCAAATAAACCTCAGCCATCAAACAATCACCCAATTTCAACTCCACTTCATTATCAACACATAAACAGAGCGTCAACTTCAAGCAAATCAGCTACCGGCTGAAAATTTATCCAGTTTTTCCGCTCTTTCCCCAAAATTGCCACGTATTACTAGCCACAGCTCAAGTAACTTTGTTTACTGCGCAAGGACGACCTATCCAAGCAAGAATACTACTAGATAACGGAAGTCAGAACTCGTTTTGTACTCAAAAACTGGTTAATCAGCTCCGATATGAAACCTTTAATACAGCTTTGAATATTTCTGGAATTTCTCAAAACAAAACTTTCTCAAATAAAGCGGTGAATATGTATATACACTCAAACGTAGACCGCTCTAAAAGATTCAAAGTTTCTTGTGCTATATTAGAACAGATAACTCATAAACTTCCACAAATAAAAATTCACTCGGATAAGTTACAAATCCCAGATCATATTAAGATGACTCTAGCTGACCCTCATTTTCACACTCCATCCGATATAGATTTGCTTATTGGAGCAGATAGTTACTACACACTTCTCACGTACGGCATAGTGAAATTAGGCAGAGGTTATCCTACACTTCCTAAAAAGTATACATTTGAACCATCTACTTCAACATTCTATTCTCATCATTCCACTAATCACTCAAATGATACAGATGAATTAGAAACTCTCTTAACAAAATTCTGGAAAATTGAAGAACTCTCCGAACCTCCCTTGCTCTCTCCAGAAGATAAAAGTCTGAACAAATTTTTAATACTACTTCTCGCATCCTTAAAATGGACATTATCAAGTAGATATTCCTCTGAAATCTACAAATGAACATCATAAACTCGGCGATTCTCTTTCCTTATCGCAAAAAGATTCTTTTCTCTTGAAAACGATTTGAAAAAGATCCCTCCCTCTTTCACGAATATAAAAAATTCATCGATGAATATGTGTCATTAGGTCATGCAAAATATGTTCCGCTATTTCCGACTAACAGTAGGTTAGAAAGGAAACACTTTATTCCTCATTTGTGCGTAATCAGAAATGAAAGCGTCAGCACCAAGTTGCGTGTGGTTTTTGATGCGTCTTGTAAAACATCTTCAGGACTCTCATTAAACGATGTTACCTTAAAAGGATTTCAAGTTCAACCAGATCTATATGACATTTTGTGTAGGTTTCGCTCGTTTAGGTTTGTACTCACCGCTGACATTGAAAAAATGTATCGGCAGATTTTCACGAATCCTCGCCGAAATTTTCTGCAAAACATTATTTGGCGTGACTCACCTCGTCAATCTTTAAAATGTTTGGAACTTCAAACCATCACATACGGAACAAACTTTGCTCCCTATGCTGCCACTCGGGTTTTAAATGATATCGCTCTCAATAATTCCGATTATCCCTTAGCATCAGATGCTCTGCTTACTCAAACTTATGTGGACGACATTCCGTCGGGATGTGAAACGGAAAAAGATTTACCTAAACTTTATTCTCAATTAACCTCTCTTCTCTCTAAGCACGGGTTTCACTTGCACAAATGGTGTTCAAACTCAAATGATTTCTTAAAAAATATATCTCACCCTCAAACCACAGAGGTGGACTTCAATCTGGAAAAATCCCCATGTAAAATTCTCGGCTTGAAGTGGAATCCTCATCAGACAATTTTCAAATCTTTATTCCTTCACAATCTCTACAAGATTGCCCCATTTCGAAAAGAAAAATTTTATCTTATCTCGCTCAATGCTTTGACCCTATTGGATTGGTGAATCCTCTTATAGTTAAAGGAAAAATTCTTATGCAAAAATTGTGGTTACATAAGGTAGAATGGGATGAAGAAATTCGTGACATTTCGATTTTAACAGAATGGAAAGCTCTCTGCGAACTCTTTTCTCGGTTAAAAAATCTCACCATCTCTCGGTGTTTATTTTCTAGTAAAAATATTGCAAATGTAGAATTTCATGGGTTCTCTGATGCAAGTAATCTTGCTTATGGAGCTTGTGTATATTAGAACCATTTACTCAGACAACTCGGTGTCTTGTAATTTATTGTCATCTAAATCGCGCGTAGCTAATCAAGACAATTACAATCCCCAAACTCGAACTTTGTGCTATGCTGTTATTATTAAAATTGATTAATAGAATAGTGGCGATTTATAAAATAAACTAATTCCTACCTCTGTCACACTTTGGACAGACTCGCAAATTGCATTATACTGGTGTAAAAGCCACTCAAGTCGATGGGCAGCATTTGTGTCGCATCGAGTGTCTGAAATTCAAGAACTTACTCATGACTATAAGTGGAATTATGTAAAATCAGCGGATAATCCCGCAGACATGCTGTCCGTGGTCATTTGAACTCTGATGATTTAACTTTTTGGTTTAACGGGCCCAAATATTTGCTCAATCCTAAATTTGAAGCGCGAAATGTAGAGAATTTTCCTTTCTCGGTTGACAATCCTCCTGAGGAAAGAAAATATCTTTAATCGTCAATCAATTTTAGAAAATTTTGAATTCAATATTTACACGTTTCTCATCATTTTCTCGATTGCATAGAACAATTGCATATGTGCTACGCTTTGTTCACAACGTCACTCATTCTCAAGCAAAACAACAGGCCCTTTGACTATTTCGGAGTTGGATTCCGCGCTAACTGTAATTATAAAAAGGTTCAACAAGAACATTTTCTCAACAAATCTTGGAACTTGACTCAAACAAAGTTCTATCTCACAAGCAACTTCGCTCATTAAAACCCTTTTGGACAATCTTGGATTGTGCGTGTGGGTGGTAGGTTGGAAAATGCAGAAATTTTGTTTGAACAAAAACATCCTCTTCTCCTGCCCTCTAAGGATCACGTTGTTTCTCTCTTATTGAAGTTTGAACATCTTCGATTATGCCACGCTGGTCCTCAGAATGTACTTTCCAATGTTCGATTACGGTATTGGCCACTAGACGGACTGCGTCACAAAACGAATTATTCGGAATTGCACTATTTGTTTTCGATTTAATGCACAATCAGTGCAACAGATCATGGCTAATTTGCCAAAAGACAGAGTGACTGCCACGACTATTCCAAAAGTCGGAGTCGATTTTGGTGGACCGTTCTTCATAAAGTCCTCCCATCTACGCAAGGCACCGGAAATGAAATGCTACATAGCTATATTCGTATGTATGGCGATTAAAGCAGTTCACATCGAGCTAGTGTCAAATCTGTCAACTGAGGCTTTTCTAGCCACTCTTAAAAGATTTATATCTCGAAGAGGAAATCCGTCGGTCATTTATAGTGATAATGCCACTAATTTTCTGGGTTCGAAAAATCAGTTAAAGGAACTATACGATTATTTCCGAAATACGGATGTGAACACTTCTATTCAAATTTACCTTTCTCAAAATGAAACCAAATGGACGTTCATCCCCCCCAGATCCCCTCATTGGGGAGGACTCTGGGAAGCCGCAATAAAAAGTGCCAAATACCACATCTCGCGTGTTGTGGGCACTACTCCACTCACTTTTGAAGAATTTGCCACCATATTAGCTCAAATTGAAGCTATTCTCAATTCTAGACCCCTCATTGCTCTCTCAAACGACCCTTCAGATTTTCAAATACTCACTCCTGGGCATTTTCTAATAGGAACTAGCCTCTCATCATACCCTGAAAAAGACATTTCCAACTCAGCAGAAGCCAAATTGTCCTTTTGGCAGCGATGTTCAAAACGTCAGCAAAATTGTTGGAAAACGTGGTCAGTTGATTATCTAAACCGGTTACAAAATCGACCAAAATGGATGACTGAGACCCGAAATTTGCAGCAAAATGATTTAGTCTTGCTGAAAGAAGAAAACTCTCCTCTGCATTGGCCAATGGCCAGGGTCTTGGAAACATTTGAAGGCGCCGATGGAAAAGTCAGAGTTGTCCGCCTAAAAACACAAGAGGGAGAATTCACTGTTCCATTACAAAAGTGTGCCCTCTTCCACAGGCAGATTGTTAATTTCTCTTGCAAAAGAAAATGTAAAAATATTCCTTTATATATATTTGTTGTTTGTTTTGTTTATTTTATTAACGTCCTCGCATTCCCGTTCTCTCAGTAACAAATTTATCTCGGACTTAATCCTAACTTGTTCAATAATCTCCGGTCTCTTACGCCGAATTATTTAGTTAACTTCCTGATTTTAATCACTTGTAAATTCATGTAGATGTTCAGACTTACAATAATAATTTTTTGCCAACACACTATTGCGGTGGGAGTATGTTGCGAAACATCGCAACAACGCAATTATATATTTTGTTTGTAATAGATCAACTCTCTCAAAGTTAGTGAAAAAAAAAAAAAAAGAATGTAACAAAGTTTTTTTAATATAAGTTGTTGTAATAAATTAATTTTAATTACAACTGGTCCTTCGTATTTATTTAGCATATTGAATGTTCGAAGAAGTAGTTGACGCAAACGGGGAGCCTTAACTATCGAAGGAAGGCAGTTTTGCGCATATATATATATATATATATATATATATATATATATATATATATATATATATATATATTCATTCTGTGTATAATAATTATAATACATCGTAACTAGGGAAGTACATACAGTTCAAGTTTGGATCGATTGTGACTTGCCTCCTCGATAGATCAGATGGAAGAGCACCACTCTAGCACAGTGGAAGTAGTGGGTTCAAGTCCCACTCGAGTTAATCTTTTACTGTACGTACTTTAAAAGTTAATTTTAAATAAAATACAATTAATGATTAATAAATTGAACTTCTGTTCGTCCGCTAAACCAATTTCTATAGTTATCTATTACAGTTGCATACAGCAAATAAAAATTAACAATCAGTCACGTGCTGTCATGTGAGAAACCTTAGCGAATTCCGGGCTCACATGACATTCACAAAAAGTTGTCTGTGATCCTTCATTCTGTGTATAATAATTATAATACATCGTGACTAGGGAAGTACATATAGTTCAAGTTTGGATCGATTGTGACTTGCCTCCTCGATAGCTCAGATGGAAGAGCCCCACTCTAGCAAAGTGGAGGTCGTGGGTTCAAGTCCCACTCGAGTTAATCTTTTACTGTATGTACTTTAAAAGTTGATTTTAAATAAAATACAATTAATGATTAATAAATTGAACTTCTGTTCGTTCACTAAACCAATTTCTATATATATATGTATATATATATATATATATATATATATATATATATATAATGAATTGCGTTGTTGTAGTTACGAAAAAAATGTAACACGGGTCTAGTTTAGTTTTTCACAAATATTTAATAATTTATTTTAATTCTCCGAAAATACACGCTCAATATCTCAATATAATCATATCCTAAGCTTAAAAAATATCTCTCTCGATCTCGTTTAAATTACGTGCACATTTAATTACTATTTTCGTTTGTAAGAATTTCACGAATTCTGTTGGAGTCAGACATTGTGAAATATTAGCGTAGTTTTGTATTGAAGTTCAATTGCGTTAATAAATAAAGTGTTTTCTAAAATACCATGGCCCTTTGTGTTCTCAAATAAAGTAAGAAGTGTAGGACAAAAATTCTACATTTTTGGCCCTTCGAGCCCGATAAATCAGTTTCCTACATCCTACATTTTTGGTCCTTGGAGCCGGATAAATCAGTTTCCTACATTTTTTGGTCCTTCGAGCCGGATAAATTAGTTACTACATCCTACATTTTTGTGGTTCTTCAGGTACCATTTGGTGAGTCGCGGTCTTTTAAGGAAGCCGAATGTAATTTAATTTGAAGGTGAACTTTCAAATATCCAAGTAAGTGAATTTTCAACTTTTCAAGAGGATTCAGCTATTTTCCCAAGTAGGTTACAGTAAAGAACATTTTGTGTTTAACTTTTATATTAATCTTTATTGCGCTATATTTTAATTTACTTAAAACGTATTTCATAAGGTTTAATTGTCACAATGCATATGTTAAAAGTTAAAATCTACTCTCACAAGTGCTAAGGCTCAAATTACTAGAGTTCATAATTGGGTTTTGCAAAATAAAGGTATTGAAAATGATACCAACAAATTTAAGTCAAGAGAAGACGTTTTGCAAGATGCATTTATGAAATACAATACTGCTCAAGATGAAATTAAAAATTATTTAATTGTTATAGAGGATCGAACAGATCCTGAGGATAGGGACGAGATCGAAATAAAATATTTTGATACTCTTGCTGCAATTAGAAATTCTATAGAAGAAATAACATTTTCTCTGAGAGCCACACTTCTTAAAATGACAATGTCAATAGCATCTGACTGTTATCCCAAAATAAAATTGCCGCAAATTAATATACCTCAATTTTCTGGTAATTTTTCTGAATAGGAAACATGTTTTGATCTATTCGCCTCGCCTATTGATAAAAATAATCAATTTACAAATGTTGAAAAATTTTATTATTTAAAGACATTGCTAAAAGGTGAAGCTTTAGTATTGTAAATTCATTAAAAGTAACTAGTGATAATTTTGTTACTGCAGTTCCACTGTTAAAGAAAAGATTTGAAAATAAAAATAAAATTGTGAATTCTCACTTGAATAATATTTTACATGCTCCAATTATAACAAGGTGTAATCCACATAATTTGAGAGATTTTGCGACTACTTGTAAAAGTAACTTGGAGTCATTGAAAAACTTAAAACTCGAAGATAAAGAAAGTCTTGAAGCATTATTAATTTTCAGTTTTCAGCAAAACCTAGATTATAGTTTCTAAGAAAATATTTGAGGAAGAAAGAGATATTAAAGCGTTGCCTAAGTTAGATGAGTTTTTCGAGTTTCTAGATAAGAGATGCAGAGTACTCGAAAATATGTCTAGTCTTGATATTAAAATAGAAAAAAAGTGTAATAAAATATCATTGTATTTCAATGCTTTTAAACATAACGAGCAAAAACAAATCATAGTTTGCTAATACTGTAACGATAACATCCCTAGAACATATATTTGCAAAAAATTTATATCACTTTCTGTACCAGATAGATTGGCGTTCATTAAATCTAAATATTGTTGTTTAAATTGTTTAGGTAATAAACATCTGATTGAAAATTGCACCTTAAGTTTAAGTTGCTCACAGTGTAATAAAAAGCATCACACCTTGTTACACTTAAATCAAATTCCTCAAAAGAACTATCCTCAAAATTTCCAAAACAATTCATACTCTCACAACTAATATCAAAATGTCGCATCTCATAAATCTCAACCTATGTTCTCGGGTTGCTCCTCTACAGTAAATGCAAATTCTCGACAAGATAACAGTCAGAATCCTTCATGCCAGTCACTCTCAGAAAACGAAAAATCATACTTTACGTTACGATAATCAATGCTCTACTTCTCAGATTCCATTTCATAATAATCACAACAGAACCTCGGAGAATTTAGCTCTCGATCAAGTGAATGATCAACCCTGTAGTTCAATAACACCTGCAAAAAAACTCTCACGTACTTTTAGCTGCAGCTCAAGCTACTATCTACTCAACATAACAAACCTGTTCAAATTAGAATACCTATGGATAGTGGAAGTCAAAACTCCTTTATAACTCAACATTTAACTGACAAACTAAGTTCTAATACATATAATAAAAATTTAAATATTGCTGGAATTTCTCAAAGCTTCACATTCTCGAGTCAAATGATTACTATACTTTTGCACTCTAATGTTGATTGCTCAAAAAGATTTAAAATATCTTGTGTTGTAATTGACAAAATTGCAGATAAGTTACTACAAACTCTCATATGTATTCCAGATCAGATATTTTCAGACCTCGAAAACCCTGATTTTTCCACTCCGAATGAAATTGAAATATTCCTTGGAGAGGATGTTTATTATGACCTATTAACATATGGGTTTGTAAAAATGGATAAAAATCTCCCTACTCTTCTCAAAATACACTTGGGATGGATAGCCTCAGGAAATATTCTGCACGATTGAATTAACCAATTGCCGTCATTTTCTCAATCTTATCACGTAACTACATCCTCTGGAAACGATACTGAACTCGATTCAATCCTTACAGGCGTTTGGAACATTGAAGAAATGCCAGATAAGTCTGTTCTCACTCCCGAAGATAAAATTTCTGCACAAATTTTCACTCGTACAACTAAAATTCTCGAAAATGGTCGCTTTCAAGTTGATGTACCCTTAAATCACTCAATGAGCACTGCAAGCTTAGTGAATCACTAAATCTTGCTCAAAGACGATTTCTGTCCCTTGAAAAGAAATATGATGAATAACCTAATTTATTTACAGAGTATAAAAAATTTATAGATGAATATTTTTCTCTAAATCACGCCAGAATTGTTCCTCTTTCTCGCACTAACAAAATTGGCGAAAATAAATATTTCATACCTCACTTGTGTGTCATACGACGGTCGAGTTCAACTACCAAACCCAGAGTTGCATTTGACGCTTCGTGTAGAACATCATCAGGTTTCTCTCTGAATGATGTTACCTTAAAAGGTTATAGTGCACAACCTGATTTATATGACATCCTTTGTCGTTTTCGTACATTTAGGTTCGTACTCACCGCCGGCATAGAGAAGATGTATAGGCAAATTAGGTTAAACCCTGATCAAGTTTTATTACAAAATATTCTGTGGCGTGATTTTACCCAAGATCCTTTATCATGTATTGAGTTTCTCGCCGTCTTATATGGGCCAAATTTTGCACCCTTTCTCGCCACTCGTGTTTTGAAAGAAATAGCTATTCAAGGAATACTATACCTCCCTGCATCTAATGCTCTTCTTGCTCAAACATATATGGATGATATTTTAGCTGGATACGATAGCTATGATGAACTGAAAACTCTTTACTGTCAATTAAATTCACTCCTAAGTCACTCGGGATTTCATTTAAGAAAATGGTGTTCCAATTCGAATAAATTCTTACACAGTATTTCTCATGATCAAATATCCGAATTTGATATTAATCTTACAAGGTCACCTTGTAAATTGTTAGGATTATCTTGGAACCCCTTCAGATAAGTTTCAAATATCATCTCCTGACACTCAAGATGAGAATCATATTACCAAAAAAAATTCTCTCTACGATAGCACAATGTTTCGATCCTCTTGGTATTGTTAATCCAGTGATAGTCAAAGGTAAAATTTTAATGCAAAAACTTTACTTGTTAAAAATTGAGTGGGATGCAAGAATCTGCGACGCGATCATCTTAAAGGAATACGAGGGTTCCTCGAAAGTATCTCCCAATTAAAAAATTCTCACTTCCTCCTTTTACATAAAGTGATAAATTCTATTCAAATTCATGGTTTTTCTGGTTCAAGTACTGTTGCATTTGGTTGTTGCATTTATCTCCGAGTAAAATACGC
This sequence comes from Vesta saturnalis, assembly GCA_036346205.1. Taxonomy (NCBI): domain Eukaryota; kingdom Metazoa; phylum Arthropoda; class Insecta; order Coleoptera; family Lampyridae; genus Vesta; species Vesta saturnalis. The sequence continues at coordinate 908,072 of JARFJB010002121.1, forward strand.
GGACAAGTCAGTATCTTGCATGTTAATATCGGCAAAATCTCGCATCTCACCTCTCAAAACAATTACTAGACTAAAAATCTATGATGCACAGTCGAAACAGTGCATCTTTGGACTGATTCACAAATAGCATTATTGTGGTGTAGAAGTCATCCCTCTCACTGGAATATCTTTGTCGCAAACCGGTTATCACAAATTCAAGAACTAACGTCAGGGTATTATTTGAATTACATAGAGGTGAATTTAATTCAGAAGCTCTTAACTTTTGGTTTTTTGGTTCACAGTCTTTACATGATCCTGAACCTAATTTAACAAAAGAAAAGAAGCGTATGGGTAGGAAATAGGTATTTAGGTAAAATAAAAAGCAGATATAATAGTAATAAAAAAATTAGGGTTTATCGTAACCAAATAATTTAAAAAAAAGGTGGTTGGTATAACAAGAACAATACATGTATTAACAAAAATTAAAGTACTTACCTCGAGATCTCGAATTTACACTAGACTTAAATACAACAAATTAATTAATACTTTAGATTAAATAAACATCTGCTTTAATAGTAATAAAAGATATTGAAGATACTTTTGTTACAAATTAATTAGTGTGTGGGTTCTTTTATGTAGCAAATGAATAAAAAGAATATAAGGGAAGGATGATGGCTGAATTTTCTTTGTCTGATGACAAATGCGAAGGAATGATTTTTTTCCTCTTTTTTTTATTTATTAGGTGATGATGGAATGTCAGAAGACTTATCTAGGTGGTAGATGATCTCAGTGGACGATGAGCGACGATCACGAGGTAAAGATGAGTTGCACTCAAAGAGTACGAAGAAAAAAAGGCCCTGGAGAAGGAATAGCTGTAATATAAATTATTAATAATTGGCTACTTATAAGATGTTGGGTGGCCTTGCAATAAACAATTGTAAGATTAAATAAATATGCTTACATCAACAAATACGCTCGTTTTTTTTTGTAATTCAGGTGTGCGAAATAAAAATCAGCCCCGTTACCATGATAATTCCAATTATGGGTTGCTCTGGTCCTTATAGGATACTAATAGCACTTATAGGTAGCGTAAATCCCAAATCTTGGGAAAAAGGTACAATAAACCAACTACCACCCCTCGAACTAAACTCGATATCGAAGAATTTTTAGGCAAATTACGTAAGAATTAGAAAAAAGAATCGTGTTTGATTTTTGAAGTCAATTTGATTGGTTGTTGGGCAGAACGACAAAGATGAAACTATAACGAAGAAGAAGACGGATTCCAATGAGCGGGAAAAATTATCGAAGATTTTGAGAATATGGAAATAATGACAGAATAATATAACAGTGGCGTAAATTTATTAAACATAGGTTAATACCAGAAAACATAGGTATAGATGTTAACAAGATGTAAGGGGAAAAATGTAAACATAAAACACGATAAGATTAGTAACTTAATTAAAATACGGATACAAAAATGTTAGATGTGAGTAGGTGTTTATTTGGAAAAGAAAATCAGCACGCCTATGGCGAAATTTAATCAAAATTTAAAACTAGCCAATGATAATTCGTCAATTACAATTCAAGGTAAAATCATTTAAACTATTTAAAGTATAAACATAAACATAACCTACAATTTTGATTGAAAAATCATTGGATATTTTATTGATTAAAAGGGATCTTTAGAAAAACAATTTATGATTCAAAGGATTATAAAGGTAGGGTATTAACAAAAGGACAAATATATTATAATTACATATTATATTATAATTTTAGGGCGTATGTCAGGAGTTGAACAGAAGTAAGGGTGGAAAATATTAAGGAAGAAATGAGTTGTCACAACACGTAATCCCTGGAGTTTCCCAAAGTTCTATCATAGGACCTTTACCTTTTATTATTTACACGAACGACCTGTATCTACTCGTAGCAGACCTAAACGACTATTTGGTATGTTGAAAAAACTGCAGTGATTAGTTTAGCAACAAATCGCAATAAAATTGTAAGTATGTCAGATAATACCCTTCGGTTAATATAATTTTGAAGAGAAAATTCAATGTGCTCATTTTTATAAGATAATTTGCCAAAGAACTCAATGCGTGGTTACCCGATCAAACCGCACTAGGCGTCGTGTACGCCTACCGAACTAAGCGTGTTGCGAAGCCAACTGCAGTGGAAATTGTCGGGGTCGATATAAGATGTAAAATGATTTAAATTTAGTTTCGAATACCTTACACTTATCATAAATCAGCCAATAACTTTAAACCCTGGAAAAATTGTCTCTAAGCGCCACCACAATTTAAAATTTTTTAAAATAAATAATCCTAGGCCAGGTGTTAATCCTACATGACTGTGGAAGATAGAATTGTAGTCTACTCAATAAAACCATACACAACCCAATCTCAAACACACTTTCACTTTAACGGAGTACCTTAAACTTCGTCTCAGAAAACTTAATGCAGATCGATACAATTTTGAAAATCTTTAAGTTCAATTTCCCTTAAAAATGTATCCAAAGCTTATGAAAATTTCGAAGTATACGAGTCCTCATAAACTTAGTGATCGCACTCTGTATATTCATAAAATCAAAGTAATCAAACATTATCTAGATACTTTCTAATTTACCGTCGTATACACTTAAATTAATATTTCTGTCATAAAAATTCTGAAATAAATAAATATCCAATTTAGAAAAATAATACTTCCGTCTATTAGATGTTCATGAGTCATACTTTCTATCAAATACTATTTGAATACTTTCTCTTTAAAATGTATTTAAACATTCATCAGTATGGATGAATTGTAATAATTCAAATCTGAAATTTCTGCTTAATAAATATCTTGTTATCCATATTATGTATAGATTGGTTTATCACTATTATTTATTGATTTTTGAGCTTTGATTACGAATACAAGTTATTGTGTTATGACTGTTACTGAGTGTAAGATAAGTAAATTTTGTAATCGATCTGACTCAACATAAACAATATTCAGATTAGTCATTAAGCCAAAATATCAAAAGATTAATTACTCTTAAACGGTGCAATACTTTATGTAATTGCATACAAAGAAACAATGAACTCTTATAACATTGATTTACTGTTAACATTTAGACTAAGGAATCACAACTTAAAAAAATAACAAAAATAAGTTAATTGATAGATCTGTATTCCAATCTTTCAAAAATATTTACAGATATTGATTATAGATTAAAAATCCCTGAATCTTATGATCTAAACATATAATAACGGTAAACTTCCACCATTCAAAAACCTAAACTTATTCTTACGTAAATAAATTCTGCAGTACTTTATCCGGTATAATGTGGTATCTAATTGGGTTGATTTGTATTTATTAATCCTTAATATGTATTCACACTGGTCACTGAGACACGGCCATAATATTTACGTAATTTGGCCGCTAACTTAAAAGTCCAATGCGTAATTGGACAATGGGGCAATTTGATTTACGTCTCTCTGTACCCTAGCTCTCTCTCTCTCTCTCTCTCTCTCTCTCTCTCTATCTCTCTCTCGCCTAACGTCAAAACCACAATCAACCTATCCCAAAAGCGCTTTTCACTGCGCGACTTTGCCGAGTGGAAAGTCTGGAACAGAACTAATTCAGCCAGTACGAGAAAATGCAGCCATATTGAATTTCTTTACAAACATTCTCACAATTCTTCGGAAAGACCTTAATTCACATTCAAATTCAATCCACACACTATCCAGATCTATATTCAACCTTTTATAAAAGTTTTACGTGCCTTAGAGTCTCCCTTGCGCATAATTTGCCAATATTACATTTGTACAAACAAAAATATACAAACATATTCTTCTCTACACTTTAATACAACATCAACACATCACAAATTCACTCATTCACTTACTTACAACAATTTTAACACCGTACAGTAGCAAATTCCGATAGGATTTAACCATTAACGTCTCCATAGGGGTTTTACCAAAACATTACTTCTCAATCCAATTTAATACTTTCAGTTCAGAAACTTTCATACAACATTTAAATACACTTTTACATGATACACAACTCGTTAATAAAATTCGAGTGGCGTAGCATTTACACTAATTTACATTCTGTACATACAAAAAAAATCTCGTTTATTTACCATCCAACATACGTTCACAGTTTATTAACTTCTTAAGGGTTCAAATTCATTATCTGTCGTGGAGTTAACATGAATTGAAAATATACTCTAAACTAGTAAACAAGGCTTCTTTTTATTAAATATGAGTTTATTTTAGTTGTGGTCATTCTATTTAGAAAGTCCAATTTTGGTTCATAAAAATTTGAGTCAACGGCTGCTTCTTGAAACAATGAAGTTAAACACCGAACGTTACAAACCGAAAAAAGGGCTCCAACAACAATGCAAATTATTAATTCATAAAGGATACACTAAAAATTATAGTTATCTGAAAATTACAACTAGGGTTTAATTTTTAATAGTGTCCTTTCAGAATCCAGGCGTGAATTACACAGTCACAAACTTAAAAAAGCTTTAAAATCGTACTTGTGTCATATTTCATTTTATACCTTTCAGGAATTTCATAAGTTTCCAACTTATATATTATGGTCGTCCAGAAAGTAAAGAACTTTACAACACTAAGACCGGCGCCGGTACCTCACCCCCGTGACTAAGTGCGCTTCAATTATCTTAGTCCCCGCCTCAGAGTGAGCCGAGTTTGGTTACTACGCGGCCACGCGTCTGTGTTGTGACAATTTAAAACTGTGGCGCTTCCCCGCGCCAAATGTGAAGTGTATTATGTTTCGTTATTGTTATTCGTTTTCTGAATGTAAAAAATGTTCACTATTAACATTTAGGCAATTAAATGAGGATCGTAGCGAAAATGCCATAAAAGAGGTACCAGTGCGGAAATTGTGCATAATGTTCAATCAAACTAATAACACTGCGCACTTTACATTTGGCGGGACCTTCTATCGACGTAACCTCTTTGAATCGTCACAGAGCAAAGATGAATGGCCACACAGTAACGAGGCTCGGCTCACTTTGAGTCGAGGAACTGTGCTAACTGGCTCACACTCAGTCATGTGATGGGGGATCAGTGCCGCGCCTAATGATCAAACGCACAACATAAATCGTAAATATTTGACCAACTATAAGCTAACTTATTTTTGTGCTTGTTAGTTTTAAAATAAGTTTGTTATTTAGTATTCACATTGTTAGTAGTTTTACTTTTTAAAATCTTGAATCTCATTTTGAGACTTGGTTCCAATAGTATATTCTCGCTAGACGTGTGTAAACATCCTCTGATGTATAGACACAAACATAAATAAATAACTAATAGGAGTTTAGTGAATATTTGTGAAAAAAGGGTTTTTTAAATGTAATCCTTTCGGTAAGTTTGGATGTTTTAACTTCGAATTTCAATTTGGTAACCTACATATACATATATACGTATAGAAGGTTATGTGGTAGAATATGTGTGTGTGTGTGTGTGTGTGTGTGTGTGTGTGTGTGTGTGTGTGTGTGTGTGTGTGTGTGTGTTGTGTGTGATGTGTATGTGTGTGTGTGTGTGTGTGTGTGAGTGTGAGTGTGAGTGTGCGTGTGAGTGCGAGTGGGAGTGTGAGTGTGCGTGTGAGTGCGAGTGTGAGTGTGAGTGTGTGTGAGTGAGTGTGAGTGTGAGTGTGAGTGTGAATGTGAGTGTGAATGTGAGTGTGAATGTGAATGTGAGTGTGAGTGTGAGTGTGAGTGTGAGTGTGAGTGTGAGTGTGAGTGTGAGTGTGAGTGTGAGTGTGAGTGAGGTGAGGTGTGAGTGTGAGTGTGAGTGTGAGTGTGAGGGTGATTGTGAGTGTGGGTGTGAGTGTGAGTTGAGTGTGAGTGTGAGTGTGAGTGGTGCAGTGTGAGTGTGAGTGTGAGTGTGAGTGTGAGTGTGAGTGTGAGGTGTGATTGTGAGTGTGAGTGTGAGTGTGAGTGTGAGTGTGAGTGTGTGTGTGAGCGTGTGAGTGTGGTGTAGTGTGAGTGTGAGTGTGATGTGAGTGTGGTGTGGTGAGTGTAGTGTGATGTGAGTGTGAGTGTGAGTGTGAGTGAGTGAGTGTGAGTGAGTGTGAGTGTGAGTGTGAGTGTGAGTGGAGTGAGTGTGTGTTGAGTGTGAGTGTGTTGAGTGTGAGTTGAGTGTGAGTGGTGTGAGTGTGAGTGTGAGTGAGGTGATGTGTGTGAGTGTGGTGTGTGTGTGGGTGTAGTGAGGTGTGTAGTGAGTGTGAGGTGTGAGTGTGAGTGTGATGTGAGTGTGAGTGTGAGTGTGATGTGAGTGTGAGTGTGAGTGTGAGTGTGAGGTGTGAGTGTGAGTGTGAGTGTGAGTGTGAGGTGAGTGATGGAGTGTGAGTGTGAGTGTGAGTGTGAGTGTGTGAGTGAGTAGTGTGGTGTGAGTGTGGTGAGTGTGGTGTGTGTGTGTGTGGTTGTGTGTGTGTTAGTGAGTGTGAGTGTGTGTGAGTGTGTGTGAGTGTGAGGTGTGAGTGTGAGTGTGAGTGTGAGTGTGTGAGTGTGAGTGTGGTGTGGTGTGAGTGTGAGTGTAGGTGAGTGAGTGTGAGTGTGAGTGTGAGTGTGAGTGAGTGTGATGTGAGTGTGAGTGTGAGTGTGAGTGTGTGAGTGTGTTGAGTGTGGTGTGGTGTGGTGTGTTGTGTGTGTGTGTGTGTGTAGTGTGAGTGTGTAGTGTAGTGAGTGTGTGTGTGAGTGTGTAGGTGAGGTGTGTGTAGTGTGAGTGGTGAGTGTGAGTGTGAGTGTGAGTGTGAGTGTGGTGTGATGTGATGTGTGTGTGAGTGTGTGGAGTGTGGTGTGTGTGTGTGTGTGTGGTGTGTGTGTGATGTGTGTAGTGAGTGTGTGGTAGTGAGTGTAGTGTGAGGGTGTGAGTGTGAGTGTGATGTGTGAGGTGTGGAGTGTGTTAGTGTGAGTGTGAGTGTGGTGGTGTGAGTGAGTGTTGAGTGTGGGATGTGTGGTGTAGTGTGAGTGTGATGTGTCGAGTGTGTGTGTGTGTGGTGTGTGTGTAGTGTGTGAGTGTGTTGTAGGTGAATGTGTGAGTTGTTAAGTGTGTGTAAGTGTAGTTGTAGTGTGGTGTGAGTGGTGTGTGCTGAGTGTGATGTGAATGTAGGTGAGTGTGTGTGTGAAGAAAATGTGTCAAAGTGTGTGTGGAGTGTGAGTGTGTGTAGCAGTAGTGATGTGATGTGCAGGGTGTGAATGTAGTGTGAGTGTGATTTTAAGTTAGTAGTAGTTGGTGTGTAGTGTGATGCATAAGTGTGTGTGTAGTGGATGTGTGAGTATGAGTGTAGTTGCAGTGTAGTGTGAGTGTGTAGTGCAGAGTGATGTGAGAGTGTAGTCTAAGTATGATGTAAGTGTAAGGGCTAGAGTGATGAGTGTGAGTGTGATGTGGTTTGAGTGAGTAGTGTGCATGTAGTGTGAGTGCATAGTGTGTAGTGTGTGTAGTGTAAGTAGATGTGTGAGATGAATGACTGTGAATGTGTGTAAAAGTCGTAAGAATGTATGACGTGTAGTGTGTGTTATGTGTGATTGCTGCAGATGGTGTGATGTGTGTGAGTGTGATTTAGTGTGATGTAGGAGTGTAGTGGTTATCGTGTGAAAAGTGTGAGTGTAGTGTGAGTGAGTGTAGTTGATGTGGTGTGATGTAGTGATTTGAGTGTGTGTGAGATGTGAGTGTGAGTGTGATGGTGTGTGTAGTAAAGTAGTGTGTGTGATGTGAGTGTAAGTGCAGTGTGTAGTGTGATGTGTGAGGGTGATTGTGGTTGAGTGTGATTGCAGTGGAGTGTAGTGTGAGTTGTTGAGTGTGAGTGTGGTGAGGTGTGTGTGAGTGTGAGTGTGATCTGTAGTGTGGTGTGGTGTGAGTGTAGAAGATGTGAGTGCTGTGTGTAAGTGTGTGTGTAGTGTGTGGGTGTGTGAATGTGATGTGATGTGTGATGTGAATGTGAGTGTGAGTGTGTAGTGTGTGTGTGTGTGTGTGTGTGAGTATGACTGTGTGTGAGTATGACTGTGTGTGTGTAGTGTGTGTGTGTGTTGTGGTGTGTTGTGTGTGTGTGTGTGTGTATGTGTGTGTGTGTGTGTGTGTGTGTTGAGTGTGTGTGTGTGTGTGTGTGTGTTTGTGTGTGTGTGTGTGGTATCTGTGTGTGTGTGTGTGTGTGTGGTGTGTGTGTGTGTGTGTGGTGTGTGTGTGTGTGTGTGTGTGTGTGTGTGTGTGTGTGTGTGTGTGTGTGTGTGTGTGTGTGCTGTGTGGTGTGTGTGTGGTGTGCGTGTAGTGTGTGTGGCATGTGTGGTGTGGTGTCTGTGCGTGTGTATACGTGTGTGTGCGCGTGTGTGTGTGTGCGTGCGTGCGTCCGTGCGTGCGTACGTGCGTGCGTGACTGTGTGTGTAAAGCACAGTACCTGCTTTTCAACCAGGTGTCTTACTTTATTGCAGAATTTTGTGATTTCTATACATAGAACACATTTTAACAGTTATTAACAGGTGCTCTAAATAATAACATATCCATGGATTTTATTGGGATCCTGGCAAATAGTGATAAAATATTGCAAACACAAATCCATATTTTGCGAGAGAAAAAAATGTTCCAAAAGTATAATTAATTGTTGTAAAGCCTAAACATACTTTTTGGAAATTTTGCAAAAAAGTCAGTGCACAGAAAAATTAATACTGCAAATATACTTATTTTGTTTGGCTCACGATGCATAGTTTGAGAAATATGGAACACTGGACTTGTGAGAGGAATTGTAACAAGAAAAATACACCCATATATTACACAAAGAGTAAAAACATCGAACACGTTTCAGTAGCTAAGATATGATCATCAGCGGGCGTCAGGGACGAGCTAGTGAAATTTCTAATAGATATACCATCAGCGAGTAACGATTCGTTGTTTATCCGATGTACGTAAAAGTTTTGAAAGTTTAAATGGGTCCTGAGTAGCATAAAAGTCCTTGATTGTCGTTATTCATTAGAATTTGTTTGTTTTTGAAGATATCTAAACTTTCATAACAATCAAGTTTGAACGAGTACTCATTAATAATTGATTATTAATTGCTTAAATATGCCTCATCTACTACATGACTTTTACCAAACATATGTAGGATTTGCCCCAACGTTTGTATTTGATCTGACACGTGAAACAGGAGCACCCATTTTACAAAAATTAATGAAAATAACTTTACAAAGATACAAAAAAAATTTCAGTTGGTAACAGAACAACGTTTTTTATTTTAAATTAATTGCCCTTAAGATATTCTTACAAATCCTTATTCCTTTGCTATATGTTTATAATAAAACAAATGTAATTAAGTGCCTTACATATATAGCGACGGGTTGTATAGTTATGAGAAATCGTGCCTTGCCACAATTATCACGAGTATTTAGAGCCCTCAAACGGTCTCTACAGTCAAAATGAAACAAGATTACTCTACAGAAGCTGCCATCCATCGTGCATATCATTTACAGCACTGAACTGTAATTTCTTATATATACATACACACGCACACACACACACACACACACACACACACATATATATATATATATATATATATATATATATATATAGGGTGGCGCATTAGTGTGACAAAGTCCCATATCTCCTTTATTTAAAGAGATACAAAAAAAAAATTAAATGCAAAAGTTGTATTCTGGTGCATATTCCCAAAATATTTTTAATTATACAGGGTAGATCATAAAAGCTTAGAAGTACTTTTAATTTTTTTTTTTTAATAGAAAACCCTATGTATTATTACATATTTAGATTCTACACACAATTTTAGACACATTTTATGTATAATGTCCTATACTTAAGTCTAACCGTTTTTGACAAATTTCAAATTTTTTTGTCAAAAATGACGTTTGCAGGCCAAATCAATTAGTTATGGTTGGTTTCCTTGGAAATGGGGACCTACTCTAATGGGCTGTATTGATATTTTTGTAATACATTCATACAGGATGATCAAAAATGGACAATAAAAAGTAGATTCAAAAAAACCTATAAAGTCATTTTTTTTTAATGGAAACTCCCTATTTTTTTAATTCTATCTTATCTAGCATTAAAAATAAGGGTGCCTTTGTATAAGAGTGTATATTCCAAAAAATAATGACAATTTAACATTTTTTTATTGTAAAAAGGCTATACGACTTTCAAGTTTTGTTGTTAGTTGGCCGTGACGGCGGGGCGCGGCGAAGCAAAAAAAATCGAGCACTTCAGATCGAAATATTACAATTTATTGAACCCCATATAAATAATTATTTTATTGAACGAACTTAAAGTAAAGACAATATTTTTTTGATTCAACAAATTATGTCCTAATCCTAATCATAAACTTAACACATCTAATGTAACTAAACTTGTAACTAATTATACAGATAAAAGAACTAGAAACACGTTAAATACGTACTACCCAATAAGTTGTTCGAAATGTCCGCCTTTTTCTTGAATACGCAATGCAATACGTCTCTCAAATTCGCTGCTTAAATTTCTACACATTTCAACACTAATGTTTTGAAAACAGTTTCTAATCCTAATCTTCACGTCTTCCTTTGTTGTAGGCGGTATTTTATAAACCTGCTCTTTGACGTACCCCCATATGCTAAAGTCCATTTTAGTAAGATCTGGGGATCTAGCAGGCCAAGCAACAGGCCCTCCCCTCCCAATCCAACATTCTGGATATCTAGCATTTAAAAAAGTTATTATCGGACCTGTATGATGTACTGGGCCCCCATCATGAAGAAACCACATTTCTTGTTGCGTATTCTGTGGCAGTTGACGCAACAAATTAGGTAGATGATTTAGCAGAAAGTCTAAGTATACTTCCCCTGTTACTCGTTGATCAAAAAAATGTGGTCCAATTACATGATTACCGACAACACCTCCCCAAATATTTAAAGACCATCTAGTTTGAGAAGTATGTCTTACAAAATGTGGATTTTCGGTAGAATAGTAATGAAAATTGTGTCTGTTTACACTTCCGTTTCTGTGAAATGTGGCCTCATCTGTAAATAAAATCAAATGAACAAAATTTCTTTGTTGGTTTATTTTGTTTTGAGCCCATTGACAAAATTCCAGTCGTCTTTGATAATCTTCAGGAACCAACTCTTGAAGTAGTTGAATGTGATAGGGGTGCATTTTTTGAGACATTTCTGCTGTACCGTACGTCGTTCAACACAAACCTGCTGAGAAACGGGTCGTTGTCCAATATATGGATTTTCGGTAACTGTTAATAGTACATTTAATTGATTTTCCTCAGTCTGTGCACGTTTTTCTCTAGTATTTTTTTCATAACACATTGCCAGTTCTTTCAAAACGCTCCAAAAGCTTTTCAAATGCCCTTCTTTCAGGTTACCGTCTCTCTGGAAACCGCTGTTGATACAGTCTTCTTGCTAAGAGCGTATTCTTATCACTAGCTCCCAAAACAAAAATCATATCAACCATCTGGGCTTGCGAAAAATTCATTATTTACAATTCTAATTCAAGTTTTAAATCAATTTGCTATAAAATACACTAATGCATCACACAAATTATCAACTGACAATAAATAATGACGTTCCTGATGATCTCTATTATTTTTATATGCCACGCCTCGCCGTCATGGCCAACTAACAACAAAACTTGAAAGCCGTATAGCCTTTTTACAATAAAAAAATGTTAAATACTCATTATTTCAAAAACTACAATTTTTATACAAGGCCACCCTTATTTTTAATGCTAAATAAGATGGAATTAAAAAAATAGGGGGTTTCCATTAAAAAAAAATGACTTTATAGGTTTTTTTGAATCTACTTTTATTGTCCATTTTTGATCACCCTGTATGAATGTATTACAAAATATCAATACAGCCCATTAGAGTAGGTCCCCATTTCCAAGGAAACCAACCATAACTAATCGATAAAGGCTTCGTTTAGAAAAGATTTCCACCTATGTTTTGGCCTGCAAGCGTCATTTTTGACAAAAAATTTGAAATTTGTCAAAAACGGTTAGACTTAGGTATAGGACATTATACATAAAATGTGTCTAAAATTGTATGTAGTATCTAAATATGTAATAATATATAGGGTTTCCTGTTTAAAAAAGAATTTAAAATTACTTCTAAGCTTTTATGATCTACCCTGTATAATTAAAAATATTTTTGGAATATGCACCAGAACATATCTTATATATATATATATATATATATATATATATATAATATATATATATATATATATATATATATATATATATATATATATATATATATATATATATATATATATATATATATATATGTGTGTGATTTACTAAACAGTAACCCTTATCAACAAAGCAAAAGTGTAATTACAATCGACAAATTAAAATGTATTTTATGTTCAAAAATATCATTACACAACTCATACTTATGTAAACAATAAAAATAGCCCTTTACAGGCAAAATTTGTATTATATCACTTAAAATAGTATTATTAGATAACAATCTCCTTTAATAACGTTTAAGGAAAGGGGTTTAAGGATTTTACTGACATCCTTTACTTTTACGTCATTAAGATTTCCACACGAGCTACCTTTGATGGACAATCGAGAAGTTACAGAAGTCATTACAGAAAGGGATTCTCATTTAATATACAGAAACGTAGTTTTTACTTTACGTACAATGAATTATAAATATCTTGAAACAGAGTGACAACTTTTTTAATTAACTTTTAGCGTATTTCATTTAACCGTCTTAGACGAAGTTTACTAATTTTTCATTAGTTTATATTTCTTTCTTGACATATAAGTATACAGTAGCATATATTTACATTAGTTCTTTATCTTATATATATATATATATATATATATATATATATATATATATATATGAATTACTTAAGTCTCAATCAATCTAGCTTCAACAGTTCTAACGAAACCAAAGCAACTTATGACATGGTTCGATTACTACTCGTAAGAAGAACCAAGAAGAAGCTACAAACAAGAACATTAACATTTACATTGATAGTATAACTTAAGTTTAAGGTTTAACTTTAGCATTATAATTATTCTTGAAAAACCAACTATTTTTAAAAATGAACAGAATACACTTTTTTCAAAACTCTACTGCAGTAACCAAATCTGTGGTGTTTTCTAACATTTCCTGGGTGATGCTGTTTAAAGAGTCTGTAATTTTGACACCAAGTTCATCTAAATTATTAGCACGTTCATGCCTGTGCCCATAAATTTGCTGGGATACGTATCCCCAAACAAAAAAGTCGTTCGGCGCAATATCAGGTGAGCAACGAGGATATTTAATAGTACCTTTTTCACTAATAATAAGGCTCGTTATGGAATGTAGTTTCCAAAAACTGTTGAACTATTCCTTTTCAAGATATTGCGAACTGTTCTTGGTTCAATATTCATTTCTTCAGCAATTTTTGTACTATTGCACAGGAAATTAGTTTCTGCTAAACTACACACTGCAATTTCTTGGTGTTCGCGCTCTTCGTTTAAGTTACGACCAGGATGCTCACCATCATTACCATCAATACTACTGCATTTTCTACAATTATTTAAACATCCGCATCTTTCAAATTTACCAACAGTACGCATAATCGTACTTTCTGATGGAATTGGCCTGTTTTCAAAGGAAAAAGTAAACCTGCCCATTATTTCTTGTGCAATGCTTCCTGACTAATACCGTTTAATAATCTGTATTTTTTCTTCAGTGGAATACATAAGTAAAAATGATAGTCTATGTCAAACAGACGTTTGGAACTTCAGATTCTAACCTAAAAAAGACGCCCGCTTCTATAAAAATATCGATAATACAGTTTAAGCATTTTCAATCATATTTATTTAATTTTTACATTTGTTTCACTTATATTAAGAAATTAAATTAATTTTTTTTAAAATATGTACACATTTTCTTATAAAATTATTCAGATATTGGAGAAATTTTAAGTAACACGCAAATTCCACCTTAGGAATTTTTTGCCGCTAAATTACGCGTCGTATCAAAAAATTGCACAGAATATAATTAATCTGTATGATTAAGGTCAATATATTGGTATTTTTATATTTTTTAAATACACAGCAGTTTCAGACATATTTGATAAAAATAAAAAACACCTCCAAATAAACCCCCACTCCCTAACTGCCGATGAATTTCTCCCAAATCTAATCAGTTCCAGGAGAAATTAAAACAAGTTTAAATACAAATTTTTAAGTACGTCCGTGTTTGCGTTTTGGAGTTACCCTGTATGTTAACATACATCCACACACACAGATATCATGGCCAATCGTAGCGAAACTTGGCCAAACGTTGTAAAATGAGCTAAAATAGTAAAAAAAGTGTCCATTGCATAACCTTCTATACCTACACTGCTCAACATTTGAACTGGTACACTTATATAACATGCAGTAAAAGTAAACAACCCTTCTTAGGAGTTTGGTATGACTTTTTACATGATCAGGGCTGTGTTTCGGAATGCAAACAAATACCTATCGAGCGACTCAATTGTTGTTTGTTGTTATCTGTCGTAGGTGCAGTTACTGAGCTCGCGGACGCTTGTACTTTTATCAAGTTTTAAGAGAATTTTTGCGAATTTCTAGGGTAAGTTTTAATTCAGAGTGGTTTTTTTTAGAGATACTATTAAGGCGTTTCAGTATTGAAGAGATGAGCCAAGCTATGGGAATGCTTATGACTAGTGCATCGCTAAGTACTGTTGCTGCCCATTTCAATGGTGAGCCACAATGTGATCAGAAGAGTTCAAATGCGTTCTAATGATACTCGATCTGTCCAACATAGGCACGGCGAAGGGTGAAATCGCAGAACAACAGTCAGGGAGAACCGTTTTATTACGGTTTAGTGGCGTTTAGGAATAGATTTTCTACTGCAAGAACACTCCAAATTCAGTTATTGAATGCAACAGGTACTCACGTATCCAGTCAAACAGTAATAAGACAGCTACATACGGTAAACTTAAGGTCCAGATCTTGGAAAAAATGTCCATTGTTGGCCAGAGCCCACAAAAGAAGTAGGCTAGAGTGGGCACATCAACATGAAAATTGGGATGTTGAAGATTGAGGTCGTTGTTTATTCAACAACCAGACCAGAGTGCATCTCCATAGCTCAGATGGAAGAATGAGTGTTTCGAGAAACAGATGAGAACGCTATACTGAGAACCACGTGACTTACCATCAAGCGTATGGAGGTGGTTCAATTACGTTTGGGGCGGTATTTCTGCGACTCGTCGTACTGAATTGGTTATGCTTGGAAATGCTATAATGAATAGTGTCAGGTATCTTAATGAAGTATTACAACCTGTAGTGTTGCTATTTGCCAATTAAATAGGCGATGGTTTCGTGTTTGTTGATGATAACAATTATGTTTTTTAAATAGAACCCCCCAATTTTTTGCCATATTCGGATTATCGTCATATTTTAATGTCAATTTATGTAAGATGTTTCATCTTAAAAATGTACCGTTTTCGAATTATTTGGAAAATATGAAATTTTGACAGCTGCAGGGTTCTACAAAAATCGATGCTGTACTCTGACCTCTGAGAATTTCGGAATCGGTATTCTGGGGCTCTAAGAAAACCTAATAAGCCACGTTTTGACGTATTTTATTTTAAAAAAGTCCTTTACAACCCCCGAAACATTCATCCGAAGTTGCATGATTTCAAACCTCAATAACTTGCTTATTTTAAATGGAATACCCTAACTTTTATACCGTTTTCGGATTTATAGTTAAATTTTAAGGTTAGTATGTGCTATCTCTAAAATTTGCCGCTTCCGAATTCTTCGGCAAAATTAAATGAATTATTTAATTTTTATTTGGATCAAGTCAACCCGCTACATGTTGACAATCCAAAAAGGCATTAATCTGCATAAAATTATTTTTACAGAAATGAGTTATTCATAATACATTTTCAAACTGTCCCCCATTTCTATCATAATACAATTGCAGTCTTGCCAGAAGAGACAGGAGCACCGTCATGCTGTAGCCACATATTTTGACTTAAAACAATATGAATGTTTTGCAAAAGTTGAGGCAAATCATTTTGCAAAAAATACAAGCATCATTCAAATATGGCCCAACTATAAAATCACCCATGATACCACCCCAAACATTTACAGTGCACTGTCTCTGCGAATGAACTAATCTTACTATTTTTGTGTTTTCCGTTGCATAATACTGAAGATTATGTCGGTTTCGGCTACCATTCCGAGTGAAAGTTGACTTAGCAGAATAATACATTTTGGAAAAAGTTAGGTGTTATTCTTTCCATTTCCAACCCTCATTGACAAAGTGTTCTCCTAATCTCCAAATCAGGACACAACAGTTCTTGATGGAAGGATATACTGTAGTCCTGATACTCGTTCCTCTTTAAAATTTTACTAACGGTAGATCGGGGTATATAGGTTTCCTTGGATATTATTGCCGAACTGGTAGAAGGCTACAAAATTTCAAACAACAAAGCTTTCAATTGGTCTTCGCCGCTTGTCCTATTAGCCGTTTCACATTTTTGATAATTCACATTGCCTGTTCTAATAAACCTTTCCTTAAGTTTTTCTAAACTACTACCCGGGGTTGTCTTCTATCGTGATATTTTGACGCATACGTCCTTTGCGATAGCAAACAATTTTGATCAGCAGATCCGACAACCAAGATCATGTCAACCAGTTCCGTTTTTTCGATATCATCTGCATTTAGTTAACTGTTCATATGAGATAAGAATGAAATATGCAAATTAAGTGCGTAACTACTCACCAAGTAGATAATAATGAACAACTTTAAAAATTGTGCAAGAGATATTTAAAAAATATGTCTTTGGATTGAACAAAAAAGGAATAACGAACATACAGTGTAATACTACGTGTCACTTAAAAACAACTATGACATTATGATATTATCGTAAAAAAACGCATCAATAGGAATAAACAAATGCTTTTTTTGTGTTTCCATGTCATAATCAAAATAAAAATTAAATAATATTTTTAATTTTATCGAATAATTTGGAAACTGTAAATTTTAAAGATGGGACAACTTACATAAACTGACCTTAAAAGTTGACGACAAATCCGAAAACGGTATAAAAATTAGGGTACTTCATTTGAAATAAGCAAGTTATTAAGGTTTGAAATCATACAACTTCGGATCAATACTTTTGGGTTGTAGAGGACTTTTTAAAATTAAAATACGCCAAAATGTAACTTATTAGGTTTCCTTAGAGCCCCTGAATACTGATTCCGAAATGCGCAGAGGTCAGAGTACAGCAGCCTGCAGCTGTCAAAACTTTCATATTTTTCCAAATATTTCGAAAACGGTAAATTCTTAATATAAAACACCTTACATAAATGGACTTAAAATTTGACGACAAAAAAAAAACAATTTGTTACTACCACATCTGTATGATGCACCTCGTATATTTGAAATTAATTTTAAAATACGCACCTCTTAAACACCAAAAACATTGATAAAAATATTCCATTCTAAAACTCATATTTACTGAGATATCATTAATGAGCAACTCTGTATATGTAGGTTGGAAAGTAAATACAATAAAGAAAAAATTCTCCTTCCTTAAAGCGGCCTGCTTGATTTATAATTGTAATTAACCAAATTTCAGCTTGAAAGAAGCTTTTAAGTATTTTAATTAGGCTTATTATGTATCAAATGGGCATTAGAATGTTCTAATAGAATACCAAAGGAGCTGACTATACTCAAGGGATGGTGGTGCGGATTAATTAAAAAATACCTTTGGTAATACAACGTTGTATTCGTTAGAATTGACACAGTAAGGTATTAACTTCGCTAATAATAATAGTTTGAAGAATAATTTTTTTTTAATAATTATGGTTCAGAATAGGGTAAGTTTAACCTACAGTGCTAAAGCATTGAGGAACACTTTGGAGAATGGATATGGGAATATTGAATTGCCAAGGGTTTAGAAGATGTGTAGAAGATGGTGGATTGCGCCCGTTTGCTAGAATAAGTGGAGATATGTACGGCATATTGATGAGCGAACAAGTATTCCTAGCAAAGGTCGCCCGAGATAGTATTAAAGAGTACTGCAGCGCAATAGTCATCGTAATACCATAATACAAAGAAAGAACTGCAACGATTGTTCCATGCTCAAGGGACTGCATATCAGAAGTTAAAGACGGGTTATTTATAAGAGTAATCGCTCTTTTTTTAATACGATCAACGATATCGAGAACATATTGGGGAGCAATGATTATATTCCAGATGAGATCGAATTTGGGCCTTGTACAGGAGAAAGACTTGTCGCAGGTAAAGTACTGCTTAGATCTCTACAACAAGCCTATTTTACGAGATTGTACTTCAGTAGCTGACTGGAGAGGGTCAACCGATGATAGATTTGAAGTTACAGTCATTCCCAACACAGTAATATAGTCTGAAAACTTAAAATCTGTGCCATTAACACTTACAGGAAATGGTTAATCTTTTCTGGCGGACACAAGGGATCACTGAGGATACGTTGAATGTCTTTGTTGACTGAAAATTCCATTTCAGCTTTAATGGCTTGCTTTGAAATAGAAGGTGCATTACCATTATGAGTCGTCATGAACTAGAACAAAGGGTCGCCAGTAAAACAATGGACCAGGTTAATCGTTGAAAGATAAGATCATTTACGTAAAGCAGAAAAAGTGACTGATCCTGTGGTACTCCCACGTTAATGTCAACTTCTTTGTGAAGGAAACTATAAATCTAGTTGATGAGTGTATCATATAACCTAGACCAGGTGAGTTTGGCAATTAAACACTTATGCCAAGCTTGGTTAAATACATTTGATATATCTAAAGCGTATTGTTTTAATGTATTGTTGTTGATTGATGGCTTTCAATGATCCTAGACGGAATGGAACTGATGGCAATTGGTCCGTAGTTGGAGAGATTTTGTAAATACGTAAATACATTTGCTAGCTTCCATGATACAGGGAATTCCCCGAAAGACAGAGATTGAATAGAGCTTAGATAGGACTGGTACTAGTTCAGAGGACCATTTACATAAGACAATAGCTGGGGTATTGAGATCAAGTCTACTGATGATTGATTCTAGGAGCTTGTACCGAAAATGAATTGGTTTCATAGCGTAAGAGAGTATCATTAAGGCAGAGTTTGATACAAATAAATGCACAAAAAGATTGGCTTTGTCAACAGAATCAGCAACTACAGATCCATTAAGGGATGTTATGGAAATGAAGATGTACCCAATTTTTTACAGATGAATTTAGCTAAAGACCAAAATTTACGACTTCCCAAAGGAGATGTAGTTAGCTTATTGCATTTTCGTTGTTCAAACCTATTTTTAACTTCAGTGATAACACTTTTGCAGGTATTTCCGAAATCACCGTAGCCTCCATGATTTTCGACCGTTTTATTAGTCCATTAGTGCAAAATTTATGTTTCAAAGATAATGCATCCACGCAAGCCATATTGAAACAGGGTTGACGGAAAAGGAAAGCAATCTGTTTCTTTCCCTTCCCAAAGAGGATAGCAATGTATTCCCAGTATGCATGCATGCATTACGTATATATGCGTGGTTGG
This sequence comes from Vesta saturnalis, assembly GCA_036346205.1. Lineage (NCBI taxonomy): Eukaryota > Metazoa > Arthropoda > Insecta > Coleoptera > Lampyridae > Vesta > Vesta saturnalis. The sequence continues at coordinate 927,589 of JARFJB010002121.1, forward strand.
ATTAGGGATGATGTGGTCAGTATTGTATCGGAAAGAATGCAGTTAGGGTTCTGAGGGGGAGATACTGCCTAAATATTCGCACATGGCGTTATATGTGTATATAGAAATACAAGGTAGAAGGTAACGGGGAGGAGCGAACCCATTACCTCCCGCCAAGCAGATTGTTTACCACAGATACAACTAGATCTATCCCAGGGTTGGGAACGAGAATGATCATTTGGCTGACTTAAAAACACCATAAGGTTCTATCAGTGTTGCCCACAAGAGAGCAATTGAGAGAGAGATATATAAGGTGGGGCATGGTTATGGTTATCAGGGATTACTTGAGATTGTCACACACTCCACCTTTTTATTGAAAGGTTAGAGTGAATATTGTATTATAAAATTGCAAATCGGACCAGTCGGAGTTCGTCAGATTGTAATTATTCAATTATCCCAGAAAGTTGTACTGACCCTCTGCTTGCTTTATAGCTGTACAAAAATATTACTATTAAGTAATTAAATAAATATTTATATATGTTCGGAATTAAAGATCACGGCTTGTGGTGTGTGTTGCCTACCTAAGTAAAGAGAAATTGAAAATTAACAGTTTTATTCCATAAATAAGTTTACAATACGTGTGGGGTATAGAGTTAATGGGGAGGTTCAATTAATAACTATAGCTATAAGCAATAATTAGCATATTATATTGGCAGCGCTTTCGTTGGCTTCATATGTCATTCATTCCTTTTGAAGGTGTGGCTGGTGGCGACTCAGGCCTTCTAGCGTAATTCACTAAAACGTAATGTTTAGTAAAACATATGAAAAATGATTTAGCGGTTCCGGGTGTTATAATCATAATAATAATAATAATAATAATAATAATAATAATATATCTATTTATTTCTTAAATCATTACACTTTGTAGATTCTTCATGTAAGAAAAAACAAAAAAAGGGCAGTATAAAGTAAAACCAGGCATCACAAATAATGATTACAACTCACAAAAAGTACATAATAAACGTGTAAAATTAAAAATTATATAACACTTGAAATATATCAATATTGATGCAATAGAAAAGTGCGTGACACAAGTGTAAAAATATGTACATTTGATCACAGTCAAATTACAAAACAAAACGCTACATGGCTTAGGGACGTAAAAAAGTACACATAGGATATAGTAAATGACTACCACTTACATAAAAGTGCAGAAATAAAGTAACGTATAACACAATATGCATATGACTAATATCACAATATAAGAATACACAATAAAATGGTAAAAATATATATCACATTATCTTAGATCCAGTTCAGTAACAGTGTGTAGATCAGACATCAAAAACTCATCAACAGAATAAAAAGATTGTGCTTTTAGATAATCAGTTATAGTCCCTTTTAGTTCATTCAAAGGTAACAATCTAATTTTTAATGGCAACTTGTTATAAAATTTAATTCCGTAATAGTTACTGCAGTGTTGGGAGGTTGTATGTCTGAGTTGTTTTTCATTATGACGAGTATTGTATTGATGAATATCATTAAAAGGTTGGTAAAGAGTAATATTACTTTTTATATATAATATACAATTTAAAATGTATGCACAGAGAAGAGTTAATATGCCAAGTTCAAAAAATTTATGTTTTCAACATTCTGTAAAGAATAGACCGGTCATTATTCTAATCACTCGTCTTTGGATAGAAAAAAGTCTCTTCATGTCAGAAGAGTGACCCCAAGCAATAATTGCATGTCATAATAGAATGGAAATAACAATAATACGCAGTAACTGCTACATCCAGAGATACTTCACATATGCAATCTCATTGAGTGACATGCTCTTGATAACTTAGTGGCCATCTAAGTGCAGTTTTCAGACCAGTTTAATTTAGGATCAATAATCGTACCTAAAAATTTAATTTTTAGTGGATTGTTGAGGTTATCGGTTCTTTAAAGTAAAAATACATTTCTCAGTTTTAGAGTAATTCGCCTTGAGTCTGTTTTTGGTCAACCAATTCTCAATTTCAGCCAAAGAAACATAATTTTCTAAACTTTTACAATTCGCTAACAAAGTTGTGTCATCTGCACAAAGAATTAATTGTTATGATTTATTAATAGGGAGATATCATTAAAGTAAATCAAAAATAATACAGGACCAAGAACAGATCCTTGAGGAATCCATGACTTAATTGGTTCAAAATCAGATTTAAAGTTATTGGGCGCGATTACTGAAATAATGTTGGAACTTATTTAACAAAATAGAGTGATTAACGCAATCAAATGCTTTGATCAGGGTAATTAGAAAAAATGCAGCTGAGTCACATCAATGCAGATGCCAATTGCGTTGTTAATGTGTGGGATTTACTAAACCGATTTTACAGGTAAGTGATAATTTATGTTTGCCTATACATATAACATGATTAAATTGGGGTTGTAATTAAACCATTTAACAACGTATATTTCAAAACTACACTGATTAATACGTAAGTATACTACGTATAGATGGAAATTGTTTCTTACATATAAATGTCAAACTCGGCCTTGATTCTTAATATTTTTTAATAGAACTAATTAAATCTATAAATAGTGACTGGCTTATTGTAATCCGGAGGAAAATTGACTGGGGATATTATATGAGTTAATCCGGCAATGATTCGATTAATTAGATTGTAGTTAGGGGCAGATGTTTGTTAAATGCTATCAACAATTAGTATAATGGAAAATTTTACTATATTCAAATTAATGTTATGAAATTGTGAATCTTGGGTAATGCAAATATTCGGTGTTTTAATTGTAAGACGATCGCCATTAAGGGACGTGGTCGAATATGGAGGGTTTACACACACGTGGTGTGTATTATGTTGAAATAAATTTCAGTGGTACAGTAATAATTGTGATTGATATAAACAGATGGAATGTAACGCTATGACGGTGAAGACGAAATGATATAATAAAAATGATGCGGCTGGAGGTGTGGTTGGTTGATTTCATGATCCAGGCGGATGAGTAGGAGCGGGTTGAAGTACGTACACGAAAAGAGATAAAATGTAGTGGAGGATATGTAGAGGTAATGACTTTTCTAGTGGTGGAATTTTATTATTATTTTTTTGGATGTTTATATATAATTTTATAAGGGGTGCGAGAGAGGAGGGGCGAATGGGATAATTATAGAGATAAATCCCTTATAGTTCAGAAAATTACTAATAGAAAGTACCCTGGAACTGGAGGGCTGGTAGGATGTCGTCCTTCATGAGAGTTTCCTCTCTGAAGGAAGGAATACAGATCCCTGAATACGATTGATTTCCCTTCGGGGGCGACACCCACGCTGGCAAATAAACGGTACTAAACAACTCCTTATATACTCCTCGGGTACATACACCGGGAAAGTATATTAAGAACGATCTCTCGGTTTACTATTTTAAAGGAGGTAAGTTAGAAAGCAAGGGTTAGATACTAGGCAAGAAGTTGGCGGGAATAGTTCACAACAGGTACAGATGTCAGGAATTAAACTAAAAGCAGGAAAGCGGGCAGTCAGATATTTATAGGGAACATGGACAGGAGTGGGGAAGACGTGGTCGCCTGATAGGATTTACAAACAACGCGGGAACGCAGTTCAGGAAATAACTAAGAAATAAGTATTGGTAGGAAATTATTTTGTAGGACGAGAAAATGAATTAGGAAGAATTTCTAGATAATTACAAAGTGAGTACTTTCGATGTCCGTGTCGCTTGACAGTTAGAGTTACGGTTACGGTTACGGTTACGATTACGGTTACGGTTACGGTTACGGTTACGGTTACGGTTACGGTTACGGTTACGGTTACGGTTACGGTTACGGTTACGGCTACAGTTACAGTTACAGTTACAGTTACAGCTACAGCTACAGTTACAGTTCCAGTTACAGTTACAATTACAGTTACAGTTACAGTTACAGTTACAGTTACAGTTACAGTTACAGTTACAGTTACAGTTACAGTTACAGTTACAGTTACAGTTACAGTTACAGTTACAGTTACAGTTACAGTTACAGTTACAGTTACAGTTACAGTTACAGTTACAGTTACAGTTACAGTTACAGTTACAGTTACAGTTACAGTTACAGTTACAGTTACAGTTACAGTTACAGTTACAGTTACAGTTACAGTTACAGTTACAGTTACAGGTATAGTTATAGTTATAGTTACAGTTACAGTTACAGTTACAGTTACAGTTACAAGTTACACTTGCAGTTACAGTTGCAGTTACAGATACAGTTACAGTTACAGTTACAGTTACAGTTACAGTTACGGTTACGGTTACGGTTACGGTTACAGTCACGGTTACGGTTACGGTTACGATTACGGTTATGGTTACGGTTACTGTTACAGTTATAGTTAAAACTGTATCTAATCATTTGTGTCACATCAAAAAATTCTATTACTCTTTACGCATTTAAAACCTATAACAAAAATATTAAATTAACAATTGGAGAAAAATTATAATTCAGTTTCATTCAGTAAATTGCTAATGAAGGAAACAAAATACACTGTTAGTATCAAAAGAGAAAAGATAGGAAAGCAACGTGTTTCATTCCACGCTCATTCAGCCATAGCGATAGCTTCCAAGTATATATATATATATATATATATATATATATATATATATAATCAATTAAAACAATTGTCAATATTAGAGCATTGTTTGTGACAGTTAAATTATTGTTGAGTGCTCGTAATATTACCTGTCACAATGCAAGCAAATAATAATTACACAAATGATGAAAGAATGGATATTTTTATTCGGTGCAATGACAATACGCTGGAGGCAAGTGCAATGTATTTAATCCCGAGCGACGACAATCACATCCTCAAATTTTTACTAGACTGGAAGCAAATTTACGCAGAACTGGCGGTTGTAGTGCAAAACCAGTGCAGCAAAGACATCGGCGAGGTGTTCGGTATTCCACACGCGAAGCAGTGGTTGATTTAGGATTTACCTACTATAGGATATTTTGAATACCTAAAACGAACAAAATGAAGTCTTACAAATTTAAATTAGTACAAGGACTAAATGACGGAGACCAGTAACGGCGAATAACATTTTGTGAATGGCTGATTAATCACAGTCATTTAATTAATGTCATAGTTTGGAGCGATGAGTCGTGATTTACAAGAAATGGTATATCCGATCGGCTCGTCGTTGTGAATAATTTTGTAATGTGTCCTTATTTTTATGAATGAACTCTCACAGGTGATAGGTACAAAACTTTCTTATACATGACTTGCTGGATGACGTACCAGTAGCTATTCGGCGTGTTATGTGGTTTCAGCAACCTCCACATAATTCAAAAGTTGTTAAAGATGTTTTACGTCAAATGTTTAGAAATAATTGGATAGCGAATGGTAGTCCAGTACCTTGTCCGGTCAGGTCGCTCGATCTTTCGATTTTGGATTTTTTCGTTTGGGTATACGTTAAACAAAAATTTTATGTCACAGCTTCCGAAAACCTTGAGAATCTCAGAAATCGAATTACAGAAGTCTGCCGTCAAATAACTCCTTACATGTTACAAAAGGCACGTAGAAATTTACTAAGAAGAGCCCGACTATGTGTTCAAAATAATGGGGGACACTTCGAACATCTCATCTAATTCATGTTTTTGTCTTTTTTCACGTGATTCTAAGTTATAATGCAGTGATGTAGTTTGTATGTGTTACAGCTTTGTATTTGTTTCCCAAGACTACTGTTCCAATTTTGTTGTTTTTGTTCGTATTTACAGGGATACAGAAAACAAACTTTAAAAAAGTATTGTGACTATAGTTGCTAAAATAATAATAACTTATTTGGTACCATTGTAAAGAGAATTTAAACCTCTTTCAGAATATTAAAAAAAAGTACCTGTTCCATTAAAAAAAATCATTTGTCTTGCGATGCTCTTTTGTTTTTGTGTAATTTGTTTTTCTGAATATGTAGAATTATTAATAATTGAATGTAGAGTATTTTTGCTTCTTAAGCTTTTTTCTTTCTTTTATGATAAAATATCTATATGCTTGGACTCGTAAAATCAATCAGACTATATATATATATATATATATATATATATATATATATATATATATATATATATATATATATATATATATATATTGAGATGATTCAAATTACGTGCAAGTAGCTATGTAATTTGCATAGTGAAGTTTTACTTTAGTTAGTACAAAATGGTACATTTCATTAAATAATTCTAGATAAGAATGATTAATAAACATTGAGATGTTTGAAAAAGTTAAATATTTCTTAATATAATTTTAATAATGTTAGTATAAGTAATCGACAGCAAAGTACATTGAAGTATAGGATATGTTTGTTATCGTTATGAGTTAATTCAAGGTTTCATTTAGTTTTGTAAGTTTATTTAAAAACAATATTCCCTATCGACATGTGATACAGGTTGTAGTTGACAGAAATAATGTTAAAACTAGATTTAGGCTGGTATCAATGTCGCAATTCACATGTACACAGCCAAGATTAGTGAAAATATTCGTATTAGTGCGTTTAACACATATTAGTGCAAAAATTATGAAAGAACAGAACAAGCACATTAGTGAGTGGCTATAAAACTTAAATCATGCAGCAGCTCTGGGATTATTGTGTTTAATCAACAGTTTATGACCTTAAACTAGTGATTGACAACATTCCGACACTAGTCGTAGAAGAACTTATGAACCTACGAAAGTGGTAAAATAAATTAATTTGTGACTTGAACATTAAGTTTAAACACTTACATTAACAGTTATTGTGTTTAAAAGTGTGAAATTTAAGATTAAAATTATATAAACAAAATGAGGTTATGTTTTTTCCTCGCATATAAATTTTTGTAAAAAGTATTTTGAATTGAGACAATTTATATAAAATAAATTAGTAGAGGCAAAAATAGTAAGGCAGCCTCAATTTTATGTTATAATTCCTTATATTTATGTCCATTTTTGTTAATTTTAGTTTTTAAGAGTATTGGTAGAATTTAAATAATTTTCCTCTCAAATTGGCCGTAGGCATGTTTAAGATGAATATTTGGGTGTAGTAGTATCCCCTATTCACGTAGAGGTAATTTCCAGGCCTGTAAAATTCATAGAATTAGTGTAAATTCAATAAATAAGTGTAAAAATTAACGTAGTTATTAAGTGTAGGAATTAGTCGGTGTTTGGTTTTAAATTATAGATAAAATTATGTAGATTGTGGAAATGTTTTTAGATTTAAGAAATGTTAAAGGGGGCGAAAGTTATAGGGCTTTAAAGAAAAATCGTAATGTAAAAATTACAGTAGCCAATCAGAATTCAGGGAATATTCTTCGTAACTATAGAAAAACATTCGATGATTTGGTTGTCGACCAAAATCATATAAATACAAGTGCATTAGCTTCACAAACTCTCTTGATTTTCATCTTTTGCAACAACTTGCCAAAGTAAGCTGTTGCCAAATTTTTTTGAAAATAATTTTTAAAACAAATTAACGTCACTTCGGTAACTTAACAAAGTGCGATTTAGTATCGGAAGTGTTAACAAAACAAGTGATAGTCTTTTGTCGAAAAATAATTAAATTAAGGTTAGTTTACCTTTTTAAATTTCAAATCGGAAGTTTTCGATTAGTTATAAAAATATTTCCGCAGTTTCGACTTTGTTCGTTTTTAAATTTATATTGTTTATGTTGGTATGGATATTTAATTGTGTTGTCTTCGTATTTTTATCATTATACACCTTGTTTATCAAAAGTGTGTTTAATTTACAACAACCTTCAACGATCCATGCTTTTCAAAATTTATTTTGAAGTTAATTAAAAAGAAGTGATGAGCCTAAAAATAAAGATTTGTCAATATTCTAATAACAATAGTGAAACTTACCTAAATGAATAAGCTGTTCATTTAAAAGAAAATTTGGATGTTCGAGGAGCAGAGTTGCAGTTCGCAGGAGCTGTTGTCTTCAATCAACTTCAGCAGCAGTAACCCACAAAAGGAGGACATTGTATGTGAGTACCTTATTGTTGACATTGATACTTTATTGTTATGTTCATAATTTCAATCCTTTGTAATAATCATGATATGCATGTCCAAAGGGAATGTTATTTGTCCTAAAAATTTAAATGTTTTATATTAATATTGTTGTTTATTCAGACGTAGTTATACTTACTTGTGTGTCGAATTTCATTTTTAGTTGTAGTCAAATCATATGTTTGCGTATTCACAGCGCATGCCCACGTATACTTTTAAAAGAATTTTGTTATGTACAGGGTGTAACACAGGTATTAATGCGAATTAAAAATTATAATTCAGTTTACTTAATCAATTTAGATACGATAGAAATAATAGGACATTATCTCAATGTGCTTTAATCATATTAACTATGATTATTGTATTCAAACAAGCAATATAATTCAAATTCATAATCATTTATATTATAATAGTAAAAGTAGAGTTTCTTCTAAATTTTGATCCCTTTCCCCTTTTGATGAGTCTCATAGTTCTACCGACAGTATTATTTTTAATATATCTAGAGTTTTAGCCGATGTTAAAAATTATAATAACAATAAATTAATAAAATAATAATTGACTAATATTAATATTAAAATATAATTAAAATACGATTATACGATTATTATATTAAGAGTGGGTTTTAAACACAGTACAATATATATATATATATATATATATATATATATATATATATATATATATATATATATGTGGGTAGGATAGAATCGGGTTCTTAGGGAAGATACTAACCCGCAAACATCTAAATAGCCTCACATTATGTGCGTATACGCAGTGATCATGCCGATATATGTGTATGAGGAAAACCCCTGAAAACACTTCATACAAGGTAGACGGCAACAGGAACCGGACTCATTACCTCCCGAATGTTAAGTAGATTGTGTTATCACAGATCTGACAAGCTCGGTATGTAACTTGCAAAACTTGCATACAGATATAATATACCTTAAAGACTTACTTACCGATAACCAATAAAAAATTTAAAGAAAAATGATTAACAATACTCTAAAATTTGAAAAAAGAGAATATTAATGTAGCGAGATATGAAAGTAATGCTGCCAGTCAAAAATTAAATTTCCATAAAGAAACTGCTAAATCTATATGGTTAAAATACAAGTGATGCAGCAAGATATTATTCTTTAACTTAGTATTTTCTCAGTCCTACATTTTGTGTTAAAATTTAAGCTTAAAATGTGCGTTTATAATTCCGTACTTTAGAAATTCATCGTACAGTGAAATAAAAAATCAAATTAATTTAACTTTAAATTGTCAACCATCTTGAAAGTGCGAATTTAATTAATGTAAAATGTATTTCATTTAACACAACAAATTTAGGGTAAATTAGTATAAATTCAATTTAAAGTTAGATTTTCCTTTTGAAAGAAATTTTTTAGTTTATGTAAAATTCAAATAACGTCGCGAGCATGAGATAAGAATCAATTTACTTCTTAGTTCAATAGAAAATCTTCAGTTGCGTGATTGAGGAGCCTGGTGTTGATTAAGTGTTCCATTCTCTCTTCATTCAAAAGATATAAGCGCGTTCGCTATCGTCTCTCTAAATGTAAATGAATCAATTTAAGACCAAGCTATTGAGTGTCACGTCTCATTTAGTGAATCTTGAAAAAGAAACTGTCGTCTACAAAAGCACCGTTACTAAAATGTTAGTAAATTACTTTTCTTATGATATTGCGCTATTACTTTCTGAAATCGGTTATATTGAAATATTATATGAACAAATCCCTTAATTTTTATATCGTTCGCTGATTTTACTGTATAAACGAGAAAACGTTATTTTATATTTTATCACCAAAGTAAATTTGGTTTCTACACAGATCACTTGGAATGTTAAACTTTTAGTTTCTAGAATGTTTGAAGTTTGAAAACATGTAATATAGGTACACTGTGAGACACTAAATGTGTACTACTTTTCAACATGGTTGAATAAATATTTTTTTGTAATTTGCTTCCATTTATTTTGATTCTTTAATAAACATATTTAGGACGTCATCATCTCCGATGGCATTATAGCCATTAATGCACGGAACATTTTACGAAAATTTTTAGGTTGGCAAAGCTTGATCCGGAATTATTTCATGCCTGTCACTCTTACAAAATGTCTAAAAAACAGGATGCGTTCAGTGCAAAACTTTGTGAGCGTATTTTGTATTTTTGTCAGTTTCATGTATTTCAGGGGGCGTACATACAAGATTATCTTGATGATCTTCCATTTTCGTATTTTGTGACAGAATTAGATAAAACAAAAGTAGAGTATATCAAATTTTCACTTTTAAAATTAAGACTTACCAACCGCCACAAAAATCCCTAAATCAACTAAAGTAAATTTTTTTATTTAAAAACAGCATAAAAAGGGTAAATTACAAAAAATAGAATAAAAAACGTGTTTCATAAGAGCTTGAAGCATTCATTCATTAAAACACGCCACTCGTGTTTAAGCTTGAATCCGTACTTCAAGGGTGGTCTTATAAAACTTGTTTTTTAATATACTATATTCGTACGAAATAAATAGTAATCGTACAAAATAGAAGAAAATGTGAGTTATCTTCAATCAATGTATTGTAGACTTTCAACCTTCCATTCAAATTTTAGATGTTGGATACAAGTAAAAGGCATTTGTGAAACGGTTTATGTTTAAATCCTATTATTTTAAACTATATTTCTGTCTTACACGTAGTAAATATCACAATTTTCAATTCAAGCCGGTCCCTGTTACTGACTAAGTTGTTAATCCCATATTTTAGATCTAGCAGATTACGTAAATAAGAGTAAATGGAAATGTTTTGAGGACTCGATAATTGTAATGGGACGTATACAGAACAAGTTGAATTTTGATATTCGCACAATAAGAAACACCATACCTATAGTTAAAGCCAAACAAAGTGGCGCGCACGTCATCAATGACGCATTTCCATGTCTTATGTGGCTACGTTTCCATCACAAATTTTATAATAAAATTTGTAAAAAACAACTCTAAAATTAATGCAATATAATACTTCAGCGATAGAATAATGTATGTGCACAAGCTAGTTTTTGTAGGGTTTAGACGCCTCTTAAGTAAAATTTTGTGATAAAATTTTAATCAACAGGCCAGCAAGTAACGACGTAAACCTAGTCACTGTCAGAGAGGGTGCTGTGTTGTCTTTTAGTCATCGATATCTTGAGGTTAGGGATGACATTATTTTGGCAGGCATGTTTGATTGATTTTTGTCGTCAACAATTTATAATAGTGAGATCTGCATTTTCATTCTTCGGTTGCTAAAATACCCAAGCAAATGGATAACCGATGCAAAGAACTCGTGGCATAATAGAATAGTTATTTCAAGCAAGAAAGGGGTAATAATCGGCATCTGTTGCCCTTAAGTGCTGTTCGAGAGGTAAAATTTGGATAATACATATAAAATAATTGTACTGCAAGAGTATTCTATTGTAGAGTGTAACTGTGCGTGTACGTGTGCGTGTACGTGTGCGTGTACGTGTGCGTGTGCGTGTGCGTGTGCGTGTGCGTGTGCGTGTGCGTGTGCGTGTGCGTGTGCGTGTGCGTGTGCGTGTGCGTGTGCGTGTGCGTGTGCGTGTGCGTGTGCGTGTGCGTGTGCGTGTGCGTATGCGTATGCATGTGGTGGTGTGTGTGTGTTTTTTCAGCATACAGATTTTAATATTGCAAAGCAATAATCTTGTATGCAATCTATTGATGAGTCACGGAACTTGGTGGCAAACAGATTCCTAAGAAGGAATTTAAGTGTTCATTTAAATTTTTTCAATATTTGAGTGACTATCAACTTTATAGACAAAACGCGTAAACATACTGTTCAAAGATAATTCATTTTTACATACCTTTTCTTATTGAAGTTTTTTATAAATTAAAAAATAAAATTTAAAATGCTTCAACTGTAATATTGATATTCTTATAGAAACAGTGGGCCTTGGAATTTTCTTTCAAGTTAGCGTCTATGCATGTAATAATGTTACCTGTGTTCCTTATAAACGTGCAACGAAACAAGATGAGTAATAGACGCGCAGATAATGACAATAATTTATAAACTATAGACAAACTTCTACCCTTTCGAAAGTAATATTTTTATATGATGTTTGAGGCAAGAAAACAATCATAAGCAAAATGTAAGGAAATTTCTGTTGATGCAAAGTGTTAAAATACATGTGTGATAATGCAAAAAAATGTTTAAATTACATAATTGGTTAATTAGTCTAAAAGGAATTTTAATTATTTAGGATCAGTAAAATATAGGTAGATAGTTTCCGCATGTACAAGATTGTAAAATTTATTAAAACATCTCGAAAATGTACTGAACCTGTAAATTGCAAAAACTTACAAATTCTGAAATTACCCACTACGAAGGAGATTTAGACTCAGAAGATGAATGGGCGTGTGCGTGTGCGTGTGCGTGTGCCTGCGCGTATGCGTGTGCGTGTGCGTGTGCGTGTGCGTGAGCGTGTGCATGTGCGTGTGAATGTGCGTGTGCGTGTACGTGTGCGTGTGCGTGTGCGAGTGCGTGTGGGTTTGTGTATGGGTTTTCAGAATATACATATAGTAATAATGTTCTATGCAATTTGTTGATGAGACGCGTAACTTGGTGGTAAGCAGATTCCTAAGAAGGAATTTAAGTTTTCATTTAATTTTTTTCAATATTTGAGTGACGATAAACTTTATAGGAAAACGTGTAAACATATTTTTGAAAGATAATTCGATTTTACATAACCACGATAAGTAATCCTGAAAAATTAAAAAATAAAATTTCAAATGCTTGAACTGTAATATCGATATCTTTATAGAAACGGGTGGCTTTGGAATTTTTTTCAAGTTAGCGCCGATGCATCTAATAATTTTACCAGTTTTCACTATAAACGTGTTACGAAACAGGTTGCGTATTAGATGCGCAGATAATGACAATAATTAATAAACTATTCTGCCCTTTGGAAACTAATATTATGGGTTATGAACGAATAAGTTTAAAAGTAAATATTTGATTAAAATTATTATTAATTTTATTAAATACAAAAATAAATAGTTTACCTCTAGTATGACTTGAACCTACGACATGTACTTTGCTAGAGTACCCCTCTAACCAACTGAGCTATACAAACTCCAATCGATGTAAATTTTGTCTTTATTTATGTAGAATTGATATAAATTCTAAATATGTTATATTTAGAATTTACATCAGTACTACATACAAAAAGACAATTTACATCGACTGGAATTAAAATATTGGTTTTTGCAATTAGAGTCGGTTTTCCAAAGCTTAGTGGCGACGAAAACAGATCTGGTTACAGTTTTTACGCGATAGCATAACGAGGAACTCTGAACTTGTATATTTGATTAATTTGGGATTACCTAGGTACGTCTGAATGACGTACAATGCAGTTGTATTTTGATGATAGGGTGAAAGGAATATCGCTGTAATTATAATGGTACTCGAGTAGGGGTGATAATTAAGTAATAAATAGATTCGAGAGGGTGCACTTAATGATTAGAAATACCGACAGACATTATTGGTGTGTAATTAAAGAGAGGGAGAATCGTATTCGGAGCCTTAATAGGGGCTGTTTTGGTTTCAATGGGGTTGGTTTGAGCAGAAGTAGTTAAATGTTCGGGGTAGAACCTCTGCGGAAAAAATAACTACGTCGTTGGGAATCATTCAAAAATCCACCTCGGTGCAAATTACAGCCAAGATGTTGGTTTGAGTTATAATATTTTTTCCTTTTGTTGTGGGTGATTGTATCCAAGAGCAGGGAAGTTCGGTAGTCCACTATACTTAGTAATACGGGGTATCGCCTCCGGCAAACTAATAACTACGTCCCTTAGGCACGTTTATGTACCGGGCTCGGTGCTAATAGTAGTCAAGGGCGTTTTACACAAGCGGGTCTCCGAAAAGTGTGGTTATAATAATATTGAGTGAAGGGACGTAAGTGGTAGATGCTTGTGGTGTGTAAAGGGGTGGCAGGTCTGAATATTTGAATAAGGATACTGGTGTGTTCTGGTACGACAGGTAAATCAGACTTGGGTATAATTAAGGGTGCAGGTCTGCTACGAGTGCAAAGTTAAATGTTAAAAAGGTGTCTAGAAATAGAGAAGTAACAATAATAATGTGCGAGGTGGTCCGGTATTTATAGTAAAATTCTGGAGAGTGGGAACACGAATAGACAACTGATATCATTTATGAATAATGATAATGCAGTTGTGGAAATAACTAGGAAATAAGGTTTGATATGACTTATGTACTAGGATAGGAAATTTATTCGCAGGATCACCATAGCGTAAAGTTTAATATGTTGCAATTTCGAAGAATCTCGAGAGGTGATGCATTGATTAGGTGGCAATCATTGAGTTGAGTTAAGGGTGCGAGAATACCCGTTAAAGCGGTGGCGTCGTTAACCTCCCTTATGTTGGTGTGTATCTGAATAACGCTTATAGGGGTTGCTATCCCGTTTCGGGAAGCGTATTTTATTGTGGAGTTTGCAGAACACACTTTATTGTGGTAATTTTGTTTTCCCGATCCACTAGAATCGCCTAGGGGAAAATATAGGGAATGAATTTGTTAATGACTTAGTAATAGGGGGAGGGGGGGTGTTAACAAACGTGAATGTTGAGGGGTATCAGTTAATTGCACGTGCTGGCGACTGTTTTGGTTATAAAGTGAATGCTCCAAGGAAATTACGTAGAGCCCTGCTGATGGAGATCGTATCCAGCTTTTAGCTAATATAGTAGAATGTTGGGGATTGTAAGGAGTTCGGCTGTTGAAAGGCGCCCAATATATTGTCGATCGAGGAAGGTGAGAACGAGATCCAGGCATCCTGTACTGTTTCTTGGTGTCCTGTAAACGTAATTCATGTGCTATTGTTATTTTAGTTTAAAATAAAGATAAACGTTGTTTTAAGTAAGAATTATGAACTGGTTTCGTCTTATTAAAGAATACAAAGTATGCGTCACCAGGTTATTGTATTTTCTAAATTAGTGATTTAGTCACGTATATTTTGAAAATCTCTTTTGTTTAACGTTGAACGTTGCTGACGATACTTGATTTTTTCTATCGTATAACTAAATATTTAGATTTAAATAACAGAGAATGTGCCGCCTATCTTGAGATCTAGAAAGGACTTCCATAGGTGCGAAAGAAAGGAATTTTTAATCTTGTGAAATCTTTAATAGATTTAAGGAGCGTTTAATTTTTTATTTTAAACCGTGCACGGCGATAAAAACTTTTGTTGATGTGTTGACATTTAGTGGGAACTTATCGTTTCTGTTAAGTGCTAAATTTCTTTAGTAAAGAAACAGTATACCAATGCTGAAGGTCGTTACACTTATCGAATTGTGTATCATTTGTGTGACGGATTACCATGGTATAATTTCAGTTTATGTCATTTAAGATAGGGATTGGGTTGTTTCATTTAAATTAGAGAGTAAACTAAAGTTGACCACAAAAGTGGGAAGATTTCCTTGTTCTAATTTAGCAACAATTTTCAAGTGGAAATTTAACAAAATTTAAAAGTTGAAACGCCGACTAATAAGAGCTTTATTGTTTTTTTGGCGAATAACGTTTGATTCGACGCAGGAAACCGTTGGTGGCGAGCAAAAAGGTAAATTTTTCCCAGTTCTATGCTAGTCACCCTATTTTTTTCATACATTTTACCCGGATCAAGACTGGGTGGCGTTCTAAATAATTTTATATTGAATGAATAATTTCCTTTAGATAAATCATATACACGCACTTTCTTTTGTTGTCCTACTTACATAAAACACGTAAGCCAATATAATGTAGGGCAAATTTCCACAAATGGTTTTTTTTGCAGCTAAGCTATATCCACACGTGCCAAGATGTTTCCTAGTTAAAAGGAGAGGCCGGAAGTTATTTACGTCAATTATCAATTTATATATATATATATATATATATATATATATATATATATATATATATATATACAGTGTGATCCATAGTAGAGGGACCATTCAATAACTTCTTTATTTTACGATATATAAAAAATAAATTAAATTATTTTTTGTTTAGGGCCATGTGCTACATTTAATAGGGCTATCAAATATTTTTTTTCATTTCCGGTTAAACCGGAAACGAACACAACTATTGTTTTTTAAATGACACCCTGTATATTTTTTTAGACTATCCTCCTTATTTTTCTTTCTGTAAATATAGAATTTTATGGGTATTATATCAGAAAATTTTGTTGTAAATCGCAAAAAATTGTTTGAAGGCGTACAAGACCACTATTTAAAAAAAAACAGCTATTGCCATGGAAAACGGAAACGACTGCTTTTATTATTAGTATTTATTAGAATAGTAAGAAATCTGGAAACGGATACATAAACAAAATACAAAATTCAACAAGTAATAAGCACGTATTTTTTAACTACAAAGATGGTATGCAGGAAAATTATTTTATAAATTGTTCAAAATTACCACCATGTTGTGCAAGACATGCCTCTAGCCGCTTTAGAAGTTCATGATGTGTTGTTCTATGTATCACATCGGATGTTAACTGCATACAAGTAACCGGATTTTGTTTTTTAAATCCTCTACATTTTGTGGCGGATCTGCATAGACTAGTGTCTTAAGATAGCCCCATAAGAAATAGTCAAGAGGTGTAATATCAGGCGATCTTGGTGGCATTTCCACTGGTCCATGGGTGGCAATTAAACGCCCATTAAAGGTTTTATTTAGATATTCACTAACAATGTTACTAGTATGAGCTGGCGCTCCGTCCAACTGAAACTACATACTTCGTCGCAATGCTAGTGGAAAATCTTCTAACATGGTCAAAAGCTCAGTATTTAAAAAATTAAGAAATCTTCTTGCAGTGAGAGTTGCGTCATAAAAAAAAGGTCCCAATAATCTGTCTCCTATTAAACCGCACCAAACGTTAGTACCCCAAACAGTTTGATGGTTTGTATTTAATGTCCAATGTGGGTTTTCGTCCGACCAGAAACGATTATTTTGTTTGTTGATAACACCATTATTGGTGAATTTTGCTTCGTCGGTCCACAAAATTCTGTCTAAAATGCCTCGGTCATCTTCCAGTTGTTCCACTAACCACGCAATAAATGTTAATCGGCGTTCGGGATCTGCTGGACGTAGGTGTTGCACTAAATTTGGTTTATAGGGGTACAGCTTGTGTTTCTAATGTCCTCTAAACATATTCAAATAATGTTCCTACTTCCTTAGCTACATGCCTAATACGAACGTGGATGTAGTCGAACATACGCTAAATTCTGCAATTCTCGTTCTTCGTTTATCGGGTTATTTCTCTGGGGTTCTCTATTTTGGATTTTTACTCCAGGAAATGCTCCATGTTGCCTTAATGAATTTTCAATTTTGTGTAAGTAAGTATGTGGAGGGTGATATCTGTCAGGAAATCTTTCTGCATGGAGTGCGACTGATCTTCGTGCGTTGCGATTGCACTCGCCAAATATTAACATTAAATCGACCTTTTCACTATTATTCATTATGTAGTTGCCTAATAATTTCATACAATAACGTTGTAATTATAAATGCAGCCGCAGCTTAAGTAATTACATATAAAAACTAATTTTGAAAGATGTGAAAAAATCTGAAACAACTTCACACAGCAGTTGTTTCCGTTTTCCATGGTAATAGCTATTTTGTTTTTTAAATAGTGATCTTGTACTCCTTCAAACAGTTTTTTGCGATTTACAACAAAATTTTCTGATATAATACCCATACAATTTTATATTTACAAAAAGAAAAAATAATAAGGAATCAGATAGTCTAAAAAAATATACAGGGTGTCATCTAAAAAACAATAGTTGTATTGGTTTCCGGTTTAACCGGAAATGAAAAAAAATATTTGATAGCCCTACTAAATGTAGCACATGGCCGTAAACAAAAAATAATTTAATTTTTTTTTTATATATCGTAAAATAAAGAAGTTATTGAATGGTCCCTCTACTTTGGATCACACTCTATATATATATATATATATATATATATATATATATATATATATATATATATATATATATATATATATAATATATATATAATTAAACGCCACCATAAATTTGGCAAAGTTGCTAAATTTATTGCTGTTTAATAATTTGAAAAGAAATTTGAAATAGCTCGATGCGTTTTTGTTTTATCTGAAAAAAACTGAATATTATCGTTTTCGTTATAACCGTTTTATACATAATTATTTTTTAAATCTGTAAAAAGTTTCATTGCCACTTTTTATTCTCCATTCAACTATCTAAGTAGATTTTTTTTACTCAAATCAGAATCATTATTTTTTAACCAGCTTCATTTTTTCTTATGGACGCCATACTTCATTTTTACATAAAAAAATTTCATATTTTATTACGAATCTAAAAATGTGTTACAGTTTATGTATTGCATTATTTCTAATTTCACAATTTAATTTGTTGTGATTTTTGTTAATTCTGCAGTCACTGTCATTGGGAACCCCGTTACCTGTAACTAAAACGATTGACTGGAGACAAACAATTCCATTTTGTTTATTTTGTTCTCTTATGCCAAGTAAATATGAATTTTACAAACGAAGAATGATGTGACATCATAAAAATTTACTATTTGCGCAATAGAAATGGACAGAATGTAAGTGCAATTTAGTAGAAATAGTTATGGCACAAGTATTTCTCAAGTAACTAGAGAAGCCATACTTTACGAGGAAGACATTTTCAACATTCTTCATTAAAATAAGCTTTTGTAATTAGGTAAATGAAAATTCGTTAACGTCCACTTGCGAAATAAGTACTAATCTTCAACTAACACAAAGTAAAGTTTGGAGAACATTGAAAAAGGCAAAGTTTAAATCCTAGAAAATACACGTTAGCCAGCAAGTACATATTGGTAGGCATTTACATTTTTGCAACCGGTTGCAAGAACGAATTAATGAAGATAGACATTTTCTAAATAAGATTATACAGACTGATGAAAGTTACTTTTCTAATTCAGGTATGTTCAATCGGAATAATGAACATTTCTGGTCGATAGAAAATCCTCGACAGAATAGATAAATTAGAAATCAGATTTGGTTTCAATGTTTGGGTTGGCTTATGGAATAACCGAATTATAGATCCGTATATCTACCACAAAACTTTTAATGCAGAAAGATATTTAAATTTTTTGAGAACCCAGATGTTAGATTTCTTTGATGATATTCCACTTAATGAAGTACAAGGCGTATGGTTGCAACAGAATGGTGCTCCACCACACAATGCAGCTAATGTTCAAACGAGCTATTCCCTAATAAATGGATCGGCAATTGTGGTGTAGTTGAATGGCCGCTCAGATCCTTCGATTTATGCCCCTAAAATTATTATCTTTGGGGGGCAATTAAAAATGCCGTTTATAAGCAGCAATATGAAAATGTGGATGATCTGTGAAATAGTGTCTTAGTTCAATTCGAACGAATACTATTCAACGGGTTTATAAGTAATATGCGAAAACGAATTCAACTATGCACTGGGTAAAATGGTTCGATACTCGAACACTTACTGTAAATTTAATTATTTAGTTCTAAAAAATTTTATTTGTTGTTATTTGTTCTTGATTGGGTCAATTTATTTGCTTAGCTTTTTAGTTTCGTGTTCAAATAAAAATGAACCATTAAGCATTTCTTTATTACTGATATTTATTAATACGTTTAATAACAAAATAGCTCAAGCCTTAACTATTGGTTGACTCAGTACTTTTCTTATTACTAATTTAGACGTAACACGTAATTAGATAAAGCAATCACAAAAAATTAAATTTTTAAATTAAGAGTAATGCAAAACGTAAAGTGTGATACATTTTTGGATTCGCAATGTAGGTAGCGGACCGCGAAAATTTAATTATTGTAATAATCGTTTGTCAAAGCGCTATTGTTACCGCGATAGAAAAAATAATTAGTGGATTTTTAATATCTTGATAACACGTCGTAATTTGCTAATGTTTTCGGAATATTTTATTTTATGTTTTATGTAAGAAATATGGGAATGTATGTAATTAATATTTGAATAAAGGTTGAATAGAAAAAGGACACATATATTTGGGTAGAGAAACAGGTGTTCTGCCGAAACTGGAGTGACGAATTGTTGAAAATTCCTATACGCGCGCTCTTGATGTAAAAATGTCACTGATTTAATAATTAATTACGGACAAACATAGCGCAAATCCAAAGGGATATTTGTTTGGTACGTTGAAACTCGAAACCCAATGTAGGGCTTGTTACGGATGAATGCATATTTTTAAAATTAAGATTTCGTTAAATAATTAATATTCCAACGTAACGTTTCTTGCTTGACGGAGGTTTATTTCTGGGAGTAAATACAGTTTTGTTTGAAATCGGAGTGAAAGGCAGTTGCTGTTGAAGGTTTGATTGAGCCGGATCGCTTTGATTTGATTTAATTAGAAACTCCCATTGTAAACCGTTCGGTCTATAAATATTTTGTCGTGTACCTTTTAGCAAAACTAAAACGCTAATTCGTTTTTTCTTCTTGTATATGTTTTAATGTAAATTTTACCAAAAATTAATCTATAATTAATAGCAGCGTCGCCGAGTTTTAAACCGCGTATGTTAACTCGTCGTGTTGTGGTAAAGTGTAATCATTCTATAAGCCTACGTAACGTATTAAAAAAATCGAGCGGGGCCTTGCAAAGGTATCCCATTCGCACACGGTCTCATTAAGCTAAAATCTGCTAAAATAAAAGACAGTACAGGGCTCCCTTCCTCATCACTTGGGTGAATTAGCATTGTTGTTTGTTGTTCATATTTATATTTGTGTAGAGGTGGGCATATGGACGGACGGGTACATGATAAAGCTTGGTTATAATTGTAAAAAGGCAATTGTCGAATATTTACATACTCCCAGGTCCAGATGACCATTTAACACCGAGAATTTTATTTTTTTTTATTGTTATATAGATGAATGTGTAACCTGAGAAAGGGACGCTGTATTTTTCTAACGCACTCAAAAAAATGATTTATTTACAACTTACCTTTCTAAAGATTTGTTTTAATGAGTTTTTTTTTGTGTCAGTTTGTTCAAGTAGAATTGTTTGCCTGCGAACTAATTTCTCCTTATATGTAATTTATTGTAACGGTACGAATGTATTTTGTGCTTTAGTAGTCAACAAACAATTGTGAATGTGCAAACTCCTTGTCTATTTTCTTTGTCCTTGCCCTTACCTTATTATCACCTGTGCAATTTTACTGTTGTATTTTATATGTACCGTAATTTGCCTTATTGTTTTATGTGCTTATTTACTTAAAGACCGGCAGGCCACATGTTTGGTATTACGATTTTTATTCTATCTAATTCAAGACGGACATTTCTTTTGATCAGATTTGAGGCTTGCGAGTAATTAAATATCAGACCTGTAAATAAATTCTAATGTTTTGAATTATTGCCAGGAAACTCAATGTAGGGCAACCAATTAATTTGAGTAATTAGAACACTATTGTCCGTGAAGCGATTGTTTTGTTCTTGAATTTGCATTCTTGCAAATAAGTTCAAATTACACTTTTCAAGATAGGGTACTTGGGGGACGCTACAGCAATAAAATAGGGATTTTTAATCTACAAATCAAATATGGCGTCCATAAGAAAAAATGAAGTTGGTTCAAAAATAATTATTCTGATTCAAATGAAAAAAATCTAGCTAGATGCAAAATAAAAAGGGCCAACGTAAATGTTTGTCCAGATTTGACAAAATAATTATAAATAACCTTCCGCCATTTTGTTTTTTGTGATGTCACCCATGGGGCACCTCACCTTTCACTTTTTACATGCCCACGTGGGGATCGTATTTTTTCACCTGAAAATAAAAAGATTTAATCTGTTATTAATTAGGATCCGTTTTTATCAAAGGAGATTGCATAATTATTGTTACTTCCTTTTAATCCCATCTACCGATTTTGACCTAATCTATTTATGCATTGGGGGTTGTATTCTAATAAGGGGCCGTAGTCTTGTAAAATAGGAATCTGTTCGCGTGCCTCTTACTGTGTTATTATTATTATTAAACAGTTATACAACTTCATTTATATTAATTGTCGTCGACATCGCGTTAATTAATGTGCTTACAAATATTTTAAAAATTTACTGCTGCAAAAAAACATTTAATAATTATTTTCTACCCTAGCGCTTTTTACACGGGCAGACTCTCTATCTAAGCGGTCAACACCTTCACATTCGAAAATAATACCTGATTTATTTGTACGTTCATTTACTCACACACACGCACGCACGTACACACACGCATGCACTCACGCACGCACGCACTCGCACGCGCACGCGCACACAAATTAATCTAAAATAAATAAAAGAGCGGTAATTAAGTACGCAGGTAATTAGACATGAATTAGACATAATCAAACTATTATTGTTAATGCAATATGCGCGTATTGGTTTTAGTAAATATTTAAAAGACAATAACAAACTAGGATTATCTTGATGGAGATAAGCACGATAAAACATACTGAAATATACTTGTGATTGCAGATTTTTTTTCACCGAAATTTTTCTGTAATAGAAGTTGATCATGCACGGAACTCTTAATTAAAACAACTAAACTATTAAAAACGCTTTTATTTATCAGAGCAGAATGGTTGAAAAACAAGTATTGTACAGTAACTTGATTATCTCATCATTTAGAATTAAGCGTATAGTAAAAACTAATTTGGTAAATTATTATTTAATCTAAAATATAGAAACATTAATGTATAAAGTTCACATACATCCGAATGGTAACCTTGCAGCGTCGTTTTGTTGTAGCAGAACCATCTAGAATTCTTCTCAAGGAAATTGAATGGTAACCTAGCGGTGCTCGTCCAAAGGAATCAAAATATTCCCCATTACCATTCTCGTCAACGTAGATAGTGGTCAAATGCTGATCTGGTTTGTTTGCAGGATCCGTGTTTACAATAATTGTACACGGTCTAGGTGCGTGACTGAGCAGATGATTAGATGTACATACAAATGGATCACATTCTTGTGGTTAGGGATCCGTCCAGGTTTACTATTGGTTTGTTAAGAAACCTTACAAACTGATGTTTTCACTGCCCTTAATGTGAATTTTGTTAAAGGGCTGCAGCACTCGTATCAGCTCCTCACGGAAGTCGTTGTAGTGTACATACCCCGACCACCATCTCAGACCGCGATATTTTTTCCACAATAATCGTATCTGACTTGGCATGGGTTTTGATATTATCAGTATCAGTAATAAAGCTCCATGATCTGTAGCAATTGAAATCTCTTTGGGTATGAATTCCTTCTTAACACCTCTAAGCCCTTGTACGTCCAAGTATGCGTCCATCCTCTTTCTCTTGCTACTGGGTACTGAAGCTTGAGCAATTTATATATGACAGATAAACTGATGTAAAAACGTCTGTAGCTGAGATTTAATAATAAAACATTGAAACAAGAATGTGACGCTACTTTACGATGATAATGATAAGGCAATTCCTCATGAGCGGATGCATTTTCTAGTCATTACTTTCAGGTTGATCCATTTCCAAAACAGTGACCTTTGCATTAGAGACTAATTGATTAGCTGTAGAGTAACTTTCGAGGAACGATATGCGGTTTCTATTATTTACAGAGTGGAAAAATTAGACAGGTGTAGGGTTGCGCCCCATTGGCGGAAAATTTTAATTTGCAACTTACTCTCAGGCCCACGCCCCTAGACCAAAAATTTGAATTTGTTTGCGGTGCCATCTATGAGGGGAAATTTGAACTTGTGTTATAATAAGGGGGCCTAATACTACCTCATAAGGCAGACATAGGGTTTCGTAACCTGTTTTCGGGTCTTAGTCCCTAGTCCCTTGGCGAGAAATTTGAATTTGTGTATGTGTTTACGTTCTGATTACTTATTTCGAGAAATTAGAACTTTTATTCTGATAAGAGGCGTATTGCTAACTTATAAGACAGACATAGGGCTTCGTAACTTGCTTTCGGGCCTTCACACCCCTGCCCTGGCCCTCATGTCTGGTAGTAAATAGTATTCTAGTAAGGGGCCCTAATGCAAACTTATAAGACAAATATAGGAACTTGTGTTAGGTCTGTGCCCTCCTGTCGTGGCCCCCTTGTTGCGAAATTTGAATTTATGTAGCTATGTAGTTGTGTATGGACTAATGAATATTTTCTGCAATAAAGGTGGCACCACCTAGCGTTATATTTCTAGAGCTAATTAGGGTTTCGTTTGTGGCACACAAATATTTACTAAAACCAACACGGGCATCGTGCATTGACAATAATAGTTTGATTACATCTAATTTATGTCTAATTACCTGCGTACTTAATTGCCTCTCATTTATTTATTTTAAATTAATTTGTGTGTGTGTGTGTGTGTGTGTGTGTGTGTGTGTGTGTGCAGCAGCAAATTTGAAAATATTTGTAAGCACATTAATTAACGCGATGTCGACGACTGATTGCCAATTTTCCAATTAATATAAATGAAGTTGTATAACTGTTTAATAATAATAAACACATATTAAGAGGCACGTGAACAGATTCCCTTCTTACAGGACTACGGCCCCTTATTAGAATACAACCCACAATGCATAAATAAATTAGGTCAAAATCGGTGGATGGGATTAAAAAAAAGTAATAATAATTATGCAATCTCCTTTGAAAAAAACGGATCCTAATTAATAACAGATTAAATCTTT
This sequence comes from Vesta saturnalis, assembly GCA_036346205.1. NCBI lineage: Eukaryota > Metazoa > Arthropoda > Insecta > Coleoptera > Lampyridae > Vesta > Vesta saturnalis. Next base: position 952,257 of record JARFJB010002121.1, read on the forward strand.
TTTTCCAAAGATTATTATGACAGAACTTTCAAACCAAATAAAATCAGAAAAAAATTTCGAAACCAGTCGATTTTTATTTTTAAGTGTGCGGTTGGTCAGATTATTATTTTATTTTAGAGGTCATTTATGTAACGCTTAGAGACGGGTATAGGGAAATATTAACAAAAGTTGCTTAGAATTTTATGCAGAATCCGAAAATGTAATAACATACAGGGTATTCAATTTGACTTTTCAAAGTTGCCTTGGGTTTCTGGTAGAAGTGGCAACGTTGCACGTTTGAAAATAGTTTTAAAAGATAGATCATGACCTATTATGTCTACATACCAAATTTGGAATAGTTGTCTTTTTTAGTTCGCTTGTATTTTTATAGAACTACAATAATCTTGAATCACCCTGTATACGTAACGCAAATACTCAAAATTATTGCTACGACTGGTTAGATAATTAAAAGATCTCTCAAAAGTTCCATTGCAACATCTCCCCTTTCCATTAAAGAAAATCATCAATGACGTCATCACGCTTACATAGGTAACCTCAAAAATAAATTAATAACCTGAACAACCGTGCGTCTAAAAATAAAAATCGACTGGTATCGGAATTTTTCTCTGAAGTTGCCGATTTAAGAATTATTGAATTTATTCCATAATTTAGCCGCTCACTGTGTACTATATATATATATATATATATATATATATATATATATATATATATATATATATATATATATATATATATATATATAAGTAGAAATGGTGCCAACAATTAATTCTAATTCTAATTCTGATTCTGATTCTTGTTACTATATTTATTATGAATAGTGTTCTAATTATTACAGTAGTGGCGTCCTGTGTACCTGTTTATTAATATGTACTAACTCTAACAAATACCCCCACTCCCTCTATCCTTAAGATCTGGTAGAAAGTCATATCCCTCTTCCTACGCTAATTATCTGAGGTACCTAAATTTAAACCCACAAGATGTGGCATTATAAACAATAAAATACGTTACTCACCAATTTTTGTTGATAGCATAATGTCAAATATTTTGACTGAACCGTAAAAGGAATGTAATAATAATAAAATATAAAATAATCAGAATTTTAGTTTTCAGTTGTTTATAAGATCGTAAAATTGCAGCTATCGTAAACATTGAGATATTTACCTTTATTTTAAAAATACTATATGAACCGTAAATTATATAAATAAAAGTTGTTCCTCCGAAAATGTTTTCCTTCTAAAAAAAGCAGAAGAAGCATAAGAAATAATATTGATCTTAATCTGCGGAAAACATTCCTTTTAGAAATCATATATTACATTTGTATACAGTAATAAGAATAACAGTATTATAGAATAGAAGCGGCGTTATTGAATACGTCCTATTTCAGTATAAATTGATTTTGTTGTGTTGTTGACATAGTTTTATATAAAGTTGGAACTCCACGATATTGTTAAGTAAACATTCCAACATGTTTATGGTGAAAATATTCCGGATATATTTAATTAAATTTGGATAATTACACAAACTTAATTGATTTTCCCAGACAATAAGCTTACCCCGTTTTTACAAGTGGAAACATTTTTAATTGAAGCTTTTATATAATTTATATTAGAAGATGTATTGCAGAACTAAGAGTCCAATAAAGTTTCAAGTTGAAGCAGATAAAGTATCATGATTAGCTCAGCTGAGCTAAGCTATTTAATTAAAACTTATCGCATTAAAAGGTCAGGAATATTTTAAATACTTTCTAAAGAACCCTGGGTTATTTACTACCGTATTCGGAATTACTGATTAATAACTTTAACAGTAATTCATTTATAAACTTGGGCAATTTAAAGATACCCAGTCTTTGTTTGTAAATCCAGTACGCTAATATTTATAATTTCTTATTTCGTTTTCAAGCTTCGCAAAAAATGTCTTCAACATTTGACAGTTAGTGTAAGATGGTATAAGTATAAGACGACTAATAGTGAAAAACAATTTAAATAATACTAGTATTGAAAAAATAACCTGATATTTAACCGCATAAAAGACCGAAAACGTGAATTTTAGCTGCCATAAAAATTGAAATGATGGATTGAAAACCCATTATGGAAGCTCTGGCGTTAAATACCTACGTTACTTTTCCCCAAGGCTATACTTTTTTGTATATAAAAGATCGAACAGCGGTATTATGATACTGAAAGTGAGTATCCTTGTAAGATCAACTTCATACAGTAATAACTATACCACATTGAAACTCGCGCTGTTAATGTACTACGTCAAGATTTTTGGATAACTGTAAACTGTATTAGATTAGAATTTCAATTAAATTTCAATGCTAGCTTTAAATATCTGTGATATTTAAATAGCGTTACTTGTGATAATGTAACCAAGCTGATATTGCTCTTTATGTCTAGAACTATCTTTAATAATATTAATAATAATAAAGAATTTAATGCCCAATAGATCTATTGATCTAATCAATACAATACTTTACAGCAGTAGCGAGAAAAAGAGAAAATACAATAGAAATGGCGCTATTAAAATAAAATAAAATACCTTACCAATTGTATGTTTCTAAATGATTAAATCTAAAACTAAATTAAATTACCACGGGAATGTGCAATTTGACTACTGTGCTAACTAATAAGAAGTCTATCACTGATCTTAATCTTGTAACTAGCGAGAGACGTTTTTGATTTCAGTAATGGTACATTGATTAATATCACAAACATCTGAAATATTGTTGAAGTTTTTACACATAGCAAATACAGGAGACTTAAGTAGAAGATTAGTATTTGCTGTAGGACAGTTAAAGGTAACTAAAGATCGAGACGAGAAACGTGGAACACGAAACTAAAAGAGAAGATAATAGATAAGGGCAATCAATTTTTCTAAGAATGTAATGCTGCTGACTCTACACCATATTTTTCCAGTAAGGTGTTTTGTTCGATACCAATTTCCGCATAAGCTCCATCAACTTTGTACGATAAATATTTGAAAAACTTTCTTTGTACTGTTTCTAATGATGCTTTTTGATTTTCATAACAGGGATACCAAATTAACTCCCCATACTCCAGCTTCGAACCAACCAGAACTGTATACAACCATTTCAATGCCACCGTCTAGTAAGTGAGTGGCAATTACGAATTAAAAATCTAAGAGTTTTAATAGCAGAACTACATATAGAAGAAACATGATCGCTAAAAGAGAGTTTGCAAACAAAAGTAACCCCAAGATCTTTTATAACAGAACTGCGATTAAATAATTCTGAGTTACATTCATATGGATAATACATAGGTCGGAGTTTTTTGGAATAGGTAACCACTTTGAATTTATCTATGTTAAGTCGTAATCCATTATTAATACACCATTTACACAGTTCTACGATTTGCATTTGAATTGTATCGCAATCGTTCATAGAATTAATAAGAGAACACATTTTCAAATCATCAGCGTACATCTAAACATTGGAGGACAATAATTGAGGCAGATCGTTAATAAATAACAAAAACAAAAGAGGACCTAAGTTAGATCCCTGCGGGACTCCCAACGTAACTGGTGAAGTATCCGATTTAAAATTGTTATATTGTACATATGAGTATGTGATGTGATGTGATCGCATGGTCAATTTTGTCAAAATCTGTGTAAAGCACGTCTACTTGTTGATGATTGTCCACAGCTTGAGAAACAAATTGGGTAAAAGAAGCAAGCTAGGTCACAGTAGAGGGATGTTCTATGAAGCCATGCTGGGCAAAAGAACTGTACTGGCACACTTTACGGTAGATGCGTGTATATAGTATAATTTCTAATATTTTTTCAAAATTGGAAATTATGCTAATCGGTTTATAACTATAGATATTTGTGGAATCACCACATTTGAATACTGGACACATCCGCGTTAATTTCCAGTAATCCGGAAAGGTAGAAGATTTGACCGCTAGATTAAAAATGATAAGTAGAGGCATCATTGCGGCACATACTACGTTATTATTCTTACAAGATATTTGAGTTAGTTTTGTAATTTTTATGAATTTCCTTACCAGTTTTCGGCATTCATCATATTACTGCAGTGTAAGATTAAGTTGAAGAAATGTAGTGCGTAGTCAACCTTAGATTAAATAAAATTATACTGTATAGTCGCTTTAGGTTGAATAAAAAGAATAATTAATTATTTCAAAAGTAGGTTTAGACAACAAGTAATTTAGTATTGTCTCATGTAACCTTTGTTACACGATCAAACCACACTACTATCAAAGTAAAAAGTTTAGTTGTTCAAATATGTAAATTCTAAGTATTTAATTGGCGTAGTTTTAAAACTGTTGAATTTTATATAGGTACTATAAATCGTATCACTTTTCAACACGCACGACTTTAAATCTGAAGTATTTTATTTTCCAATGCAAATCAATAACATTCGAGAATTGGGCAGTTCGATTCTTTCTGAACCTATTAACAAAAAGAAAATGTAACAAATTGTTTTCATTTGCTTGTAAATAGCCCAAACAGGCAAACCAATTCTCACTACGTGAAGTAAATAAACTTTCTTTTTCATAACATTAAGGGATCGCCTAAATAACATAAACGTAAAAATAGTTTCTTAAAATGTACTCGTGATTATACGATTATGCGGTTTTGAAGAATTTGCTGTTATTGAGTAAGGATGGTAAACCACCAGCGTTTTTAATCTAGGAGACGCGGTACACTTGCACTATAGCGCGTGAGTGAAAAATTTTACACATGTTTCTACCTTCAATTTAAGTCAATATATTATTTGTTATATAAAGGTTCAAACCCAGAGTGGTATTACGGTAGTGTGTGTATATACCGTGTGGCCATTTAAGTCCGCACCATATGGGAATTTTTTTTAACCTCGACTTTAGCATAGATCTGATTATCGCACCCATTTTTCTACAAATAAAACCAACAATGAAGTATAGTAAGTTGGTTTTACAACCGACGTCATCCGTCAAAAACTACATTTTTAAGAAAAAAATTGAAACAAACGCATAAATTGGCCGAATTTCTGAAAAAATATTATAAAAAGTTGTTAATTTTGTGCTTCTAGACTTATGTACTGAATTTCAACGACCTAGTATGATTTTGAATTTTTGGCAGTTTTTTGACATTTTACCCATTATTTTTCATCTTGATTTGATGTAACCTACGTAAAATTCTTTATCTAATGAAAACTCAACATGCCAAGTCTATTTAAGTTAAAAACAAAATGGCTTTCAAGATTTTTTTTTAAATTATAAAAATTTATCCACCATCATGAGTCATGTTTGGTGCAAAGTTCGTTTAACTTTTGTTTTGAAGCAAAAAAATATTTTTTGCTTTTCTAGTTACATAGAAAACTCAATTCAAATTTGGTGGGGTATGTTACAACAAGAGTTTTCTTAGCGTTGAATTAAAATTTTTAACAACGTAATGTTTTTTATTACAGACATAAATTTAACAATTTGCTGTTTTATCTCTTTCTTTTAATACTTCAGCTAAGCATATCTCTCAAAAGGATGAATTTGATTTATTATGATAAATAACACATTTTACATTCTAATCAGAATCTGTAATGGCAGTTACGTAATAATATTTCTACCAGCAAATTACATGAAAACATGGTAAGCGAAACCCGATACATCGATGTTTTCATTAATAGTAGGCGCTGGAAACAAAAAATAAAAACTAAACAAAATAATATGGCGCTTTGAGCTGTAAAACGTTCGTTTGCAGTTTAAGCTAGAATTAAAAGTAGTGTAAAGGTAGTTTCGCAACATGCTTTCCCTTCAAGAAAAAATTGAAATAGTTTTATTGTGAGGAGAAAATACACCACATCGAGCTGTGGCAAATATTTTTAACGAACGACATCCTGGAAAACACTTGCAGCACTCCACTGTGAGCCGAATTGTAAATAAATTCAAATCAACAGGATCCGTGGAAAATGCTTACAACAAGAATAGGGTTGCACAGAAACACACTGAAGATGTTGAGTTAGATGTGTGCTTAAGCATAGTAGAAGAAGGTAAAACCTGTGTTAGAACAATTTCGAAGTCTAAATCTGAGATCGGTAGGGAAAGTGTACCTAAAATTTTGCATAAAAATAAATTTAAACCATACAAGCCTAAATTTATAAGCACTCTACATGACAAAGATTTTGATATCCCGTTGTTCTTTTCATTTTGGTACCAAGGAAAAATAGAAGAGGACTGCAAATTTCCTTACAATATTTTATGGACTTCTAATGGAGTAGTCAGTTCCCAGAACAGTCGATGGTGGTCTCAAGAAAATCTTCATAATTGAGTGTCGTGATCAATATTCATTTAAAACTAACGTTTGGTGTGGCATTGTAAATGACCAAATAATAGGGCCATATTTTTTAGACATAATTTAACTTCGCAACGATATTTAGATTTTTTAAATAACGAAATTACAGAAGCTCTGGATAATATGCCTTTAGATTTAAGATGTGCTCTATGGTATCAATTAGACGGGGCACCCATACGCAATACGTTGCAAGTACGAAACACCCTTGATGAAATATTTTATGGCAGGGTCATTGGGCGGGATCGGGAAAATTGTTGGCCACCTCGATCGCCCGACCTCACCCCATTAGATTTTTATCTATGGGGTTATTTGAAACAAAAAGTTTATAAATTCAGACCATTTAGAGATGTCGATCACCTAGAAACTATGATTCGACAGTGCGTTCAAGAGATACCTCCCGGGTTCGTGAAAAATTCAGTCCAAGATGTTTCCAGGAAAACAATACGTTGTATAAAGCGAAATGGCGGATACACCGAAATGTAGAAAAATATTGTGACCTATAAAAAGTATTTAGTTACTAGGATAAAACGGCAATTTGTTATTTTGATGTTTTATATTAGAAAACTTTAAACATTACACAGTTGAAATTTCAAATTCATTACTAATAAAACGACCAAAAAATTTAAGATTCGTATTAATGTTCAAAATTGTTATTGTGTTTACTCGCAAAATGCGTGAGCCAGAAATATATTTCAGTTAAAAACAAAAGTTAAACGAGCTTTGCATCAAACATGACTTCTGATGGTGGATGAAATTATATCATTTTTGAAGAAATAACAAAAAACATTTTGTTTTCGGCTCAAATAGATTAGATATGCTGAGTTTTCATTAGATAAGCGATTTTACGTAGGTTACATAAAATCAAGATGAAAAACAATTGGTAAAAAGTCAAAAAACTGCCAAAAATCGAAAATCATAGTATGACATTAAAATTTGACACAAAGGTTTCAAATGACAAAATGAACAACTTCGTCTAATATGTTTTTGCGAAATTCGGCCAATTTATGCGTTTCTTCCATTTTTTTCTTTGACAGGTGACGTCGGTTGTAAAACCAACTTACTATAGTTCATTTTTGGTTTTATTTGAAGCAAAAATGGATGCGATAATCAGATCTATGCTCAAGTCAAAGTTAACAAAATCCCCATATGGTGCTGACTTAATTGGTCGCACTGTGTGTGTATATATATATATATATATATATATATATATATATATATATATATATATATATATATATATATATATAAAGAAGACGCTCGGACTCGATTTTTATTTTCAATATAGAATTTTTTACGTGATAGTGAAATATACAGGGTGTGTCAAGAAAAATGTATGGCAGAAAGGGTATATTTTTTTTACGTACGACGAGGTACATATGGATGATGTTAATACAGGGTGTCCCACGCTTGCGTCTGCGGGCGATATCTCCCTTACTTGATGGAATAGGAGAACAACATTTTGAAGTGTAGTAGAAAGAACTGAGGTGCACATTTTCAAATTATCTTAGGTTATATAGGGTGATTCATTTATACAGGGTGAACCAAACCTGGATTTTTTAACTTAGACGCCCTGTATGTTATTTAAAATCTGGATTCAGTTCACTTCGGTCATTCTTTCAATATCAGGTTTATTTATGATATACAGGGTAGTTTAGAAGGTGTGGTAATTTTGAACAAAAAATCGTACCTAAATGAATTTTCTAATAAGAAATATTCAAATGATTTTTTTAATAAAATATATTTTAAAATAGACAATTTTTTGGGGTTAGGACTAATTTGGTTGTAAAATGGTTCCACTAATATAAATTAAATGTTCGAATTGAGCACCGTTAACATTCTCACAATAGCCAAGTCGACTAACAAATGGTTTTTGAACGTTGTCGATGACATCTGCGGAAATGTTTCTAATTTCTTGGCGAATTCGTGCTTTTAAATCTTCTAAATTGGCCAGTCGCGTCGCATATACTTTACTCTTAAGGTATCTCCACAAGACGTATTCTAGAGGATTGAAATCGGGCGATCTGGCTGGCCACTCAGTTGTCCATTTTCTTCCTATCCAACAATTTGGAAAAACTTCATCCAAATAAGCGGGAACAGGTAAAGCGTAGTGTGGCGGCACATTATTTTGTTGAAAAAAGAGGTTATGGTGGTGCATATTGGGCTCTTTTAAATCCAGATACAACGTTATTAGAGCGGAGATAAGGTTATTTTGAAGGAAGTCTAAATATCTCGCACCAGTGAGACTATCCTCGAACAAGTAAGGACCTATAACTCTTTCGTCAACTATGGCGCGACAAACGTTCAATTTTTGAAAGATTTAGGTGTGATATTCTGTGAACCAATGAGGATTTTCTGTTGCCCAATAACAACAATTTTGTCTGTTGACATGACCGTTTAAAGCAAATGTTGCTTCGTCTGAAAAAATTATTCTTTTTACAAAACTGGCGTTACCATAACATAATTATTACAATTGTTCACAAAATTCATTTGGCCGATCAAAATCATCTTCCCACAGCTCATGAAGTAAGCATGTCGTGTAGGGATGGAACTGCTCTCCTTTCAATACTTTATGCACAGTATATCGCTCCACACTAATAATATTAACCGTGTCCGTAATAGTGGTATTAGAATTATCTTGCACTTCTAACACAATGTTCAACTGATCTTCCTCACTTATTAACTGTCGACCAGATTTTCTCATATCCCGAACATGTCGCTTTGGCTGATGGACCGTCGGTCCATTAAACAACGCAATCACTTCTGATTTAGTACGCGATCTATCTCCGAAACCAAGCATGCACAGGGTTTCAATTCTTTCATGTTCGCTTAATTTCCTCATATTTCACAAAATAACGATAAAGTAGGTAGTAGATAAACTCACAATAACATTGCTGACGCCTATCAAAAACTAAACACAAGTTGCTGACATGTAATTAAAATAATTTTAACAAAATGTACAATTTGACGTTTTCTTACATTGACAATAAAATTTTCTCATTTTTAATGTTTACGATAATTTTTATTCAATATTTCATTATGTAACCATCGTCCATATTTATCTTGTCGGACGTAGAAGGATGCATGCTTTATAATTATGCAATAAGAAATGGTGATTGATAGGCCATACGTTAAGTGGAGATTATTTGCGTTAAAATAAGCCGATTTGACTAAATTTACTTTAGCACAAAAGTTGATGCTAACGGAGCTACAGGGTGTCAAAGTCGAAAACATAAATCACATTTACTTTAATATCTTTCAACTACTTCCAGTTAATTTCATGAATATTCTTATACGGGGGTTTTTTGGGATAAGAAATTCAAATTTATTATCAATTTCGGTGTATCTTTCAGAGGACACCCCCGGCGACTATTTTAAACACTTTAATCCATTACAACTTTTTATTCCACCCTGTATGTTATTTTGGACTAGAAAAATCTCTTTCACTGTCTACTCTAGTTAAAAAAGGTATACATTATTGAAGTCGCCAGGGCCAACGGTTTCTGCGAAAAACGCATCTAAAGGTGATGATGCATACAAATTACCTAAAAGTAAAGTTAGTTTATTGGCGTATTTGACTGCTATCCACAAACACAAAGAAATAACACCATAAAACAAGAATAAACGCTATACTTTTTATAAAAATTGCAAAAAAAAAGTTGAATAAAGGTAGTATTTAACCACAAAAACGTGACAACATGAATGATGGATATTTAAAAATAACAAATTGAGAAAAGTGTTCAATAGTTATCTAATTATAGGAAAAGCTTCATTTAAAATGCGATGTTCAAAATGTCCGCCGTTTGCCTTAATACATTTCCTACGTCTTTTTAAGAAATTTCTCCTAGTTGAGAAGAATGAAGGGTGAATAACACTTGCCGCTCTTAGTATTCTTTTCCGTAATTAATTTCTGGTATTAACAGCAGGGCCAGTATACACTAGTGGCTTAATACATCCCCAGAAAGCAAAATCGAGAGAATTTAAATCTGGACTCCGCCGAAGCCATGTGTTCACTTCCTCTGCCGCTCCACCGATGGGGGAATACGTTATTTAAATGATTTCGTACTGCTATGGTATGAGCAGGAGCATCATCCTGTAAATACCACATAGCATCCCTAATATTTAAAGGAACATCATCCAGCAGACCGAATAAATTATGCTGGAGAAAATGTAAATAATTGCGTCTATACAAAAGGTCTTATAAGGTTACCTTCGACTATTCCAAACCAAACGTTTAATTTAAATTCATGCTGAAAGTGCCGCACCACTGTACCGTTCGGATTTTCTTCAGTCCATGTATGACCATTTTGTAATTAAAAATTCCCCTTCTCGTAAAGGTTGCCTCATCAGTGAAGAGAATTTTACTTACGAAAGATGTTTTTATTTAAGACAAATTGACAGAAATCTGTTCTCACTAAAAGGTCATTTGGCAGTAGGTTTTGAACTGGAGTAAAATGGTACGGGTATAATTGTTGTTCATGTAAAATATTAAAGACCCTGACTTAATCCGACATTGGTAGCTATACGGCGAATACTTGTTGTTGGGTCATCTTCAACAATATTCAATATCCCTTCCTTCTGCTCAACACTGCAAACCATAGGTCGTTCCTCTTTGGGCGAAAAGTTCCGGTTTTCCTTAATGTGCTAATTAGGCATGAAAACAATTTATGATTGGGCTATCTTCGATTAGGATAAATTTTTACATAACTTCTTGCTCCAGCGCGTGCATTAAAATCTTGTTGAACGTAAAGTGTTATCATGTCGGCCATTTTACTATTTGAGAAGAAATTATGTCAAGGCATTGTACCAAAAAAAAGTGAATTTTATTGAGCAACAATCTGACGTTATTAATATTATTTCAACAGGTTGAAACAATAGCAAATGTCTCTTAGCAACCTCAGACGTCAGCCAACTTTAATTTTTAATTACAAAAATGGTCCTAGATGGGCTGAAGAAAATCCGAAGGGTACAGGGCGGCACTTTCAGCATGAATTTAAATTAAACGCTTGGTTTGGTATAGTCGAAGATAACCTTATAGGATCGTTCGAACTTCCAGTAACACTAAATGGACGTATTTCACTACTTTTAGATGCATTTTTCTCTGAAACCGTTGGCCCTAGCGACTTCAATAAGGAATAATAAATGATAATAAATTTGAATTTCTTATCTCAAACAACCCCCATATAAGAAAATTCATGAAATTAGCTGGAAGTGGTTGAAAGATATTATAGGAAACGTGATTTATTTTTTCGACTTTAACACACTGTAGTTCCGTTAGTATCAACTTTTGGACTAAGGTAAATTTAGTCAAATCGGCTTATTTTAATGAAACTAATCTCCAGTTAATGTATGTCCCATTCATTACTGAACACCTATATATATATATATATATATATATATATATATATATATATATATATATATATATATATATATATATATATATATATATATATATATATATATATATATAAATCATATACGAGAGTGGCCACGGAATAACTTCTACCCTGATGCTGTACTGTTATCTAGGTTATTTAGTGCGCCACAAGCTTTGAAAAAGCGTAAAATTAAGTTGGATACAGGAGACCCCGTAAAGCTTTAAAAATCGGGAGAAAAGAGAAGAGAAAGCAAAGAACAATTCTCCTAGTAACCTTGTTCCATTTGCAATCCTCAAAAATGGGCCAAACACGTTCTACCTGTATATATATATATATATATATATATATATATATATATATATATATATATATATATATATATATATATATATATATATATATACAGGGCCCGGCAACAAGAGCGCCTTCTTCTATATCTTCCGTTTTATATAAGCTAGATTAATAAAATTTGGAATGCAGTTATAGTTTAGTTGTGTGCATATTTTAAAATTGTTCACGCGAATACAGGTGGTTTATTTAAAGAGGACCAAATTATTATAAAAAAATTTAAATGGAACACCCTGTATATTATTAGTTTTTTGAATTCTACACATTGTTCCTAACAAATTCGCAATATATTTCCCTATCCCTAAATATAGCCGTTTTTGAGTTATTTCGATTTTTCTAAAAAAAAATTGAAATTACAGAGTTTGCTTTGAAAATGTACCTCCTTAACTGTTGAAAAATAAAAGTTATCTAATTTATATGAGAATAAGTACACAGATAGAGCTTCCTTTTAATGTGAAGAAAATGACATTGTTGCATACAGGGTGATTATAATTGACTTGCCAATCAACCATTATTCGAACTAGTAAAAGTTTACTTTTTCAAATAAAACACCCTGTATATTATTACATTTTTGGTTTCTACATATTAACCCTTATCAGTTCGCCATACAACTCCCTATCCCTAAATATAGCCGTTTCCGAATTATTTTCAATTTTCCAAAATGTATAAGATTGTTGACATTTTTAAATCTATGGCCTCGTAGACATAAAAAAAAACATCATAAAACAATTGTATTATACATTAAAAAACGCAACAGAAACTAATATATTATGATAGAAGACTAATTACAATTTTTGTACTGGAGGCATTGCATGTTAACAAGAATTTGACAAATATTTACTTCAATTTCAAGTAAAATTCTAAAATCAAGTGTGCTTCTTATAAAAATTGAATGATTGACGTAAATAAATAAAACTTTAGTTAACCATTTACGAGTGTTATTGTTAGTAATCAAGATTTTTATAAAATGAATTTTACACAAAATGAGTTAGTTGATATGATATTCGTGTTGGGTGCTACAGAAAGAAACTGTTTATTGGCCAGCAGAATTTATGCTGGAAGATATGCAGATAGAAGACATCCAAACGCAAAGATCGTTTCAGAAAGTTATGAGTAGATTTATTGCAACTTCACGTGCCAATTACTCCAAACATGAACGTGTTAAATCTTCTACAAATGAAGATAGTGAATTGAGGGTTCTTCTCGCCATCGAAGAGGATCATCACAGAAGCCAAAAGGACATAAGTGAAATAGTTGGTATAAGTGAGAGATCAGTCTTTTAAAGAAGAACCGCTTACATCCCTATCATATTCATTTACACCAAGAATTGAGCGATGCAGACTTCGATCATCGAGTAAGATTTTGTAACTGGGCCAGAGAAAAAATACTCAAAATCCAAACTTTTTTTATAATATTTTATGCACAGACGAATCAACATTTCATAAGAATGGATTTGTTAATACACATAATTTCCATTATTATTCCTCAGACAATCCACATTTATTAAGACAAGTTGATAACCACATAAGTGGTCTTTAAGTGTCTGGGATGCCATCGTTGGGGATTATGTCATCGGCCCATTCTTTTTGGATAGACACTTGAATGGTAAGAAGTACCTTAACTTTTGCGTAACGATTTACCGGACTTATTAGAAAATATTACTCTTGATATTTGAGCCACAATGTGGTATCAACATGATGGTTCTCCTGCTCACTACTTGCAGATGTAAGAGATTATCTCAATAGAGTCTTTCCAAATAAATGGATTGGGCGAAATGGACCTGTGACGTGGTCAGCTAGGTCCACTGATTTTACAAGAATAGATTTCTTTTTATGGGGATACATAAAAAGTATTGTGTATAGGGAACCACCAACCACTGCCGAAGATATGCGTAATCGCATAACACAGGCTTTTCATAGCATTACTCCTGAGTTGTTGCGTAAAGTTGAACATTCTTTTAAAGATCGACTTCAGGTCTGCATCCGAGAAAACGGACAACATTTTGAACACTTATTATAAATCATTATCGCGAATGATTATCGTTAAATTGTTTTTTTTTATTTTATTAGTTTTGTATTTTTAGAAATAATTTTAATAGTTATAGTGTATTAGTTTCTGTTGCGTTTTTTAATTTGCAATACAATTGTTTTCCACTGTTTTTTTTTCTATTTATACGAGGCCATGGATTTAAAAAAACGTTCCAATAATCTTATACATTTTGAAAAATTGAAAATAATTCGGAAACGGCTATATTTAGGGATAGGGAATTGTATGTCGAATTGATAATGGTTAATATGTAGAAACCAAAAACGGAATAATATACAGAGTGTTCTATTTGAAAAAGCAAACTTTTACTAAAGCCTGTCCGGCAGAACTGAACGGGTATCGGATTAACAAGGAGGATTGTCAATATATGGTTCTATTGTGCTTGAAACCGCCTTAATGCTTTGTTGTCTCGTACTTATTGTACGTGACAAAGAAAGATGGATATATTATGAATAATGCCTCTATTTCTGCCGAACAAAAGCGTTTGCAACTTTCACACATAATGACAAGGCAATAAGAATCAGATGCAGGTAGAATAGAAATTCAATAGGTATAATAAAATGCCAGTGGTTCTCAACACTGCTTTAACATTACATTTAAAATTTATGGAAGAATGCAAGTTTTATAATAAACATTTATAAAAGCCATTCATAATAATGAATATTCGATTAAGTATAGGTATTTCAATTTACATTTAGAAAGTTCATTGTATACCTAAGTATGGTAATGACGTTTTAGTGTACTCCAATTACAAAAGAATCCAAATAAATATGCAATACTGTAACAATAAGTAATTAATAATAGATTATTATACCATTTAGTAGGTACATATAGGTATAAATAAAACAACTGCAATATCTATATTATCATTATTCTTTGAGTAAGCGTTTATATAAACTAACCATTAATATAATGCCGAAAAAGTTGAGTAAAGAAATTCGCGAATTAGTTTTAAATACAGTCGATTATTTTAAAGAAGAAAAAGAAAATGGTGGTCCACTATTATCTACATTTTCTGTTCAACAAAGAACAGCAAACGCGTTAAAACTTTCGGTTTCGACGGTGGGGAAAATCTATCATATGGACATGAAGTTTTGCGCCTGCCCCCGTATCATTGCCATTTCAATCCAATTGAGTTGGTATGGGGCATTACTAAGAACAAATACGACAAAAGTATCGTTGCGACATCCGGAAAAGACGAAGATGTTCTTAATACGTGGAACGACGCATTAAAAACAGTTAGTGCGGAAATATGGCAAAAATGTATTGATCATACGGATAAAATAATTAAAGATACTTTTGTTAATGAAGAGATTGTGGATGAAGTAAGACCTCTTATTTTCACAGTTAACACTGAAGAAAGTGATGACGATGATCTTTTCCAAGATTTGGATGACTCAGGAAGTGATGAATCTGAAGCCGAATGACAATTATAATTTTACATTTAATTATAAAAGTATATCTTTGTAATTTAATTAATATTTACTAACTATAATAAAAATGTATTTGTTATTGTTGTTATAAGTATAAGTGAAAGGTGTCAATTGAAATTACTTATAGGTAATTAGTAATCGATTATTATTTTTATTATACAAAAGTTGCATTTCTTCACAAATTATATAATGTTAAAGCAGTGTTGAGAACCACTGGCATTTTATTATACCTATTGAATTTCTATTCTACCTGCATCTGATTCTTATTGCCTTGTCATTATGTGTGAAAGTTGCAAACGCTTTTGTTCGGCAGAAATAGAGGCATTATTCATAATATATCCATCTTTCTTTGTCACGTACAATAAGTACGAGACAGCAAAGCATTAAGGCGGTTTCAAGCACAATAGAACCATATATTGACAATCCTCCTTGTTAATCCGATACCCGTTCAGTTCTACCGGACAGGCTTTAGTTGGAATAATGTCTGATTGGCAGTCAATTGTAAACACCCTGTATGGAATTATGACATTTTCTTTGCATTATAAGAAAGCTCTATCTGTGTACTTGTTCTGATATAAATTAGATAACTTTTGTTTTTCAACGGTTTAGGGGGTACATTTTCAAAGCTATCTCTGTAATTTCAATTTTTTTAATAAAAGTCGACATAACTCAAAAACGGCTATATTTAGGGATAGGGAAATATATTGCGAATTTGTTAGGAACAATGTGTAGAATTCAAAAAAGTAATAATATACAGGTTGTTCCATTTAAATTTTTTTTATTATGGTTTGGTCATCTTTAAATAAACAACCTGTAGAGACGTGAATAATTTTAAAATATGCACACTAAATATAAACTATAACCTTATCCCAAATTTTATTAATCTAGCTTATATGAAACGGAAGACATAGAAGAAGGCGCTCTTGTTGCCGGACCCTGTATATATATATATATATATATATATATATATATATATTAAATTTTATTAAGTTTATTTTTCTTTTAAACTTATTCATTCATAGCAAAAACTTATAATTTAATATTTGTCAAGTTACTTTGGTATGTGTGAATCCTTGCGATATTGCAGGCTCACATTCTATTAATATAAGTAATTTTCCTCAGTATGAATGCCCTAATTTAGCATGCTTATATACTCATAAATTATGTACAGCTACCATACGAAGACAAGTCAAGAAAGTGCCTTAAAAATTTCTTTTCAGAGTAAAACGGAGAAATGCAAACGTTAAATGTTGGATAAATTTTTCGGGTTCGTTGAAAGATCTTTCAAAGGCTGATGTGGAAAGTAAAAGTCACATACAATCAAAATATCTATACGTAGATCCTAACCCCGGTAACTTGACTTGCCGTTGTTTTACAAAACGCAAAAGTTTAACAAACCCCTTATAAATAATGAATAGAAATACTCGTATATATCTGGTAACAATTGTTCAGTGTACACTAGACACTAGCAACGCTTACCAGATACACAATTTAATGTATGTCGTGTGTAGACTGAACGCTTTCCACCACAATTTTAAAACATGCTCAAGTCTAACGGATAAATAGAACACTTTTGATTTCCCGATCGAAAATCTCAAGAACGATACTGAGTTATATTACGCACTCAACCGGTATTACAACAAAACAGAATTAAGCTTCTGCACAACGAGATTGCGATAGCAGCAATTGTTATTCATTACACAATAAATTGGATGGCAACGCCAATACTTTACAAGGTGTGGTTCAATATTTTATTACAACCAATCCATGAAGTAATTAACGTTCACATCGTTTTACAGTAATTACACAATAGTGACTTATACTCGAGTGCTCCTCATACTATAACCGTTATGCCTAACAAAGCAAATTATAAATGACAAATTTTCTACTAAGGTAAATATTTCAGTACGATGTTGTTGGTATTATTTAATACAGCACACTTTTATTTTATAGAAGTTAAGTTGTCCACCGAAAAGGTAGCTTTTAAAACATGAATGTCTATCGTACCGATTTTAACGTTTATATACCAAACGTAGTGTATAATAGAATATTCTGACCTGGTTGACGAGGGTCACCTCTATATCCGGCTATCAACAGTTTCGTCCTACTTATACATTAGAATGATTCCACTTCGGTAACCAGCTGACAACGTACAGCAGCCATAATTGTAATAGTTACCCAAAATCCAAAATAACATAAAAACGAAGAAATCGCAGGAAGGAACAATCTACAGAACGGAAGAACGAAGGAACCGAAAGAAGCGAAAGAACAAAAAATAAAATAACTCGAGTAAATGCAAAGTCATACTCGTCCAATTGGTTTTACCTCTTACGATGTCAGGCGATCCCCAAAGGTTGTAATTATTTGTTTTAGACTATCAGCTCTTTATTTAATTTGAAGAGTTCGTATACTAAAAGAAAGTTCAACCTTACCAAAGACTGAAAGAATATATCCATTTACAACCATTAATTACAGCGAGCAATAATCTTCCTTAGTTAAACATCCATAAGTGAATAATTATTTTTAATTAAAAATTTCTATTTTAGAGACTGCCGATTGGCATGAAAAAAAAAGAACAGGGAATGTTCAAGACAACCTTTTACTCTTTTGCAATGGCGACTCAACAACAAAGTTCTTGCACGTTTTTACCGGAAATAATAATTTGTAAATTCAATTACGGTACCGCCCTCTAGCGGTATTTAACCAAACTAACCTGTTAACGTTACCTAGAATGTGTAGGGACCAGTAGAAGTGTCGTACAAGTCCGATATGTGGCCCTACCATGTCGATTTAGATTTTCATAGTTACTTTCTTGTAATAGTCAGTACGAAAAGGGAATCAGTATTATTGAAGGAATTATCTAGTTAACAGTAAATGTAAATTCTTCACTTGTCCGGACAGAGAAATAAAAAAAAATTGAAATCGACGGGATTGCCAATAAATCATCTTTTGCCGAAGGTGTTCTTAGGCAAGGTCACACTTTTGACCCTTAATGTTGACGTTTTACACTCTTCAAATGACTTTAGAACCCTACAATTGTTGGAACTAACGATATGAAGTCAGTAAACATTACAAAGATTACAGCTGTAATTTAGTCATCCCCACCCTTTATTGTGTCTAACGTTATAAAGTAAAATTCTGTTTTTCTTGCCGTTTTACTCCCCTTTTATGCTATTCTACCACTATTTATTTATTTACTTTCTACAGTTTTCTGAATTTTATTTATACATTTTTAGCATTAGATGCTGTTTATGTTTACCTCTTTTGATTATAAATACATTTATTTGTTAAGTGTCTGATTAGATTAGTAATATATTGTTTGTACGTTTCAGTTTTCAATTAAGATTTTTATTACTTAATCTATTAACAGAACTTATCACTCAGGAATAAATCGCAGCCCTCACGAAGCATTGTTTGGCTGCAAAACTAAAATAGGAATAAACTTTCTTCTAACTCAATCAGAGAAGGAAGTCACATCAAACAGTATTTCTAAAAACGAGACTCAAATTAATACGGATGTGGATATCAAGTCAGAAGAAGCTATTTGATATAAAAAAAGCACAGGCCATCCAAGATATAAGGATGTCAGCAAAAGAAGCTCCGTAAAAACAGGCAGATAAGAAGTTGGATTATTCATCAGTGAAACATCTTGTTGCTAATGTAGGTGATGACACCGTGGTAAAAATACCAGATGTAGATCGGGCTAAAGTCGACGATAGAAACATTATTGCTGTCATAATGGCAATTGAGAAAGAAGGGATGTATCGGCTTGGTACAAAGCATGGAATATTAAATCAACTCTACACAAGAAATTAATTTCATTGCAAAGAGAAATCCATTTCAGTGAGTGAAGTTCCAGGCGAACATATATCAATGCGGGAATGTACAAGAAAAAAATCTCATCTAGGTGGCCCGAGATTCCAACGCTGCAATTGCATTGGCGGTTGCACTTTCAATCGACGCAAGTGTAGGAAATGCAACGTCTTGTGTAACTAAAAGTGCCACAAAAGTCTCCCTTGTAAAAATAAGTGAGGACATACTTTTTACTTTTCAGAAAACTTTGAAACACAAAAGACTGGTTTAAAGGTATTCAATACCTATGTAAATCTCATGTTCATAGTGAGTATATTCTACGTTTTGAATATTCTTAGTGGTAAAATACATTAAGTAGTTTACATTCAAATTTTTTGTATGAACGTAATTAGCTAATTGCAAGGTTATGAAAACTTTGTTAAAACATTGAGTAAAATCGTTTCCTTTTTTTAGTTCTCCCAAATCTAATAGTTTTTATACATAACTAAGAAGGCACACTGATTAACTGAGTTTTTAATATAGATAATATGTATAATGGCTGGATAAAGTAATTAGTAAAGCTTCATTAATCACTTTGACTAAACTCAGGAAAAATGCAAAAATGTCACGTTTTTCTTAAACCCTTGTATCTTTTACAAAATTAAGCTATTGTAATAAATATAAAAAGAAATTGTAAAGAAACAATGTGTCTTGATAACAAAATAAGAAATTACAAGGTGGAACAACTTTGACACACCACATATGGTTTTAAAGTTAGAGTAAAAAAAACATACTTTGTGTCACCCTGTATAAAATGACGTACGTCCAATTTTCTTAAAATTCAAAACATGAGCTAGATTTCATATACATTTACCTATAATATGAAAAAAAATATAATCAAATCGAATTTAAAATAACAAATTTATTAACGAGCAAACTTAAATTTTTTGAGTGGATCGATTATTTTGCCGGTGAGTGTATTATACTAAGGGCCTATAAATTAGCGATATCATTTTTTAATTTCCAACGTTGCATACCCTGGCGGTGTCATATTTAAATGTATACGTACAGGGAGGCCAACTAAGAATGCGAGGTACTGTATCTGGGAAACTATCCATCGCAGAGGCTTGTACAAAAAAAAGTTGTTACTCAAACGGCCAATACAAAAACCTGGAAAATATTTTCAAGTTTCTGAAATGGCCGCTAGGGGGCGTAACTGCAATCTTGAATGTAAAAAAGTGATGTTTCTGTGAATTCTGCTATATTAACCCAATAAAAAATAATATCTTTAAAGTCGAAGATAATCTGAACTTTTTTTGTTTGGCACTTTTTGACGCATGTCTAAAAACAAAGTGGTGGGGGGTATTCAAAGGTTCCTTAAATAACCCCCTGTATTTTCGAAACGGCTACGCTGATTTTAACAAATTTTTATTCTTTTTTTAACTATATTTTTCTGGAATTGTTTCTATTATGTAAGTTGTGGCCCTAAAAAGGACCGATTTAAAGGAGGAAGGTTTTTAATGCCCTCGTAAATGCTCGAAATGCTGACCATCACGCTCCATGCATTGCTGAAGCCTCTCATGACTAGACAGAACTGCAGCTTCAATTTCGGCTCTCGGTATGTTACGTATTGCGTTATGAATCCGGTTTTTCATATCCTCTCTAGTAGTAGGTTGAGTCTGAAACACGATGTCCTTTAAGCGTCCCCATAAATAAAAATCGAGGCAAGTTAAATCTGGCGATAGCGGAGGTCATGGAAATAGACTTTCTCTTCCAATACACCGCTGTTGAAATACTGCATTAATATACTCTCGCACATTAAGAGCAAAATGAGCTGGGCAACCATCCAACTGCAAAAACAATTTTTGCCTTGTTTCCAGAGGCACATCTTCCAACAACAACGGTAATTAATTGGCCAAAAAGTCAAGATATGCATTGCCATTTAGGTGTTGCTCGAAAAAATACGGCCCAATAATTCTGCCTCCCAGTATGCCACACCATACATTTAAACTCCAACGTCCTTGGCGCTGAACTTCACGCAACCAATGGGGATTTTCTGGAGACCAATAATGCATATTGTGCAGATTGACTCTCCCGTAACTACTGAAGGTGGCTGCATCGGTCCAAAGAATTTGAAATAAAAATTCTCTATTTTCGCGTATAGTACCTAACATCCAATGGCAATAGTCTACCCTTCGATCAAAATCTTCCTCTTTCAAGGCCTGATGCAAAACGGCATGATATGGGTGCATTCTTAAAGTAATTAAGCAAAGTTTAAACAAATATCTATATATTTTGATGGCCATTAGAACTTACCTATGGTCCTTCAAAATATTTTGAACCGTTGTCCGAGATATGCCCAACTCAGTGGATAATGCTCTTGTGCTAACATGAGGATTTCCTTCAATATAGCCCAGTGCACGGTTAATATTTTCTTGTGTTCTTCCAATTCTTTGCCGTTGAAACTTAGGCCGAAATCTACCATTGGCTAGTAAGCTCGCCACTAATCGGGAAAAAACTGCGGAATTCTGAAGACATTCAAAACCGCAAGCATATCAACAGCTTCATTATTCGTAAAACGCATTTTGAAAGCACAAAAATTGCTCAAAGTAACGCGAAAGTATTGACACAATTTGAGGATTATGAATATTTTGTTTATGTATCTGTTTCCATTGCCTGCTTCTATTAATTGTTTAAACAACCAAAAATAGGCCTTTCGTATAACCTTTAGCATTGCTTACTTGCCCGTAGTAATGTCAAAAAGGGTGATTTTATTCTGGTGTATAAATTTACAAATATTTAAAATCGCAATTTCTAGGTAACCTATTCAGAGCCGAAATTGGAGCTGCAGTTTTGTCTACCCCTAAGAGGCCTCAGCAATGCACAGAGTGATGGTCAGCATTTCGAGCATTTACGGGGGCTTTAAAAACCTTCCTCCTTTAAATCGGTTCTTTTTAGGGCCACAACTTACATAATAGAAACAATTCCAGAAAAATATAGTTAAAAAAAAAATAAAAATTTAAGGGATTTTCGTATAAAGTTTTCTTTGGCCGATATTTTAGGTTAGGAACAAGATATCGAGATGCGGTTTTCGCGAGCTTGTTTAGGGATCATTTAGATACTTGTTCATGAAAAAAAGTCATACCAATGCATTTAATTTTTTTGCGAAAATTCACCGTTTCTGTCGGAATATGGAACAAGCCCTCTAGCGACAACATGTGAAACTAGCAAAACTTCAAATATTATAACATTTGCAGCCCAAGAATAGCTCATTTCAATGCGCTCAAGTTTGTTAAAATCGGCTTAGCCGTTTCGAAGATACGGGGGAGGGGGCTGATTTAAGGAAACCTTTGAATACCCCCCACCACTTTATTTTTATAGATACGTCAAAAAGTGCCAAACAAAAAAAGTTTAAATTATCCTCGACTTCAAAGATCAGTTATTTTTTGGTTAGGTTAATATAGCGGAATTCACAGAAACATCACTTTTTTAGATTCAAGATTGCAGTTACGCCCCCTAGCGGCCATTTCAGAAACTTGAAATATTTTCCAGGTTTTTGTATTGGCCGTTTTAGTAACAACTTTTTTTTCCGCAGGCCTCTACGATGTATAGTTTCCCAGATACAATACCTCGCATCCCGTACAAAAAATTTCCTTGTAAAGCAGAAGAATTAGAAAGTATTAACTTCTTTTTGAAAACTAATAATTAAGCCGTTATAAATGAGACCTTAAGTATAGCAGTAATTATTAACAAAATGTAAGAAGAATAAGCTTTGTGCTCATTTTTAACTACATACAACCACCGATAAAACACAAGTGGATTATATGAGCTTTGAAATGCCTATCGTGTTTATTTTAATCTAAGTTATACTAAAAAAAGTTTTTTCATTTAATTAAAATTATGCAGCAACAGAAACCATACGAATTTTGTATAAAAAAGAAATTCTTTTGGCAAAATTGTATTGTGTATTACCCCAATTTGTACTTTCTTAAGCAAACTCAGTAATGAAATGTTAAAACTTCAAAAAACGAATTTCTCCACAGAAACAAAGTTTTAATTAATTCTAAAAGTTTTTTTTTTAATATAACAATGTTTGACCTTATGTGAGCCATATAAAAAGATAATTGTTGTTGGTTAAAGTGACAAACGTAATTACTAAGAAAAAAATAATAAGTACCGCTGGAATACTTATCGGTTTTTATCTATATATCTCACAATACTCTAGTAGAATAAGAAAAGAGAATAAAGTTTGAAGTTTATGGAAAGTAAATTTTTTATTTGAAAACCGTCCAGTCATTTACGGCCACCCTTTTTATTTGAACGCCAATTCAGAGTATCGGGTTTATTGTTAGTAATATAGAAAATTTATGAAAGGGTGAAAGTCTTTATATTTTGTGTTGTATATAATCACTGACAAAAATGTATCTGCTCGCAAGACAATGACGTTACATGAAACGAAATAAATTATTTGTCAAAATTACACTTAATGTATAAGAAGGCGCATAATTTAGGTAAAATAGCACTTCTTATTAGCTGTAAAGCTTGTATTGTTATATGAAAAACGTTACCCGAAATTCATTGAAAACAATGGCGTTTGTAACGATAGTTAATTCATCAAGATTCTTCGAATAGGAAATGGAAAATGTCATGTAGAGACAAAAGCTATTGTTTATATAGAAAGACATTAAGAGCTATTGTTAACGGAAACACAATACTGACCAAAAGTTATTGAAATTCGTCCTGGTTAACTTTGTAACATGGAAAACATTGAAATCTAGACAGGCGCGCGACAAAATTGTTAGATTTAATATAACGACGAACAAGTATAGTGTAACACTTGCGTACAACCTAAACTTGTTCTAATATGCCACTTATTAAAAGTTTCTAAAAAGGAGTAAAAGTTTTATGCCACAATAAACATTGCAGAGTAAGGTTGAAATTGACATAAAAATAGAAATATTAAATTTAGTAAGTAATCCATAAAACTTGAAATTTAGTTTACGCTTTATGAAATGAATGAAAATGATAGTTTTATGCAGATTATGATTATTTTTCGTATATTAAATTGGTATAACATACATCATCATAATTTAAAGAGAAAGCCGAGTCAACCATAATACAACGGAGAATGTGTAAATAAGTTAATTCTGCCTTCAGCCGATCTCACCCTGACCGCAATCATATTTAATTCCATTATGCATACATACATAATATACCGGGTGTCCCAATAGGAATGTCTCTCGGCTATATATCAGAAACCGCTTAGAGTGCAGCTTCGGAAAGAAATGTTTATAACGGAAGTGGTCTCGAGAAAAACCTGGAAATGACTTATAGAATTGTATTTTACAAATTTCGCCTAATTAAGTGGTATTGAAAATACGATCATTATATTCTTATACAAATTTTGCGTATATTTGATTTCACAAGTTTTAGTCCGTCTTTTCAAATACGAGGTGGGGGAGAGTAGGAACGTTATTATGAAAAAACGCCTGCAACTCCGGTCTGGTTAATCGATCTTTGCAAACTTAGCCTTGATGAAATCAGCTTCTTTCCATTAATGTAAGTCTAATAATTTCGACACAACCTAGTAATTAACATGCACGCTAGACTATTTATTTATTTTTTTAAATCTAGTTTTCTTTGGAAAATATTAAATAGGGGTACGCAGTTTTAATCGTGGATTACAAAAGTAGACCAGAGTAGCATCAGAATGGCGAAAACCGCATGTCGATATCTTTTTCCTATCCCGAGATATCTTAAGAAAAGTGTAAATTTTAAGCATTTTGCTTTGGATATAGATTACTCGGGTTTTACTGAACGAATTTTAACAATTTTGAATTCCTTAGAATTCACATAAAGTGGAAATATATCAAAACAAGTAGTGGGCCATGGAAAAAACAAAAAGACGTGCCAAACTAATATGTGATTAAACATAGTAATTCGTTCATTTACGTTTCATTGCGATTTATTCGTATTAAATTCGATACTTAATTTACTTTAAAAGTTAACTCTAAGATGACTTTTACAAAGCAAGAAGCATTTGACATGATGAATTTTGAATGCATGAGAGATGCAACTGTTGCGGCTAGGGTGTTAGCAATACAATATCCCCAAAGATGTAATCCCGATAGTAGAATTTTTCGTCGTCTCATACACCGTTTAAGAACGACGGAAATGTTAATCTTCCAGTTTATACAAGACCCAGCAGAGGCAAACACAATAAATGTTTTGACATATGTGCAATTTAACCCCCATTTAAGTATCAGAGCAATAGCTAGAGACTTGCGAATAAGTTCACCGTATTTTGACAGAACACAGGTAAATTAATTACTTGTAAAATTAAAAGTAGATACCTTTTCATCTCCATAATATATGTTTCTTAAACAAAATATACCTACACAATAATATCTGTTGGCATGATTATATTGTAACATATTAATTTATTTATTTTGTAACTCTGGAAAGATATTTATTAGGACGTTATATTTCTTTTAGGTTATATCCATATGATGTAGTACTGCATCAAAGATTGGATGATCGCGATTACGATAAAAGGTTGGATTATTGCAACTGTCACAATATCCACTATTGGTCACCGAATATTCCACGCTGGATGGAAGAGGTTCAACATCAGGGTCGATGGTCGGTAAATGTCTGGTGAGGTATCTTAGATGGCCAGATAATTGGACCCTTTATTTTCGATAACTCAAATAATGGGGAACGCTACCTAATTTTTTTAAGGGATAAATTGCCTCTTCTTCTAGAAGATATAACCCTAGCAATTCGGATGGTCCATGTTGATCCAGCATGATGGGTGTTGGGCGCGTTTCTCCAGAGAAGTTAGAGAATTTTTAGATGGTGCATACCCTGATAGATGGATAGGACGTGGAAGCTTATTTTTTTGGCCAGCCAGGTCACCAGATCTGACTGTCTTAGACTTCTATCTCTGGGGACGAATTAAAAAAATGCCATTCAGAGTATTTCGAGAACAGAAATTGAGACTGCTAATCAATTTACTCTTCAAAGAGTAAACGCTGGCATCGAAAATGATGGGCGATAATTTGAACATTTAGGTCGTCCCTAATTAACTTGATTTTTTTGTGATATTTTATAGTGCTGTTTGTTTTTATATTTGTTTCAAGATTATATATATATATATATATATATATATATATATATATATATATATATATATATATATATATATATACAGCGTGTTCAGCGAGGAATGGGACAGTGCAATATCACGAGAGCGGATGAAGATTTTTAAATTATGAAAATATTTTTGCAAATATCTTCCAAGGGCGCACATTTGTTGGCACAAAGATTTGAATCAACGCCCATCACCGCCAGGTGGCGCTATCTCACTTCAATTTTTTAAATCCAATGCCCTATTTTTGGATTCTATGACATATTTGTGATGACTTTTATTAAGCCTCCTACCAACCTATCTTTTGTAGTTTCTGAGAAAAAAGATAATTAGCTCTTCCTTAGCCTTAATAGAGTTTTGCTTGGATGGCATGCCTTATTTAGCAGCCGAGATTTATAAACGTTAGCTGCAACAGTAATACAAGTACGGTTTCTGACATACTATATATATATATATATATATATATATATATATATATATACATCTGGCAAATGTTTGTTTTTTCCTTGACCCACCACTTGTTTTGATATATTTCCACCAACTTCCTTAACGCCGTTTCCGCGTGACAGTAACAGTAATATTGACATTATAATTGATATCATTATTTATAGTACAACGAAATTAATTTTTAAGGAGTTCAAAATTGTTAAAATTCGTTCAGTAATACCCGAGTAATCTGTATGCAAAGAAAAATGCTTAAAATTTACACACTTCTTAAGATATCTCGGGATAGAAAAAGGATATCGACATGCGGTTTTCGCCATTCTGTTGCTAATTTGGTCTACTTTTGTTAGCCAAGATTATGTCCGCACTCTAGCGTGCATGTTACTTACTAGATTGTGTCGAAATTATTACTCTTACATTAGAGGAAAAGAGCTGTTTTCAACAAGACTAAGTTTGCACTCTCCCCCTCCTGTTGTTTGAAAAGGTGACTAAATCTTGTGAAATCAAATGTACGCATAATATTGAGAAGAATATAAGGGTCGTATTTTCAATGCCTCTTAATTAGGCGAAATTTGTAAAATATTTATTTTTTAATTTTTAATTTTCAGTTACGCCCTCTAGCGGTATCCCTACAATTCTATGAATAATTTCCAGGTTTTTCTCGAGGCCACTTTTGTTATACAAATTTTTTTTTCGAAGCTGTAGGCACTATCAGCGGTTTCTGATATATGGCCGAGAGCAGTTTCGTATTGGGACACCTGGTATAGTGTGTATCATCCAAATGGAATAAATTAGGTAATAAATAAATGGGAGCATGTTCGAAAAAATTTTCAGACAAGTCGATTGGTATTTTTAGTTCCGAATTCTTTTCAATAAGAACTGTTTATACACATTTGATAATGTGAAAAACAAAAAGAAACATTACTGTTAATTGCCGCGAACGTCTTCGCAACATCCTAGTCTTAAATAGTGATTTCTTCTAACGTTAGGCAACATCTCAGGAGTGACCGATCTTATTACTCGCCAGCGTTATCCGTCTTCTTAAGCCAGCTAGTCGAGGGGTTTAGTTTTGTATACAATACTTTTGACACATCCCCTAAAAAGAAGTCTAATTATGTCAGGTTAGGGGATCGTGCTGGCCTTTCCATCGATCCTCGCCTTCCTATATACCGATTTGGAATTATTCGGGTGAGGGACTGCTGGACATCTTCCATCTTGCAGAAACTATATCATATTCGCTGGAAATTGTGAGTTTGCCGGATCAGGACATAGTATTATTATTATTTTGGAGGAGAGATAAATAATTGTCGCCATCCAAATTGCCACCAATGAAAAAGGGACCTATGATATGATCTCCAACAATTCCTGTCCAAACATTAACCTTTTCAGGGTATTGCGTATGACCTTCTCCCATCCATTGAGGATTTTCTTTAGATCAATAGCGATAATTTTAACAATTAGAATGACCTTGAAGTCTAAAGGTGCACTCATCAGAAAACAAAATTGCTTTCCCATTTTATTAATTGTCCTTTGGGATATAGGCGGCAAATTAAAAAAAATTTCATGAAATAAACGAGCAACTTCCATTTGTGTCCGTGTGTTATTTCCATCACCAATCATCTGTAAAATTGTTATTTTGTGCGTTTCTGTTGAGTGAAAAAATTTTTTGATATGCAGTTAACGAAATTCAAACTACTATTAACACTGACAGCTACTGTCATGCCGACAGACAACAATTTGATAAGGCCAGGCGTTTTAAACAAAAGTAAACAAAGCTATTTATAGCTGTTTTTTATAAAAAGGAACGCTAAAATGGACTGCTTACTTTCTCGTTATCAAGACCTAGATGGGAAATAAGTATTGGATGTGTTGTAGCGAACTTCTGTAATCAAATAATTTTCTTTTGTTAATGTTAATTTTGTCTAAAGACAGATTTTCGCAAAGAAAAAGAACTCATAAAACTAACACTATTTTCCAACACTATCCAGCGCTGATATATCCAGTCATCACAACACAGTAGTAATGAATTATAAATTTGAACATAAAAAGAAATTTCGTAAAGTCGCAGAAAAAAACCAAAATAGGAAACCACCAAATTAAAGGATGGACAAGGAGTAGAAAGATACAATGAATGAATAAAACAAAACCTAATCAATACGACAGACAAAATAGATAAAAACATGCAATGGGGAAATCTAAAGCAAGCAATAACTACAGCAGCAGGAGTCATCTTAGGTAACTGAAAACAACAGCTTATAAAACCCTGAAGAAGCCAAAATACAGCAGGCCCGATAGAAATACGAAGGAAGCACAAAGAAGATCAAAATAAAGATGAATATGTCAGACCAAGAAATCTTATAAATAGGGAAGCCAGGAAAGGGAGAGAAGAATGGATTACACAATACTGTAGAGAAATTGATGACCAGTTTAATAGAGGAAGCACTGAGCAGTCATGTAGCCTCATTAGGAAGTTTTTCGGTAAAGGTAAAACCAAAAGTAATGCTATTAAATCAAAAGAAGGGCGCACTCTAATAGATGAAGAATAAATAGCAGGCAGATGGCAACAATAGGTTGAAGAACTATACCACGAATCAGAAGATTTTGAGTAGCTAGAAAGAAAAGATGTAATACACCCTGAAGAACTAGTCCTGCCGATATTAAAAACAGAAAAATAAAACAGGAAAATGTGAAGAACATCGAATATCAAGTATCCTCACTCATGCATCCAAAACACTAAGGAGGATAATTCCGGGACGAATAGAAACGAAAATTGAAGAACACTTAGCCGAAGATCAGTACGGATTCCCAAGAAACAAAGGCACATGAGAGGCCATATTAACTCTACGTAACATTATAGAAAAGAGCTTTAGAATAGACAAAAGGTGTATATTGCATTTGTAGGCCTACTTAATGCCTTTGACAATGTCAACTGGAATACGTTAATGAAAATACTAAAAAACGCCAAGATAGACTACAGGGACAGAAGAATAATACGAGAACTTCACAAATATCAAGGCCGTAACATATCGCCGTTACTGTTTAATTTATATATAGAACAAGCTATTAATGAATGCAAAGAATACTGTACCGGAATTAAGGTGAATGGAATGCGAGCACAAATGCTAGGTTTTGTTGATGATATAGCAATTATTGCCAAAGATGAAAGAAACACAAAAAGAGCCCTGGAAAGCTTAGATGACAGTCTAAAAACTAACTATAACCTAAAAATCAACAATAAAAAAACTGAAATGGTCTGCTCCAAAGATCCTGAAATCACTAACATTAGAATAGAAGACGACGCTCTAATTAAACAAGTATCGAAATTTAAATACCTAGCGTATTCACAGAAGATGATAGAAGTACAGAAGATGTTAAACAACGAATAAGGGAAGATAAGATAATGTTTAATAATAAATGCAACCACTGTGCTTAAACAGCCTCAAATTACATACAAAAAAGACCCTGATAAAAAACTGCATACGGAGTAGTGCCCTGTGTGGATCAGAAACGTAAACCACAGGGAAACAGGAAGAGGAAACTATAAATGCACTTGAAGCATGGTGTATTTCACGAAAGTAAAATGGACGGAGCGAATAACAAATGAAGGTGTATTTCAAAGAGCAGAAGAAGAAAGCACACTACTCAAAACATTAAAAACCAGACGACACTTGTTTATAGGACACAGAATTAGACACAATGAATATGTGACAAAAATCATGGAAGTAGTAATACTCGGAAAAAGAGCTAGAGGAAGGCATAGATTACAATATTTAGATCAAGCCGTTAAAAACACAGGAAAAGCAAACTATGCTGAAATGAAAAGATTGGTTTGTAACATTAGATGGAAGGCTGTCAACCAATCTACGGCTTGAAGCACGAAGAAGAATGCAAGAATCCACTCAAGTGCATAAAATACCACTAGTAGTGATATCTAATTGCGAACCCACCGAATACACGTATTTAATTTCTCCCCATTAGTCAAATAATTATTTTGTACAGCTGCAGAAGCAGGGTCGATACATATTGATAATATACGTTGAAAACAATGGTTATGAAATTTATCACATTTACACGTAACAGTAGTTGTAGTCGGCTAGAAAATATGTTCACATTATCTTTCAGATTGACAAGTATACTATTTTAAATAAAATGTATTTACGAAGGTGTATTCTATGGTTAAATTTCCATATATAGATATAAATTAATTCTGACATACGGGCAAGTCTTAATTATTTTGCTAATTGTGTATTGACTAATTATATTTACCCAAAACCAATTTTTATTTATTTAAAGTGTGTTTATTATAAAAATTTTATTTAGAATATAAAAGATATTTTCCACAATTCATTACGTAACATTTTAAGGCTTAATTACATGTATTTGCTAATGCAATCCTTTATCAGCATTAAACAGTAATTTATTTATTTTTACGTATTTGTTAGTTAATGCAGGGGCTTGATTCCGTATTAAGGCCCCTCTAGATAGCTTGACGAAATATAAATCGATCATATCGCTCCCTAGTGGAGCGGAGTGAAAGTTTTTCAAAGTTTTATCTGAAGACTTATCTGCCACAGGCAAGATGACGGATTAAATCAATATTCAGAGTAATTTATGCAAATCCATTTATTATTTTTTCACTAATTTACAGAAGACATGAACACTAAAGTAAGTTGCAATAAAATTAAGGTTTTTTTATTTTTTTATAAGAACTTTTAGAACTAATCACACTTTTATTTTATTATGTAGGTACCTCAACTCCATCCTTTTCTTTAAGTACACGTAATTAACATAAAGTGTTATTTAAATAAACTGTATAACAAATTCCTATTATTTTCTAATTAGATCATTACCCAATGTTAAATTTAAAGAGATATAGGTAATATAATTAGGTGTAAAAAATGGTTAAATAACTTTCCCTTTAATTAACCCTAAGTAGACCGCGTAATTACTAATTAATTATTGTTATTCCTCAAATATTCTAATAAAATGTAGACAATCACGGGATTGCTATCAGTGTACTAGCATTTTGCAAACGATACCCATCGATCAAACGCTAGTTGTAAATTTGTGATTGTGTTTAAAAATGCCTAAAGCAAGAAAAAGTGTGAGTGTTCCGAGAAGAAGTGTGATATTAAAAAGGGCGAGAGAAGCATAAGTACTTATATACAATCTTTTTTATTGAAATATTCCCTTTGTTACAAAGTATTAACATATCCTGCAGTTATCATAGATAAAAAATTTATGTACGATTCACTATTAGCAAATCCATGCAAGTGGTCCGAAACCCTTTTTTGTTAGTTTTCAAATGACAGAATATGTAACAAAAATTATAAGGTAGATTTTTTTATTGATACATTCCTTTTATAGGAAATTGAGTAAGATTTCAACAGAAGCTTGCATCCACCCTTGTTAGGAAGACGAACCTTGTAGCATCATAAAGATGACGAAAACTTTTTGGTGTCCGATACTGATAATTGTCAAGAAATGGTGGCATGCGCAGATACTGAACCCGAAGACCGATTTGATGTTTCTTTTGATGAAGACAGTTCAAATGCTTCATTATTGTTGGAAAACTATACAGAATCAAATGCCACTCAGAAACACAATTTATAAGGCTGCAGGACCATAGATATAAAATATTTCTTAAATGTGTTGAAATCACTACAACACATTGGTTTTGGTTATTCTTTTTTTGATATAGATGTCATATCAGACAAGATCAAGGATTAGAAAGTACGCTTACATTTAAATGTAATGTGTGCAGAAAGACAGATGTGGTAAGGACTGGTGGCACTGATGCTTCTTTTGGTTCAACAAACCGTGCTGCCGTTATTGGTGCTATATTAATTGGGAGTGGATATACCCAATTAGCTGATATTGTTGAAGAAAAAAATGAGAGTAATATTCCAATTATATCAGTGACAGCAGACGGAGCTTGGGGGAAAAGACCTTACCGTAGAAGCTATTCTGCACTTTCTGGAGTTGTAAGTTATAATGAAATCTTTTTTTTTATTATAAAGGATTTTTTCAGGCGTCCATAATCAGAGCTAAATTAAAAAAAAAATTGTATATGGGCGTAAAAAACAAATATTGCTATTTGTGTGATGTGGATGATCATGAATGTTTCCAGAACTGGACTAAAACTTCCACTGCAATGGAATCTGGTGTTATTTGCGAAGGATTTGCAGAATCGATTTCACGGTCCTAATATGAGTGTTAGTCAATTTTTGACTTGTTTGGAAAATGTCGATAAAAACAAGATTGAAGAAGGTACTTTGACCCAATCAAAAAGTGATTTGTGGAGAGTAGAACGTAAGAAACGTAACAGTATGCAATTTTGGGAAAATATGCAAAAAGTCACTACATGCGGAGTCCTTATATACGAAGAAAAACCATTTTTAGCCTGACGGACTAGTAGAAGAAGATGCAGTGGTGGAAATAAAAAGCGGCGACATTGATCCTGTGGAGGCATGTAAGGTAAATTTAATTAATTATCGTGTTGTAGATTCTGAAAACAACAAAATTAAATTAAAGAGAAACCATAATTATTATTATCAGGTGTAAGAAATTTTACATATTACCAAACGAGTCAAATTTAATTCTTCGAACTGTATACGTAAGAAATTAAATTTTAAATCGTTTTGTTCGTTCACCTCTGTGATTTTTTTACAATATTTTAGAAAACTTTGTTTTTTTTCATTGATACAAAATAAATAAATAGAATAATTAATTAAAAGTTATGATAAATTTGATTAAATACATAAATAAAAAGTTTACCTTGAGCAGGATTTGAACCTACGACATGTACTTTGCTAGAGTACCACGCTAACCAACTACGCTATCGAAGTACAAGCCCCAAACGATGTAAATTTTGTCTTTATGTATGTAAAACTGATGTAAATTCTAAATTTAACCAGATAACAATAACTAATTGTTTTATTTTAATTTTTACTGATACGAACACATAAAAAAGTTAATCCGATTACGTTTGTGTTTCAATAGAAATAGGTAGTACTTGCTAAGGAATACCTGAAGATCTTTGTGCCCCCGGGTCATTTAATGAGCAGACCATGCTGCTATATTTTTTAATGGAATTTATAACTTATTGACATCAGAACATTTAGGTATCGTTTTTATAATGTTTTAAATAGTAAATCATAAATTTACAATTTTTTTAAAATTTTAACAGTTCGTATTTCGTAAAACCTATGTCTGAATATATGGCTTTTGTTAAAAATATGATCAGTTATAAAAATATTCCAATTTAATCATTACTGGGAAAAAATCCAATAAAAGATTATAGAAATTAAAATTTAAAAAAACCCTATTTTGGGTTCATAATATCAATTCTATACAGTGCGAACGTTTGGGTTGGAACGCTTCGAATAAAAAATGTCTAATCATTCACGTCGAAAATCCTCGGACACGTCAACTTTATTTTTTGAATGCGCATCTTTTCTGGTATTTTTGAAAATAATTACCCCTACCCCTTTGCGCAATGACGTCATCGTCATTTTTTTTAAATGGCAACCTATATTTTTTTCGGGAATTCTTATTCTTGTTTAAATTCTCTGTACAATGTGCAGTTTGTGGTATTTGTACGATAACATACTGAAATTGTGACATTTCAAACTGAGAATATCTTAAAATAAATAAAATAAGATACTTGCGGAATTCTTGGGTTCTAGTTAAAACAGTTTAATTAAAAATGTAAATAAATAAATAAACAGTTAGAAAAACAGTGTAAAATATTAAATTAAATGTTCAAATTGGCTCCCATTTACTTCTTGACAGAAGGCAAGTCTATGAATGAATTCCCGTCTAACATTTTAATAGACTCGAAAAGTCATAGTAGGAATACTACAAACTACACATTGCCGGAAAGAGAATTTGAAGAAGAATAAGAATTCCAGAAAAAAATATAAGTTGCCATTACAAAAAAATGTCGATGGCGTCATTGTGCAAAGGGGTGGGGATAATTTTTTTAAAAATATTAGAAAATATGTGCATTCAAGAAATAAAGTTGATGTGTCCGAGGATTTTCACCGTGGATGATCAGATATTTTTTTATTTGAAGCGTTCCAACTCAAACATTCGCACTGTATAATGGTTTTATTCCTAGCTACCAAACGTTTGTCAAATTTCCTATACTGTGTATGTAATCATTAACTCTTATACGGAATGTTGGGGGTTGCATAAAATTGAGGCTAAGATGTTATGCCAATTAGTGGCAGTAGTGCAAAACTGATCTTTATATATTGATGAACAAAGAGCTTAGGAAAGATATACGAAACGCGAGCATGAGGAATGAAACATTTAAATCAAAACGTGCCCTAAGACCAATGAGACTAAAACATTAAGAACGACTCCTACATTATTGGATAGGCAAAGCAGTAGTGAAACAAGATGTCAATGTGGAACAGTACAAGATAAGTGGGCGCCTCCCCGTGTTGTGACACAGAAAAGTAAACAGAACGGACCGGTGTAGAAACGCTAATCAGGTGGAAAACGTACGCAAATGAAAACGACCTGTATACGAGAAAATAATTAGGATATTAGTTCTAAGGAATAAGATAATAAGTATTTATGATCGCTACAAAATACATTTACTTCATAATGGAAACTTGGTTCTCATTAAAATAGTCTTGCCGAGTATTGAATTCAAACTGTACGAAAATGGCCAATATGAGGTATCACAATCAATTATCTTACACAATATGATCTGTTAATATCCATTACAGAAAAAATAGAAATGGGCGACAAAATATTAAACGCTCTGTTAATGACGCACTAAAGTTTAGAAAGAAAAGTTAAGTTCCATTACTACATTTTATTTTAAATGGCGCGTGTACTTAAAGAATATATAAAACTCAAATTAACTTTGAAAGTTATAAGTGTGTTGATCCCACCAACTAGAAAAAGGAATTAAAAACACTAGAGAACGAAAGTTTAATGGTGTTGAAGTAGTTAGCTGCCGATTCCATTTATGATAATCAATATAAGAAAAGTTGAACTGAATTCAGCTGAATATTACAGGAACTATGAAAATGCACGAATGCACATAAAAATAGCTCAATTTAAAATTTAATGCAATCTCTTTTGAAGATTTCATTATTGGCTTCCTGAATCAAATTAGTAGATTACAGATTCTTTCTTCAGTATATAAATGTATTTTAACTATTTCTTGTTTTTCTTCGGAAATGTATAATAAAATGAAATATAATGTAAAGTAATATTATTTCAAACACATATACTGTACTGTTGATTGGTTACGAAAATATAGATTAGTTATCTGATAAATATTCTATATAGCTCTTGAGCAAGGGTTGTGAAGAGAAGAATTATTAAACTGCTTTAATTAATAAGCATTTCATTTAAGCTGGCTCAAAAATTAGAGACGAACTTAAAATTTATGAATTAAATTTATTTTTATGTTATGCAAACTTAATAAAAGTAAATACTCTATCACATTAAAGTAATAAAATAAAAAATAACAGAGACTATTATAATTGAGTAGTGAATTACTAGACAAATTTGTATAAATATGAATAGAAATATTATAAAATCTTTCCATATATCCTAGGGGTGTATATTTTATGATTCGCTCTAAAATTGTTACTAAAACTCTTGTATAAGTCTGCTATATATCCAGAGTATATATTTACAGGTTTGAACGTTATCTAAAGTTTGTGGATAATAGGTACTGTAAAAATACTTTAAGCTTCTCATATATATTTTGGTAATGTTTATTGTTGTTTAGGGTTTCTAATAAAGTAACTTTGTATTTTAGCAAACGGTATCTTTCTATTTACTATTACTTTAAATTGTTAAATACTTCATGATAGATTGAAATGCTAATTCTGAAATTATTTAAATAAAACAAGTGTGGTGCTTGTTAATAGGTTCCTTTTTTATATTGTAATAGGGTTCCTAATTACAGTAGTTAAAATGGTTATTTTTTGGGCTACTGTTGATACACCATGTATAAATAGACGCTTTTTAATTTTTAATTCATGGCGACACAGTGGACTTCAGTTGATATGGGTATGTGTAATCTAAATAATTAATGAAATGCTTATATTATCATAAGTCCCTTTTTGGTGTACAGTAAAGTACATGAGAGATTAATAAATATCGAAATATATAATATCAATTCAAAAGGTAATCACTGCATAAGGGCTGGTTACCTTATTGAAGTTCATACTCATGAAATTCTCAAAAATAAATTAATAATTAATTATAGCTCATACGTAGGTATTCAAATTTCATACCTTTAAATAATGTAATTTAGTGTAAGTCAGATTATGAATTACCTCTGCCAGCAAATCATCGTTTTTTTACGATAATATACATTAGCAATGCCCTTTATATTGATGTGTAAAAGTGAACATACGTAGACATTATCCAATAAATGTTCTCAGTTTAGTGTTAACACCCCTACGATTGGATTTCGTTCAATAAAAAAATGAGATGTTTCAACTTAATACGTTTTAATAACAGAATATTCTCAATTTAAAAACTGATAAAAGCTAAATGGTTTGATTACGTAAAAGAAATAAGTAAGGTTCCTTTAATCAATAACTACGATAGTATGCGCCAATATAAATGCGATTGAGTAAGAGGAACTGTGTATCTAGGCTGAGCCGAAAAAATTATTTTTGGATATCTAAATTGGAATAGCAAAAAAAATTTGCAACATAGATAGACTAGTAAGCTGATTTTTTTTCAAAATTAAAAAAAAATATTTAGCCGCGCCCCAGGGTGAATAAAAACAAATTTTTTTTTAATGTCACATTTTGTATCTGGCATAGCAAAAAACTAATTGGTATTGGCTCACTTATGACAGAAAAAAAATTTTGTGAAAATATTTTAATATTTAGCCATTCCCCTGGTGCTTTAAAAAGAAAATATCGAAATTTTACGTTTTTGACCTGTTACAAAAAATAATTATTCGTTTTAATTGACTTCTGACAAGAAAAAAGAGAAATATATTGTTTAGACACGTGTCGATAATGATGCAGTAAGAGTGTAGGTACGCCCCTGCATCATATTGTAGTCACGTGACTGTTGTGTGACGCGCTACGACAAACGACAATACGAATACGGAATACGGCAGTGTCACTTTAGTCGTTGTTGGAATAAGTTGTGTGAGCTTGTTATAACCGAGAAAGTGTTGTAGAGAATTACTCCCGTTTAGTCATAAAGTAATTGTAATAATATCCAAGTGCAATAAACGTTAGTGTTTTTGTAAGTGCAATTTGGATATTTGGACATTGGACTTGGACGGTACCGGACACATAATAAGACTTATCGTGTTTCAATTTTTGTGTTTATCTGTTTCAAAAACAATATGGATAAAGTTAAAACTAGGAAAACAGACATTTGTCCAATATTTGGTACTGCTTGCGACCTGGAATCTGAAATTTGTTTACCAACTCAAGAAGATATGTTCCGTTGTTATTCATTCACAAGACAACAGATTAAGGGAAATTCCAGCAAATAGCCGCGTGAATGGGATGTTGCCAAACTGGTTGCGAATAAAATAGAAGCCATATGGCAACGCGCTTCACTTCCAACTGTTGGTTCCAAACGGGTAATAGCAATGATATTAGCGTATCATAAAAACTATCGCAATCTAACAAAACCCCTAAAATCACGAAAATCTCCATTTGTTATAAAAAAGGTGGAAAATTTTAAAATTGAATCAAAAACACTGTTTGACATTTCTTCTTACAAATGCAGTAGTTTCGATTCCTGTAAGTGTGAGAAAATCCACAAAGTACCCTTGTTAGAACAAGACTTTTGCAAGATCAAAGGAATAGCTGGGGTGGATAAAGTAACTACTGAAAAATTACAAAAAAGGGAAGCAAGGCTACTTCAATTGTCAATGTCTTCGACTTCGACAAGTAGTCAGAAGTTTCTATTTCAACCACTGAAAATGTAAACGATAATTCTAGTTAATCCAGCGAAGACTCAGCTAAAGCTAACGATGAAGACTTTAAGTGGTCATATCCTCTACAAAATCCATTGAAAAAAAACACACTAAAACAAAAATCAAACCAACTGAGACTTGCATTGCCAAATCTTGCCCAAATTGCCGATATGACAAGTGCATCAAACCGAACCGTAGCCAAAATTGCAACAGCTACCCTGGAAGATTTTGTACTTGTTTCCTCAGATAACCCAATTAACGTAGTGGACAAAATAAGATCCGCCGAGAATTACAGAGAAAAAGAAAACAAGCACAGAAACGGCTACAGAAGAAAGAAAAGATATTGAAGCTATTTACTTCGATGGCAGGAAAGATCAAACACTGATACAAGTTGAAGTCCTAAGTGAGCTAATATTTATCAGTTTTTTGCTATGCTAGATCCAAAATGTGACATTGAAAAAAAAAATTGTTAGCCCCCCGGGGGCGCGGCTAAAACATTTTTTAAAATTTTGAAAAAAAATCACCTTAGTTGTTTACCCATCTTACAACTTTTTTCTACTATGCCAACCGAGATTTCCACAAAAAATTTTTGATTGCGCATTTCGGCCCAGCCCTAGTATAGTGTTTTTCTTTATTCAATTCAAACGATCTTACGCTTTTTTCTTATTGTACCTCTTGCTGAAAACTATTTTCGCTTTCAAATTTAGATAAAATCGTACTCTGCTCCATGCAGTCCATGAAATTATTTTCCAAGTCCGTACAGGCAACTAAAGATTCTTAATTGTGTTCGAATGCTGATTTTTAGCGAAGGTGATTCCATCTAACAACATTTAGTTCGATTTTGAGCTTGGTGAACAAAAATTTTACCTTGTTAAATTTAAAAAATAATCAATGGTGTACTAATCAATTCACTTTTGTTATTCGCCACTAGTAAGCGTCACTTTTCGAATTAACCTAATAATGGCACTAATCTTATATTTCTCGATTGGAACTTGTTCAGTATACTTGTTTATGTACGCAATAGAGATATCTTTATGTCTGCAAATGTATAGCACAGTTGGAATTACTAGGTTGTTCGGAGTTATTAACAGCGGTTGACTCCCTTTTCCCTTTGTTCCATATTGTATAAAACCATGTTGTTACATCAGCAATAACTTAACATTATCTATAAATATAACTTTAATTGTTTTGTTATACTTAAAATTCTTCTATTCACACATAAAAATTAATTTAATTAGCACATAAAATTATATTGGTTCAGTAATTAACACTTATTATTAATTTTATTAAATGCATAAATAAAAAGTTCACCTCGAGTAGAACTTGAACCTATGACATTTACTTTGCTCTGACCAACTGAGCTATCGAGATACAAGCCCCAATCGATGCAAATGTTGTTTTTGTTGTATGTAGAACGGATGTAAATTCTAAATACAATGAGATTACAGTCAAATTACGTATATTAATGGAATGTGAGCCTGTAATATCCCAAGGATTCACACATACCAAAGTAACTTGACTAATGTTAAATTGTTAAACGTTTTTGTTATGAACAAATAAGTTCAAAAGTAAATACGTAATAATTAATTTTATTAATAAATAAATATAAATCCATTAATAAAAGTAATTTGACTCTAATCTCATTATATTCAGAATTTACGTCCGTTCTATATACATCAAGCCAAAATTTGCATCGGAGCTTTTATTTCGATAGCTCAATTTGTTAGAGCGCTACTCTAGCAAACTAGATATCGTAGGTTCAAGTCCTACTCGAGGTGAACTTTTTATTTATGTATTTAATAAAAATAATAATAATTTTTTTATTACATATTTACTTTTGACCTTATTCGTTCATAACAAAAACATTATAATATCTATTCAGTGTTTGCTACATAGACTCGTGTAAACGAAATTTCTAAAGGGATAAGAATTTTCACCAGTACAATAAAAAATAAGTAAACACAAATTTTAGAATTTTATTAAAAATTGAAATACAGACATTTAAACAAAATTATCAGATCATTTTAAGCAAAACTATGTGGGCATTATAATCCTGTAAACAAGTTTGATTCTTCATTAATTAAAATTCACATAAAATACTATTTCAATAGCATAGGGCCATATTATCGGCATCAATAAAGGTTTAATTTTTTGTCGAAGACGCATATTTATCGATGGATGCTAAACAGTGCCATAGCCAGGATAAAGTTTTAGGGGGAGGGGGCAAACATAATTTTTGAGGATTCTGTAGAAATTCTATAATAGAATATATACAGTTAACCAAGTGACGAGTGAACAATTGCCAAAATTTTCCGGTTAACCTCGATATGAGTTTATGAAGGTTTATTAGTAACAAGCAAAGTAGAATTTTTGGGAATATCTGCACAAAGAAAAACAGAAATTTAAGTAACGTTTAGAAAATTATGAAACAAAATAATGCTTTTCATTTATTGTATCAAACAGATTTTTTACAGAAATCTGCTAGTCCAGGTCTGGGTAAATTATTGTAAATAAAGAGATCTACGTGATTTTCAAAATTTAATTACAAAATAAAAAACAACCATAGAAATGATATTAATAAATAATAACGAATCACTTAGAAAGATAAAATTCAAATTCTTTTTATAAATATAAACCAACGATAGTTTTTGACTTTCGTAAAATATTTTATGGTGTAAAGAAATAATAATAGCAACGTTAAAAGGAAAGGTACCCAACCAAATTATTTAAAATTTAGATTAACTCCAAAGTAAAAGCTGAAAGTTTTAATATAACTTCAATTATTGTAAGGTATGAAAGTATTGACTCACAAACTACAGAGCTGCAACCAAAAACTGCAATTGTGGCCAACATCTCATATGTGGAGGTAAACGCCTTCCGATGAT
Organism: Vesta saturnalis; assembly: GCA_036346205.1. NCBI lineage: Eukaryota > Metazoa > Arthropoda > Insecta > Coleoptera > Lampyridae > Vesta > Vesta saturnalis. The sequence goes on from JARFJB010002121.1 coordinate 993,968, forward strand.
TATATACAGAGTGAATCTTATCTAATCCGCCAAAATTAAAGGAGTACTAGAACTCATCATTCTAAGCAAAAAAGTTCATATGTAGGTGGGTCCGGAAATGCTTTGTTTCCGAGATACAGGGTGTCAAAGTTGAAAAAATAAATCGCGTTTTATTCAATATCTTTCGACTGTTTCGAAATAATTTCATGAAATTTTTTATATGGGGTTTTTTGGCATGACAAATTTAAATCTTTTCTGCTAAAAAAAGTTAAGTTGCTAGAGCAGACACATAAGTAAACAAGTAAGAATCCCCATTGTTAAACCTGTCAAAAGAATACCCTCCGAAAATGTGTATGCATCATGAGCTTTAAATGCGTTTTTCTCGGAAAGGGTTGCTCCTAGCGACTTTACAAAAATATACCTTTTTTTAGCAGAATAGATAGGAAGATCGATTTTTCTAGTCCAAAATGGTAGACAGTGTAGCACAAAAAAATTGGGACGATTTAAAGGGGTCGAAATGGTTGCCGTTGGCGTCCCCTAGAAACCACAACTAAATCGACCACAAATTTAAATTTGTCATCCCAAAATACCTCCACATACGAAATTTCATGAAATTATTTCGAAACAGTCGAAAGATATTGAAGAAAACGCGATTCCTTTTTTCAACTTTGACACCCTGTATCTCGGAAACGAAGCATTTCCAGACCCATGTACATATGAACTTTTTTGCTTAGAATAATGAGTTCTAGCACTCCTTTAATTATGGCGGATTAGATAAGATTCACCCTGTATATATATTTCTTGCAGAACAAGGCCTTCTACAACATTCTAAATTTCAGTATATAGCTATCTAAGCCTTTTAGAAGTGTTATTGCCACCTGAAATGGCATATCTGCTTAAGTAATTTTCTACGCAGATAATTTCTTTCTTTGTCGGTATAATAACTCCAAACCTCTGTAGCTCTCTCAAATCTTCAAAATCTAAATTGTTTACGCGATACATGACATTTAATAAATCGCTATTATTTTCAAATCTTTTTTGCATCTCACTTAGCATTAAGTCTATAGTTTCGAAAAATTTTCACTTTAAGCTCTTATCATCGTTATTATTATTATTATTGTGGATCCCAGAAAACTTGCATAAAAAGTGTTTTTTTAAATTTTGGGGATTTCTCTTTTTTGTTTTTTGGCGTTGAATCCTTCCGCTGACAGTTCATCCGAATTTTTCAGCACTTCCCTAAACACAGCGTGTGTACGAGCTTGTTGTAGACTTAAAATAACTGAACTAACAAATGCAATGGCAGAATCTAATCCATTTTCTCTGGTTTGCAGAATTTTATCAGCGGATCATGGGTAAATTTGAGACAGACGTAAAGCGCGCTATGTCTTATTTTCCTAGAGTTTGGATTAGATACGTGGATGATGTGTTTGCCATCCTTAATACTAAAATTGGTAGTGTTGAGAACTTTGTAGAAATTCTAAATTCTAAATTTCTGACAATCAAGTTTACCCTTGAGATAGAGGCAAATGACAGTATCCCGTTCCTTGATACACTGGTAACAAGAAATGGTAGTAAACTAGATATAGATATTTATCGTAAGGAAACTAGTACTAAAAGATTCATAATCAATGACTCAAATCACTGTAGACAACATAATTTCGCCTTTTAGCTGTTTGGTTCAGTTCAAAATTATAATAAGAATTGTGAATTATTAAAGGAATTGGTGCATAAAATGGCTGTTCAGATGAAGCGGTTATGAATATAGTTAGGAAATAAACACGTAGGAGGAGAACACAACTACTTTAGGTAACGCTAGAGAACAAATAGAAACATAGTATGTAAAGTTACCAAACTATACTGTTTATACAAAAGGTCTGTATAAAATCTTTTCCAAAATTAATTTGAAAACAGTCACTACTTCAGATAATAGTTTGCAAACTCATTTAGGCAATCCAAAAGATAAAGTGGATAAGCATAATAGGTCGGAAATTTATAAAATTAGTTGTAAAATTGTGAACAAGTATATGTGGGGTAAACTAAACAACCTATCAAAATAAAGAATATTTAGCTCATATAAAATACAAACGTTGGGACAAGTCTACCGTAGCCCTACATATGTTCGATAAAAGCATGTAGTAGATAAGGTATCATTAATCAATACATGTTAGTAATAAGCACTTGATTATTATGAAAGTTTAGAGATCTTCAAAACAAACAAATTCTAATGAATAATGATAATCAAGGACCTTTAGGCTACTCCGAACTCACTAATCTTTCATAACTTTCACTTTCACTTTAACCAGATAACCAACGAAGCGTTACTCGCTGATGGTATATGTTAGAAATTTCCTTTAATTCGCCCTAGTCGACCGCTGATGATGATGAAACGTATTTTAATTTTGTGGTACGTGGGTGTATTTGTTATATATATATATATATATATATATATATATATATATATATATATATATATATATATATATATATATATATATATATATATATATATATATATATATATATATATATATAATATATATCATAAATCAAAAAAACACTGACAATTTTGAAACTACCGCAAGCGATCATTACTTAAGCTCTGCTCGAACCATTGTTACGTGCACAAAGGATATTGGTAGAAATTGTGGCTAAGGTGCTGTAACATAGAATAAGGAATTAGCCGGAAGCTCAGTCTGTCGGTTAAGCACTTGGATGCATGGGCGTTTTGGCAGGAGAAAAGATATACATATAATTTAAAAAGGGCACCACTTGATTTAATTTTATATCGCCCCTATATCAAGAAAAGGGCTACGGCCACATAGGACAAAAGAGACAGCTAAAAGAAAATGGTGAACTAAGTCCACACTGACAAAGGACTGGCTAGGAAGTTGATCGTAGATCACCGGGTTAACGAAATAACTTACGATTGTTTAACACCACTTATTTAATATACCCCAACGTAAAATAGTATAAATGTTATAATAATAATTAAATTTTCGTAAATATCTAACACAAAAACATTTTATAGAGCGCCAACTCGCAGACCTAAATACAATTCTATCAGGATATATTCCCAATACATTAATCAATATACATCAGAGACAATATATCTATGAAATAAACCAGCAGTAATCAACTTACCTTTCCACCAAGACTAAAACAAAACTATGAATTACTTAAAATTTACATACTCAGACACAATACGGTTCGGCATCTAGTGTTGATCCTACAAGAAAAGAATACCCAAACATATATCTATAATTATCCGAAATTGAATTCTTGTATACCGATATTCCACGAAGAGCTCTCGTTGGACTAATTTATCAGTTTCCAATCAACCGGACGCAAAGAAATCCCAAACATAAAGCGAAAATTAGCAATAGATGTCTACCCTGTTGTTTACTTATGTAAGCACAAAATATTCTTCAGTAAAATTACTATAAGCATTACAGACAAAATAATAAGCATGAAGCGTTTAGGAAATTTAGAAAGGCCAAGTTTATTACCGATTTGGCAATTGCAGTACAAGAATTTAATAAAGCGCAACACAGAATGACACATTTATTGGTAAGCATAGGGCTACCAACAAAAGATTCAAATTAGTAAATCCTACTTCAAACAGTTTTATACTAAACAAATATTAAAATTGTAATCAGAAAAAAAAATAACAAATGTTATACAACCCCAATGATAATAAATAAATATTCAATTTGATTTACACAGTAATTGAAACCCCAGCAGTTAGCATAATTTTTTGACATACATTGTATATTTAAACTCAACTAGTAGCATTCAGTCAACTAAACAGCTGATTGCATGTATAGTAAACACAGGTAGTTCTAACGGTTGAACAACTACGGTTATTTATCAGAATAAAGCTAGTACATAAGAAAAGCTAGAAATTGATAGATAAAATACAAATTCTATTGCAAAGTTAAATGTAAGTATAAGCGAAACTTTGGAATAACCCAAATTATCTTTTACAGGTACAAGTGTATAGTATTACTCTCGATTACTAAGAAAATGTTTCACAGTAAAGTATAAGCATTAATTTCAGGATTAAGATAATTGCGGAAACACACTAATACAAGTAGCAAGCACAGTAATGTAATTGTTATAAGAATTTCAGTAAAGTACAGATAACGAGAGCCTCGTTATGTAGAAAAGCTAACAAAAGTCACTCACCATAGGTAAATTTTGTATGCGTGTAACAATAATACTTATCCGAAACTAGTCGTACGTGTAACGTATATTTCTTCAGTTAATGCGGAAGATACTAGGAGAAGGAGTAATCGTGAACTGTTTCAATTCAGGTTCGAAGATTCATAACTAATATAACCTCGGAGGAATGGTATCCAATTGTGCTGTCAGAAACGGTTTAATTATTCCTTATGGAAGCACGAGATATGTCAATCTTGAGTAAATGTGTAAAGGACCAAAAAGAACCTATATAAGATAACTGTGTTAGAATTTAAATCGATACCCAAATTTTATAAAATATGATTTTTATGCTGCATTAAAATTTCAAAACATGTACGCATGCATTTCAAAGCTATGTCTAGTAAATAAGAAAAGAAAGTGAGTAGCTTACCTCTTGAATGAAGTTAAGGTGTAGTAGAAACAAAAATTAAAGCCGAACTCAAATTCGAAATCCCAACAGGATTTATTTATGTGGAAAAGATCAAATCCAGCAACAGGCTGTGTTAAAATTTTACTTGAAAAGTTCAATCAAATTTTCAAGGAAAACTTTTCCAAATTTTACATGTGCTTCTAACTACGCATTCAATTTCTTTTTGCCAAAATGGCGTTTTCCTTCTTCTCTGAAGGTACCAGAAAACCAAAAAAAAAAACAATAGCCTGATTATTTTCACCAATCCAAAGATTTTAAAGTAGTCACATGTTTGAAACATTTTAAATTTAAAACGATTTTTATTGGCAATGTTGCCATTTTCCAACAGGAGGAGTCGTAACTTAAAGACCATAAATTTACAAACTACATTTACACGTATCACCATCTGAACTCACCATCCTTCAATTGGGCACAAGCTTATATTCCTTCTGGCCCACCATATTGCTAAAATGTGGCAATATATAGTGCCAACATCAAAATTAACGTAGCCATCTTAAAATTACTTTTAAATTTACTTACAACTCTCCAAAAACCCATTAATTGTAATTACATTCACTCTGTACATTATCCAGACCATAATTCAACTTTCTATAAAAATTTTGTATGTGGGCGATCCTCCTTCCACAATTTAGGCAACTACCTCACATTCTAATAACTTCATTCTTGAGCAGGCCTTACGTTTTTCCCTTATTGCACAATATTACAAAATGACTACAAACAAAAATATCCATACATATTCCTTACTGCACGTTAACACAATACCAATATATCATAAACTTACTCATTCATACGGTTACAACTATTTCTTTAATACAAATTCTTTTAAACATTATTTTTCAACCAAATTTAATGCTTTCAACATAAAAGTGTTTCTCCAACACTCAAATATTCTTTCATGCTTTATTAAATTCCAGTGGCGTATCATTTACACCAACTCACACAATAAAATTTTCTCATGCAAACTCAGTTCATTTACATTCAAAATCTGTTCCATACATTATCAAAATACTGCATATACACAATGCGTCAAAATAACCTTAGAATGGAGCAGCAAAATAACACTCTAGGGATACAACGCCCCTCCCCCTCATTGACTATGGTGCTGATACTAAATAGATGTTGACGTACACCTACCATTACGTGTCAAATGCCGCTAGGTAGGATAGATAATATAAACGACAGGGAGCCATATAGAATAAACTGTCAAAGTAAAGAGCATTAGTATTTACCAAAATTATTATATAATCTCCATAATTCTACAAAAATGAGCTCATTCTTCAAATTAGACTTAATTTAATTCCACAAAAGGGGCCATCATCTATACTAATTGAAAATGTGTTAAGGGTAAGTAACTAATTTAGGTGAGCTGGAACTAAGGTTAAGTTCCATAAAATAACAAATCCAATAATGGACGAAAAATACCAAATATGTAACTGAATTATCGAAACTACATTTATAAACGTCAACATTAAAGTTATAACTTGGTTCTAAATATTTAAAATATCTAAATTCCCTGTTACTAATTAATATCCCAATTTTAAAATCTGTGAAACGTAATAAACGTCAAAAACCTTTTAACCTCAAAAAACTCACTTCCCACTAACCGCGGTCTATATTTACCTAAATTATTAGAAATTTATGTTATGAACGAATAAGTTAAAAAGTAAATATGTAATTAAAAATTATTATTAATTTTATTAAATACATAAATAAAAAAATAAAATACTTACTTTTTATGGATTTGTTAATGGTGTATTTTAAATTATACAATCTAAACAATTTTAATAGATGTTACTACTGACGAAGATAACTGTAAGTGTTATCGAAACGTTTAGATCGTATAATTTAAAATACACCATTAAAAAACCCAAAAAAGATAAGTATTTTATTATGTGTGATAATGGTGAAAGTTTACATTTTCATACATAAATAAAAAGTTTACCTCGAGTAGGATTTGAACCTACGACCTGTATCTTGCTAGAGTACCGCACTAACCAACTGTGCCATCGAGATTCAAGCCCCAATCGATGCAAATTTTGTCTTTATGTATGTAATTAATAATAATTTTTAATTACATATTTACTTTTGAACTTATTCATTCATAACAAAAATTTATAATAATTTAATATTTGTCAAGTTGCTTTGGCATGTGTGAATCCTTACGATTTTGCAGGCTCACATTCCATTGATATATGTAATTTGATTGTAATCTCATTATATTTAGAATCTACATCAGTTCTACATACATAAAGACAAAATTTGCATCGATTGGGGCTTGAATCTCGATGGCGCAATTGGTTAGCGCGGTATTCTGGCAAAGTACAGGTCGTAGGTTCAAATCCTACCAGAGGTAAACTTTTTATTTATGTATTTTAATATTTAAACTCGAAAGAATTGCATCAAGCAACTGATTCAGAAATCGTCAGTTTTTTCCCTAATTGAACTACAAGCTTTACAAGAATGAAATCCCCCAAATTATAAATTAAGAAACAACGAAAAGAAATATACTTTAAAATAATTAACATAAAAATTAGAAAATAAAATTAAAACTTAATACACAAGAACTATTTAAAATGAAAACCCCAAATTTTAGATACATCAAATTCTTGTCTCTAAATTTGTAAAAAAATGTTTTGAATCCATATGTCCATAACGTACATTCTTGAAATCAATAAAGGTAATTTCAACCATAACAATATGCTTTACACACCTCCAAGTCTTTAAACTCACTTCACTATATTTCTTTTATTTAATTAACTTTCAAATTTTAGTCACAATATTTATATAATACACAAAATTTCAATAAACCTCAAGTTGACAGTTTTTAAAGAGAATTTTATGAAACACAAATGATTTAAATTGTTTCAATAGATTTTCAATAAACTCATAAATAATAAAATGATAATAGTCTTAATTAATTTTTTTAAACTATTATCATTGGTGAGGACGATAACTGTAATTGTTATTGAAACATTTAAACCTTGTATGAAAAATTAATAAAAATACGCGATAAAATTATAACTTCAATTGTGAAATTCTACAATACAAGAGGCAATACACTAGTTACAGTAAACAATTTATACACAAAATAATAGTCAGTGAAATAATTTCATTAAGAGGTTCCAGTTTAATAAGTATGTATTACGCCATTTAATTAAGTTAAGTGGGTAATATTATTAAAACTAAAAACTTCTAATTACCACTAAAACAGCAAGTATTGCAAATAAACCGCCCCAAGTTACACAATAAAATGAATTCATAAAAGGAACAATAAATAAAGCCACTCGGAGATGCATAATATACATATAAATGCACACGTAAGGTTCCCCTCAAAATAATCCAGCACTAATTAACCGCATGGAACTTCAATAACACCAGCACTAGAGCTATTCTTCGTTTGTATTTCAGCTCTTTGGGATCAACAACGGCATATCCCGATATATGTTATAACGTATTAACTTTTGTATTTGTTTCTTAGTCTAATAATATTACAGGTTTAATCTGGTGATCACTGAGAGGATAAGAAATTAGCGGAATGTTCAGATTGTAAAGATCCCACTCCTTACGAAATTTTTTCTTAACACCAAAACTACCCACAACTCATCATTGTAAACTGCAAAATTATACAAAACAGCGCAACACCAACAAGAAAAGAAAGAGTAAGGCTGAAGAGGAGATGGTCTTCTAAACAGTCTACCAACAAGATCTACATAAGCTAAAATAAGTAAATACTAACCATAAGCACGAGCATACTAACAAAAAAGAAAGCGGCATTAATTATCCTATGCACTTCTACCTGAAGTCTCATCTATCTTATTTATTTCTCCGTCGAAGTCGTCCTGTCTTCGTTCCTGATTTCTGTTCCGACTTAGTTGGAATCGAAGCCGAGCCATTACGGAGTAAGTCATACATTTTCATATCATATTTACCAGACCAGTTTTCCCTTATAAAGATTTTTTCTGACTTGACAGATTATTAATAGACCTAGTCTGCAAAACACCGCAATACCTTCACACTATAACACTTACTAGGGCGTATGGCCATCGTAAACAAACATATATTACACAAAATCCTCCTCTTTGCTTTTAGGCGTATGCCTGAAACGTATTGAGGTTTCCTCGGAAATACCCCAAGGGTATGCCTATGTAGATATTTTCCTACCATGCTTGTCTGCAAGGCGTACGCCTGTTCTGCCTTGCGTCCTTCTAATTAATCAATGGAGCGTATGCCCGTTTGGTTGATTAATCCTTTACTGCCGTCAAAATACCTAACATATACACGACCGAGGTGGGAATCCAGTAAAACCTGTGGCCAGCTAATGACGTAAAATCTACAGAAACCCCGTCTCTGTCAGATTATCCGATTAAAACCGCTCGACATCCTGAATTCCAGTCATTAAACACGAGAAATCGTGTGTGTCTTAGAATACAGAATTAAACCAGTCCCGGTACTTGACCTTAGTACGACCAATCTGTATTTCGCATCCGGAATAATTGATAAAGGATTAAAACCTGTTTCCCGAAGGAGTAATTAAATTCCACTAATTTATACGTATTATTATAAATTTATAACGTAGAAAATTCGATTCAGTTATCAAAAAAAGAACCCCTTTTTGTATAATTTTCCATGAAGAATAAATCGCAACTGAAACAAAATATAAACTCTTGTATTACAGATTTTAATAGATACGAAATTATCCCATTTCGTAAAATGGAGGACAAAACCACCAACTGCTTTCCACCGCTATTTCAAGTTCCATCTTTTGCGTAATTATTGCAAAATTCAGAAGTTACAGTGCTGCTAAATAAATACAAGTGATGCTTTTATTTTATTTTAAAACAGAAAACCATAAAGCACCGGTTGACCTAGTAAACAGAAGCCGTGGCCTGGTTATCAGTTCCATCGTCCGTTTCGAAGAATAGATTTATATAAATACTCTTCACATATACAACATCCAACCTCCTTGATAGTTTAATATAAATCCGTAGAATTTAACGTAAACATAATGTATTCATTTCTTTCGAGTTTATGCGTAAATAAATTTAATTACGCGTATATAACGAGGATTAGGGAAAGCATTAAAACCTGTGATTACATGTTTTGTAAGACAAAATAAAGTTAGAGCTTTTCTTATCCGCTTTACCATTATTCACTCAATTTACATAGAATAAAACAAAGTCAGTAGGAGCCAGAAAACTTGCATAAAAGTGTTTTTTAAATTTTGGGGATTTCTCTTTTTGTTTTGGCGTTGAATCCTTCCGCTGACAGTTCATCCGAATTTTCAGCACTTCCTAAACACAGCGTGTGTACGAGCTTGTTGTAGACTTAAAATAACTGAACTAACAAATGCAATGGCAGAATCTAATCCATTTTCTCTGGTTTGCAGAATTTTATCAGCGGATCATGGGTAAATTTGAGACAGACGTAAAGCGCGCTATGTCTTATTTTCCTAGAGTTTGGATTAGATACGTGGATGATGTGTTTGCCATCCTTAATACTAAAATTGGTAGTGTTGAGAACTTTGTAGAAATTCTAAATTCTAAATTTCTGACAATCAAGTTTACCCTTGAGATAGAGGCAAATGACAGTATCCCGTTCCTTGATACACTGGTAACAAGAAATGGTAGTAAACTAGATATAGATATTTATCGTAAGGAAACTAGTACTAAAAGATTCATAATCAATGACTCAAATCACTGTAGACAACATAATTTCGCGGCTTTTAGCTGTTTGGTTCAGTTCAAAATTATAATAAAGAATTGTGAATTATTAAAGGAATTGGTGCATAAAATGGCTGTTCAGATGAAGCGGTTATGAATATAGTTAGGAAATAAACACGTAGGAGGAGAACACAACTACTTTAGGTAACGCTAGAGAACAAATAGAAACATAGTATGTAAAGTTACCAAACTATACTGTTTATACAAAAGGTCTGTATAAAATCTTTTCCAAAATTAATTTGAAAACAGTCACTACTTCAGATAATAGTTTGCAAACTCATTTAGGCAATCCAAAAGATAAAGTGGATAAGCATAATAGGTCGGAAATTTATAAAATTAGTTGTAAAAATTGTGAACAAGTATATGTGGGGTAAACTAAACAACCTATCAAAATAAAGAATATTTAGCTCATATAAAATACAAACGTTGGGACAAGTCTACCGTAGCCCTACATATGTTCGATAAAAAGCATGTAGTAGATAAGGTATCATTAATCATACATGTTAGTAATAAGCACTTGATTATTATGAAAGTTTAGAGATCTTCAAAAACAAACAAATTCTAATGAATAATGATAATCAAGGACCTTTAGGCTACTCCGAACTCACTAATCTTTCATAACTTTCACTTTCACTTTAACCAGATAACCAACGAAGCGTTACTCGCTGATGGTATATGTTAGAAATTTCCTTTAATTCGCCCTAGTCGACCGCTGATGATGATGAAACGTATTTTTAATTTTGTGTGGTACGTGGGTGTATTTTGTTATATATATATATATATATATAGTATATATATATATATATATATATATATATATATATATATATATATATATATATATATATATATATATATATATATGCAATTTTCACAAATAAAAAACACTGACAATTTTGAAACTACCGCAAGCGATCATTACTTAAGCTCTGCTCGAACCATTGTTACGTGCACAAAGGGATATTGGTAGAAATTGTGGCTAAGGTGCTGTAACATAGAATAAGGAATTAGCCGGAAGCTCAGTCTGTCGGTTAAGCACTTGGATGCATGGGCGTTTTGGCAGGAGAAAAGATATACATAAAATTTAAAAAGGGCACCACTTGATTTAATTTTATATCGCCCCTCTATCAAGAAAAGGGCTACGGCCACATAGGACAAAATAGACAGCTAAAAGAAAATGGTGAACTAAGTCCACACTGACAAAGGACTGGCTAGGAAGTTGATCGTAGATCACCGGGTTAACGAAATAACTTACGATTGTTTAACACCACTTATTTAATATACCCCAACGTAAAATAGTATAAATGTTATAATAATAATTAAATTTTCGTAAATATCTAACACAAAAACATTTTTATAGAGCGCCAACTCGCAGACCTAAATACAATTCTATTAGGAAATATTCCCAATACATTAATCAATATACATCAGAGACAATATATCTATGAAATAAACCAGCAGTAATCAACTTACCTTTCCACCAAGACTAAAAACAAAACTATGAAGTGTACTTAAAATTTACATACTCAGACACAATACGGTTCGGCATCTAGTGTTGATCCTACAAGAAAAGAATACCCAAACATATATCTATAATTATCCGAAATTGAATTCTTGTATACCGATATTCCACGAAGAGCTCTCGTTGGACTAATTTATCAGTTTCCAATCAACCGGACGCAAAGAAATCCCAAACATAAAGCGAAAATTAGCAATAGATGTCTACCCTGTTGTTTACTTATGTAAGCACAAAATATTCTTCAGTAAAATTACTATAAGCATTACAGACAAAATAATAAGCATGAAGCGTTTAGGAACTTTAGAAAGGCCAAGTTTATTACCGATTTGGCAATTGCAGTACAAGAATTTAATAAAGCGCAACACAGAATGACACATTTATTGGTAAGCATAGGGCTACCAACAAAAGATTCAAATTAGTAAACCCTACTTCAAAGAGTTTTATGCTAAACAAATATTAAAATTGTAATCAGAAAAAAAAATAACAAATGTTATACAACCCCAATGATAATAAATAAATATTCAATTTGATTTACACAGTAATTGACACCCCAGCAGTTAGCATAATCTTTCGACATACATTGTATATTTAAACTCAACTAGTAGCGTTCAGTCAACTAAACAGCTGATTGCATGTATAGTAAACACAGGTAGTTCTAACGGTTGAACAACTACGGTTATTTATCAGAATAAAGCTAGTACATAAGAAAAGCTAGAAATTGATAGATAAAATACAAATTCTATTGCAAAGTTAAATGTAAGTATAAGCGAAACTTTGGAATAACCCAAATTATCTTTTACAGGTACAAGTGTATAGTATTACTCTCGATTACTAAGAAAATGTTTCACAGTAAAGTATAAGCATTAATTTCAGGATTAAGATAATTGCGGAAACACACTAATACAAGTAGCAAGCACAGTAATGTAATTGTTATAAGAATTTCAGTAAAGTACAGATAACGAGAGCCTCGTTATGTAGAAAAGCTAACAAAAGTCACTCACCATAGGTAAATTTTGTATGCGTGTAACAATAATACTTATCCGAAACTAGTCGTAGGTGTAACGTATATTTCTTCAGTTAATGCGGAAGATACTAGGAGAAGGAGTAATCGTGAACTGTTTCAATTCAGGTTCGAAGATTCATAACTAATATATCCCCGGAGGAATGGTATCCAATTGTGCTGACAGAAACGGTTTAATTATTCCTTATGGAAGCACGAGATATGTCAATCTTGAGTAAATGTGTAAAGGACCAAAAAGAACCTATATAAGATAACTGTGTTAGAATTTAAATCGATACCCAAATTTTATAAAATATGATTTTATGCTGCATTAAAATTTCAAAACATGTACGCATGCATTTCAAAGCTATGTCTAGTAAATAAGAAAAGAAAGTGAGTAGCTTACCTCTTGAATGAAGTTAAGGTGTAGTAGAAACAAAAATTAAAGCCGAACTCAAATTCGAAATCCCAACAGGATTTATTTATGTGGAAAAGATCAAATCCAGCAACAGGCTGTGTTAAAATTTTACTTGAAAAGTTCAATCAAATTTTCAAGGAAAACTTTTCCAAATTTTACATGTGCTTCTAACTACGCATTCAATTTCTTTTTGCCAAAATGGCGTTTTCCTTCTTCTCTGAAGGTACCAGAAAACCAAAAAAAAAAACAATAGCCTGATTATTTTCACCAATCCAAAGATTTTAAAGTAGTCACATGTTTGAAACATTTTAAATTTAAAACGATTTTTATTGGCAATGTTGCCATTTTCCAACAGGAGGAGTCGTAACTTAAAGACCATAAATTTACAAACTACATTTACACGTATCACCATCTGAACTCACCATCCCTTCAATTGGGCACAAGCTTATATTCCTTCTGGCCCACCATATTGCTAAAATGTGGCAATATATATGTGCCAACATCAAAATTAACGTAGCCATCTTAAAATTACTTTTAAATTTACTTACAACTCTCCAAAAAACCCATTAATTGTAATTACATTCACTCTGTACATTATCCAGACCATAATTCAACTTTCTATAAAAATTTTGTATGTGGGCGATCCTCCTTCCGCACAATTTAGGCAACTACCTCACATTCTAATAACTTCATTCTTGAGCAGGCCTTACGTTTTTCCCTTATTGCACAATATTACAAAATGACTACAAACAAAAATATCCATACATATTCCTTACTGCACGTTAACACAATACCAATATATCATAAACTTACTCATTCATACGGTTACAACTATTTCTTTAATACAAATTCTTTTAAACATTATTTTTCAACCAAATTTAATGCTTTCAACATAAAAGTGTTTCTCCAACACTCAAATATTCTTTCATGCTTTATTAAATTCCAGTGGCGTATCATTTACACCAACTCACACAATAAAATTTTCTCATGCAAACTCAGTTCATTTACATTCAAAATCTGTTCCATACATTATCAAAATACTGCATATACACAATGCGTCAAAATAACCTTAGAATGGAGCAGCAAAATAACACTCTAGGGATACAACGCCCTCCCCTCATTGACTATGGTGCTGATACTAAATAGATGTTGACGTACACCTACCATTACGTGTCAAATGCCGCTAGGTAGGATAGATAATATAAACGACAGGAGCCATATAGAATAAACTGTCAAAGTAAAGAGCATTAGTATTTACCAAAATTATTATATAATCTCCATAATTCTACAAAATGAGCTCATTCTTCAAATTAGACTTAATTTAATTCCACAAAAGGGGCCATCATCTATACTAATTGAAAATGTGTTAAGGGTAAGTAACTAATTTAGGTGAGCTGGAACTAAGGTTAAGTTCCATAAAATAACAAATCAATAATGGACGAAAAATACCAAATATGTAACTGAATTATCGAAACTACATTTATAAACGTCAACATTAAAGTTATAACTTGGTTCTAAATATTTAAAATATCTAAATTCCCTGTTACTAATTAATATCCCAATTTTAAAATCTGTGAAACGTAATAAACGTCAAAAACCTTTTAACCTCAAAAAACTCACTTCCCACTAACCGCCGTCTATATTTACCTAAATTATTAGAAATTTATGTTATGAACGAATAAGTTAAAAAGTAAATATGTAATTAAAATTATTATTAATTTTATTAAATACATAAATAAAATAAAATACTTACTTTTTATGGATTTGTTAATGGTGTATTTTAAATTATACAATCTAAACAATTTTAATAGATGTTACTACTGACGAAGATAACTGTAAGTGTTATCGAAACGTTTAGATCGTATAATTTAAAATACACCATTAAAAAACCCCAAAAAGATAAGTATTTTATTATGTGTGATAATGGTGAAAGTTTACATTTTCATACATAAATAAAAAGTTTACCTCGAGTAGGATTTGAACCTACGACCTGTATCTTGCTAGAGTACCGCACTAACCAACTGTGCCATCGAGATTCAAGCCCCAATCGATGCAAATTTTGTCTTTATGTATGTAGAACTGATGTAGATTCTAAATATAATGAGATTACAATCAAATTACATATATCAATGGAATGTGAGCCTGCAAAATCGTAAGGATTCACACATGCCAAAGCAACTTGACAAATATTAAATTATTATAAATTTTTGTTATGAATGAATAAGTTCAAAAGTAAATATGTAATTAAAAATTATTATTAATTACATACATAAAGACAAAATTTGCATCGATTGGGGCTTGAATCTCGATGGCGCAATTGGTTAGCGCGGTATTCTGGCAAAGTACAGGTCGTAGGTTCAAATCCTACCAGAGGTAAACTTTTATTTATGTATTTTAATATTTAAACTCGAAAGAATTGCATCAAGCAACTGATTCAGAAATCGTCAGTTTTTTCCCTAATTGAACTACAAGCTTTACAAGAATGAAATCCCCCAAATTATAAATTAAGAAACAACGAAAAGAAATATACTTTAAAATAATTAACATAAAAATTAGAAAATAAAATTAAAACTTAATACACAAGAACTATTTAAAATGAAAACCCCAAATTTTAGTTACATCAAATTCTTGTCTCTAAATTTGTAAAAATGTTTTGAATCCATATGTCCATAACGTACATTCTTGAAATCAATAAAGGTAATTTCAACCATAACAATATGCTTTACACACCTCCAAGTCTTTAAACTCACTTCACTATATTTCTTTTATTTAATTAACTTTCAAATTTTAGTCACAATATTTATATAATACACAAAATTTCAATAAACCTCAAGTTGACAGTTTTTAAAGAGAATTTTATGAAACACAAATGATTTAAATTGTTTCAATAGATTTTCAATAAACTCATAAATAATAAAATGATAATAGTCTTAATTAATTTTTTTAAACTATTATCATTGGTGAGGACGATAACTGTAATTGTTATTGAAACATTTAAACCTTGTATGAAAAATTAATAAAAATACGCGATAAGAATTATAACTTCAATTGTGAAATTCTACAATACAAGAGGCAATACACTAGTTACAGTAAACAATTTATACACAAAATAATAGTCAGTGAAATAATTTCATTAAGAGGTTCCAGTTTAATAAGTATGTATTACGCCATTTAATTAAGTTAAGTGGGTAATATTATTAAAACTAAAAACTTCTAATTACCACTAAAACAGCAAGTATTGCAAATAAACCGCCCCAAGTTACACAATAAAATGAATTCATAAAAGGAACAATAAATAAAGCCACTCGGAGATGCATAATATACATATAAATGCACACGTAAGGTTCCCCTCAAAATAATCCAGCACTAATTAACCGCATGGAACTTCAATAACACCAGCACTAGAGCTATTCTTCGTTTGTATTTCAGCTCTTTGGGATCAACAACGGCATATCCCGATATATGTTATAACGTATTAACTTTTGTATTTGTTTCTTAGTCTAATAATATTACAGGTTTAATCTGGTGATCACTGAGAGGATAAGAAATTAGCGGAATGTTCAGATTGTAAAGATCCCACTCCTTACGAAATTTTTTCTTAACACCAAAACTACCCACAACTCATCATTGTAAACTGCAAAATTATACAAAACAGCGCAACACCAACAAGAAAAGAAAGAGTAAGGCTGAAGAGGAGATGGTCTTCTAAACAGTCTACCAACAAGATCTACATAAGCTAAAATAAGTAAATACTAACCATAAGCACGAGCATACTAACAAAAAAAAGAAAGCGGCATTAATTATCCTATGCACTTCTACCCTGAAGTCTCATCTATCTTATTTATTTCTCCGTCGAAGTCGTCCTGTCTTCGTTCCTGATTTCTGTTCCGACTTAGTTGGAATCAGAAGCCGAGCCATTACGGAGTAAGTCATACATTTTCATATCATATTTACCAGACCAGTTTTCCCTTATAAAGATTTTTTTTCTGACTTGACAGATTATTAATAGACCTAGTCTGCAAAACACCGCAATACCTTCACACTATAACACTTACTAGGGCGTATGGCCATCGTAAACAAACATATATTACACAAAATCCTCCTCTTTGCTTTTAGGCGTATGCCTGAAACGTATTGAGGTTTCCTCGGGAAATACCCCCAAGGGTATGCCTATGTAGATATTTTCCTACCATGCTTGTCTGCAAGGCGTACGCCTGTTCTGCCTTGCGTCCTTCTAATTAATCAATGGAGCGTATGCCCGTTTGGTTGATTAATCCTTTACTGCCGTCAAAATACCTAACATATACACGACCGAGGTGGGAATCCAGTAAAACCTGTGGCCAGCTAATGACGTAAAAATCTACAGAAACCCCGTCTCTGTCAGATTATCCCGATTAAAACCGCTCGACATCCTGAATTCCAGTCATTAAACACGAGAAATCGTGTGTGTCGTGCCCAGATACAGAATTAAACCAGTCCCGGTACTTGACCTTAGTACGACCAATCTGTATTTCGCATCCGGAATAATTGATAAAGGATTAAAACCTGTTTCCCGAAGGAGTAATTAAATTCCACTAATTTATACGTATTATTATAAATTTATAACGTAGAAAATTCGATTCAGTTATCAAAAAAAGAACCCCTTTTTGTATAATTTTCCATGAAGAATAAATCGCAACTGAAACAAAATATAAACTCTTGTATTACAGATTTTAATAGATACGAAATTATCCCATTTCGTAAAAATGGAGGACAAAACCACCAACTGCTTTCCACCGCTATTTCAAGTTCCATCTTTTGCGTAATTATTGCAAAATTCAGAAGTTACAGTGCTGCTAAATAAATACAAGTGATGCTTTTATTTTATTTTAAAACAGAAAACCATAAAGCACCGGTTGACCTAGTAAACAGAAGCCGTGGCCTGGTTATCAGTTCCATCGTCCGTTTCGAAGAATAGATTTATATAAATACTCTTCACATATACAACATCCAACCTCCTTGATAGTTTAATATAAATCCGTAGAATTTAACGTAAACATAATGTATTCATTTCTTTCGAGTTTATGCGTAAATAAATTTAATTACGCGTATATAACGAGGATTAGGGGGAAAGCATTAAAACCTGTGATTACATGTTTTGTAAGACAAAATAAAGTTAGAGCTTTTTCTTATCCCGCTTTACCATTATTCACTCAATTTACATAGAATAAAACAAAGTCAGTAGGAGCCAGCGCCCGCCGCGAAGCCTACCAGCCCGAACCAACGCGGATGCTGGAAATCTAGAGGACCCGTCCTGACGCTTCTTTGTTCTTTAATTTGTTTATTTTCGTTTGACTTTAGATTTAGTTGTAATATATAAAATAGGTTTAAGTAATATATTTAGAATTGTAAAATTATAGAAAATAAAAAGGGTGGTTGTTAGGATCTAGTAGTTGTCATAAATCACTAGAGGAATCACTCCTGTCTCTGACTAAGCTATCACCGGGAAAATCAGACAGCTAATTAAAAGAGTGAAACCTCTTAATAATAAAGGTATCTTACAAGATGTCTACCACTGAGTAATTGATACAACTTGAATCACAAACACATCGCTTGTGCACGCCAATAACTGTAATCAACAATGATAATTATCTCAACTTTTAGCACTATTGTATGAGAATTAATGTAGAACCAAAATGTACCATTACCAAATCTGACCGTTATTTTATTATTTACAAAATCACATCCTTTTATCAAAACATGCCAGGCAAAGGTACATACGACATGTTTGGAAGTAATAAAATTTTATGAAATAAATCCAGAATCAAAGTTAATTAACAAGATTTACATTAGTATTGACTAAAATCAACCATCTTTTAAAAGTTTTCACATGTGAAACAATTAAACCTACAGAGCGTTTCATTGGAAAAGTGGGTTTTACTGCTTTAATATCCACACTATATATGTGGGTATTTGGGAGGCATATTTCCTTCACGGTGTCCAATCGATTAATTTATTTAAATTAAACAAAATCCAAGTCCGGATTAAAAAGAAAAAGTATTCCCAGCCAAAAACAACACCCTGTATATCATCTTTTCTAAAACGGATTCTGTATTTAAAAAGAGCGCGAAAAATGAATTTAGAGATGTACCTTGCATTTTCGGCAAAATGTTTCTTCTTGTAAATTTTTGGTTCGAATTCTGAAAATGGTGTGAATTGTGAGGGTCCAAAATCGAAACTGATTTATTTTTAATGAACACTATTTAACCTAAATTGACAAAATGTTAACATTTAAGTATTTCTTCATTATTTGCGATAAATAATCTACAAAAAACATTCATCTTTAATTAACGAAGAAACAAAAAAAAAACTTTAAACAAATGAAAGTTTACAAAAAAAACCAATTACTACAAAAAACACATTAAAAAAGATTTAGTTTCCATTTTGGGTTCTTACAATAAACACCGTTTCAAAATTCACGCTCAAAAATTTACAGAAAGAAACCTTTTGCCGAAAACGCAACGTACATCGCTAAATTAATTTTTTCGTGCTTTTTTCAAACACAGAACCCGTTTTAGAAGAATCTGATATACAGGGTTTTTGGGTTGGAATATTTTGTAATTGTTTTAATCCGGATCTGGATTTCTTTTATTGTGAATAAATTAGTCGATTGGATACCTTGAAGGGAATATGCCTCCCAAATATCAAGAAAATATACAGTGTGGTTAGAAAGTTATGAACCAAGCAAGAAGTTTGTAAAATAGGTATAACACCCTGTATCTTGGTTATTAAAGGAGTAAGACCCATTAAGTGTGGGGTTTTTGAGATCGCCTAGGTGTCCCCTATTTGCAGTTAACATATGTCAGTTTCCCAATGAAGGACCGGTATAGCTTTAATTTTTATTAGTGTTTAAAATATAATTTTTAAGTATATTACCCAATACCACAAATTCAGTGGCGTAACTAAGTCATATATGTAGTTATTCGACTTTCGAATAACGCGTTAAATTTGGGTTGTAATAAACCAGTTTATATTTTAGTAGTAGTAGTTCTTTATTATTGCTGGTGTAAAATGGTAGTTGTGAAATATACCTTTAAGACTTGACGTAGCTCATTTATCGCTATTTGTGATTAGATGTTCCTACCGAAAGTGAGGACAGTTTAGGGCTGTTGATCCAGCTAGCTGCTCTAGCAACTTTACACTGGTAGCATCCGCAACAAGGCTCCTGGAACCTTCAATGGAGGCGGTGACCATAACACCACATATGTTTTGATTTGCTCGACATATTACCATTATTTATTTTGATTTTGTGCACTTTAAAGATTCTCACGTTTTAATATCTTGATTACGATTTCGCTTATTCATGTAGTAAAATTATTTTCATGTTTTCAATTTGTTTGCGCACAAAAAAAAGAAGAAATCTACGTAATAAATAAATTTTAATTATGTTTTTACTGTGTTTATATAGTTCCTTTTCGATTTTAACACCTTAATATTTTAAGGAATTCAGTTCAGTCATTTTGTCATAATAGTAAAATGGGCCCAGAATTAATTAATTCAAGTGGGGTTAAATAAAAGTGGTGGGGATGTGGGTTGCGGTTAGGAGTCGAGTTGAGGGTGGGATCGGCTTCTTTTTGATGGCCCTTTTCACCCCCTGAGCGGGGTTATAGTCCTTAGTTAAGTTCCTTTTAGCCATATTAAGAGCCTATTTGGCGGCCTAACCCCCTAGGTAGGGGTGTTGGTTACCCGTAGCATGTGGTCTAGCGGCCGTTTTGGTTGAGTTAAGGGCGGTTAAGAGTAGATAAGGATAAAACTAGGCCACACCTACTCCTTTCAGCTGATTGGTTGTACGTGTGGTCTGCCCTCTGACTTCTGATTGGTCCTTAGTCCCACTACTTAGCCGCTGTGCTCTGATTGGAGGACAAAGTCTGAATTCTGCTCGGTTTTGAGAGGGAAATGTGAATTTATATTTTAATAAGCGGGGCCTTATTGCTAACTTATAAGACAGGTATAGGGCTTCACAACTTGCGTTTGGGTCTTCGCCTCTTGGCCCCCTTGGCGGAAAATTTTAATTTGTGTCTAAGCTTCTACATTCTGATTAGTTATTGCGCGACATTTTTACTTGTATTCTAATAAGGGGCCTAATGCTAACTCTCGGGGCTTTGCCTCCTGTACCCTTGGCGGTAAATTTTAATTTGTGTTTGTCTCTACATTCTGATTGTTTATTGCGAGAAATTTAAACTTGTATTCTAGTAAGGGGGCTTAATCCTAACTTATAAGACAGGTAAAGGGCTTCAAAACTTGCTTTCGGAAATTCGCCCCCTGGCCCACTTGGCGGGAAATTTGAATTTGTGTCCAAGCTTCTACATTCTGATTAATTATTGCGAGACATTTTCACTTGTATTCTAATAAGGGGCCTAACGCTAACTTATAAGACAGGTATAGGGCTTCGCAACTTGCTCTCGGGGTTTCGCCTCTTGTCCCCTTGGCGGTAAATTTTAATTTGTATTTAAGTCTCTGCATTCTGATTGTTTATTGTGAAAAATTTTAACTTGTATTCTAGTAAGGGGGCTTAATCCTAACTTATAAGACAGGTATAGGGCTTCACAACTTTCTTTCGGAAATTCGCCGCTAGCCCATTTGGCGGGAAATTTGAATTTGTATCTAAGTTTCTACATTCTGATTGTTTATTGAGAGAAATTTGAAGTTGTATTCTCATAAGGGAGGCTAATACTAACTTATAAAACAGGTATAGGGCTTCGGAACTTATTTTCGGGTCTTATCCCTTGGCGGGAAATTATAATTTGTATTCTAATGAGGGGACCTAATTCTAACTTGTAAGACAGGTATATGTCTTCGGAACTTGCTTCCCGGTCTTAACACCTTGTCATAGCCTCCTTGCCATAAAATTTGAATTTGTTTGTGGTGCCGTCTAGACTTATGAATCTTTTCTGTAATAGAAGTGGCCCCACCTAGGGGTATATTTTAAAACTACATATAGATCACTGTAATGGTTATGGGGGAAATTTGAAGTAAGAGGCCCTAGTTCTAACTTGCTAGGTAGGTCTACACCAGCTTTCGGGGCTTAGCCCACTGTTACGCACCACTTATTATAGTTTTAATTATGAGTCATAATTAAATTTATAAATAAAAAAGATAAAGGGTTTTAATCGTTTATTATAAGTAGTACTATTTTGAGATCTAAAACTCATGACTGTTTCCTCTACTACGGGTTGGTGTTATTGAAAATAAAAAAATTATAATTAAAATATTTTGCATACAAGATCTGTTAAACAGGGCCTCATATTTATAAGCAATCCTGAACGTCCTAAGTGGTTATTAATCCGTTTTTAATTATGTCTTAGTTAAATTTTGACAATTATCTTGTTTTGGCTGGAAATTGGAAATCGTCCCTTGTCAAAAGACAGGAATTAATCAAAGCAATCAATTACCCTAATAAAATCAACCGAAGCATATCAAACCAAATCAATGAACCTCGATCAAATCAAATAAATCAATTAAGCAAATCAATCTCAAACAAATCACTCTCAATCAAATCAAACAATCATATCAATCACAGTCAATTAATCAAAACATCTAACCAAATCAGTCTAATCAATCGACCTCAATCAAATCTAACAAGAACCTGAGCTAGCAAGTCTTCATAACCTTCAGGTGACGATTCTCCCGCTGTATATGCCTAGCTCATATCAGCGCCCGCTTACCTTGTAGATAATGCTATCCGACACTCAGAAATGGCACTCTCCTTAAACTAAGGGAACCGGCGTGGGAAAACAGTCGATCACACGCAAATCAATCTCAATCAATTCAATCTCAACCAAAAATCACAGAGACAGACATAGACCTAGACACAGGCCCAGGCACAGACTCAGACACAAACACAGACACAGACGCAGACGGAGGCGCAGACGCAGACGCAGACGCAGACGCAGACGCAGACGCAGACGCAGACGCAGACGCAGACGCAGACGCAGACGCAGATAGACGCAGGGAGATACAGACGCACACGCACGCACGCACGCACGGACGCACGCACGCACTCACACATACACGCACGCACGCACACACACACACATACATACTCACACACACACACACACACATACACACACACACGCACACACACACACACGCACACACCACACACACGCACGTAGGCACACGCGCACGCACGCCTTAGTTTCTTCTAGTTTTTAGTTTCTAGTTTCTAGTTTTTATTGAGGCATAATGCTGATGTGTCAACAGAAGTTCAAAAGTTCAAAAATACATATTTCAAAAAAGGAGTATATAATGAACAGTAATCTTCCTTTGCCTCACTTCCTTATTTCCCTCGACGTTTCGGGTCTCGTGAAATAATATATCTAATGTCTTCTTTACCTTGCTATTATCTTTAAACTTTATAAAACCATAAATTGCACCATAGTACGTAATCATTTATTCCATACTGGTGTTAATATAAAAACTCTTGTCAGTTGTACGTCAGAAAACTTTTTTTGTAGTCGTCAGGAAGATTTGGTGCTAATAATATCTATTTATGTTGTCGTAGGTTATAAATGATAAGTAATGTCTGCTCCCATAAAATTTCTTTGACCTTGAATTTTCAAGTGCAAGTTTGCGGCAGTTGAGGATAAAATTAGGTACAGAAGTACTAATTACGGTTTTTCCTTTCGTAACCCAATTGTGTGTCTTGTAATTTTATCTTTTGTCCTAATTTATATTAGATATTATTTCAATAACGGTCTGTTTGGCTAGAAACTAAATACTCTTTTGAAGGAAGTTTTCAAATAAATCAGAAAGAATTATTTTTTTAAGTTTTTGTAGTGTCTAGCAAAAAGAGAAGGGAAAAAAATGAAATCAATGTAAGGAAAGTTTGGGAAAAACCTTTTAGACTGTATAAAAACAAAATTAAATTTTTTTATACAAAGGTTTCATTCATATCAGTTTCATTTAATAAGATGATGTAAATTGCATTGCAAGTTAAAGTTATTTTATAAAATATACCTATTTGTAATACGTTATAAGTTTATTTAAAAATATAAATCCATTCTATTTTACATAGATAGTACAATAAATGTCAATCTGCCTTTTCTCTGTCATCGTGTCTACGAGCACATCTCTCTAGAGAACGGTATTAAAGGTATTTGTTTCTAAAACTTATCCATTGAGATAAAAAAATTCAATTTCATACTTAAAGTGTTTGTTTTCAGGTTTGTTCTGAACCGTATAAACACGTCAAAAACTTCTTTGCTATATATGATTCAATTTTGACGTATTTTGTTTAGGAAAAATAAAATGTTCCTTTATTTATTGAAATAAATTTCATAAAGGCCAATATTTGGTATTTCATTTATTAAAAAGAAATTTTAATTTAGGAAGGTATGTAAATCAGTGGAAATTTATTGCCTTACAATGAATTTTATTTGGAACAGCAATATACAATAATTTAAAAGCAAACATAGGATGAAAAGGATTGGTGCTAAAGAGTTTAAGATACCCTCTTAAAGAATAATTAAATTAAAATTATCACTGTGAGCGCAAATCCCCTGTTGTACAAACAAAGGAAATGTGAAATAGAAGGGTGATTGCAAGAGGGCATCTGAATGAATTTATATCAGTTAGAAAACTACACATCTACTAGGATTAACATTATTACATACAGACTATATGCATCCATGAAAGTTTTTGAATTTACGCGTTTTATAAATAATTTGAAAATGTGCTATATATTGTTACTAATCACATAGCTTAATTAGTTTTGCTGCCTTTCGTGAAAACGTGCACGAAATTTAACAATCAATAACTGAGCTTTTAATTAAACTTTTAGATTAACGGAAAACATTGTATTTGTTGAAGTTTATTTTTATTACAAATCATTCTCTTTATTATGAAGAGGTATACGCAAAGCACATCAAACATGAAGGGGTTTGAAATGTAGAAAATTGAGATACTACGCTTTCATTTTAAAATTATCAAAACTTTTGAAAAGTGCTATTTAATTATTTACATGTTTTCTAGAAAATTTTAGCTTAGTTTAAAGCTATATTTTAATGCAGTATTAATAATTTCCACAAGAACAAACTTTCAATGCTGTGAATTCTATGAGATAAACACTTATTTCATGTGTGTAAGTTGCAATTCTCATTAGTTGAAGATAAGAATAGAGATATAAATTTATAGTTTCAATATTCTTAAATAGGAGGACACATACAACGTAACTTGATTTAAAATTTCAACGTAAATGTCTTTTTAGTTCATAATAATGACACTGACTAATATATTTCTTGTATACTAGATTTATCTTTGGTCACTGAAACATCTTCATCCTTTTTTTATTATCAATTTTGATACACGTTATTCTATTTTACGTAAGTATGTGATTTTTATGTTACCTTCAGAAAAATCACTGGTTTAGGTTTAGTTTCAGGATTTGGAGGTCGAGATGAACCACGTGCATCTTACAGGGTGTGGCAATAGTGCGTGGGTGGAAGATTGTGGGTTTATTAAAGAATACTTCTAAAGTTTGTTGATGGGATGTGGTGGGGTACCCTTAAGGCTACAAACCTAAAATATTTTCACTTGAATCGCATAGTTTATTCAGGGCGATTTATATCAAAGTTGCATTTTTTTAAATGGAACCCCCTGTATGTTTGGATTCCGTGGCCAATTCTAGTGGGACTTTGTGCATTACATATAGTACCTAAAACGAATCGTTTGGCCGAAATTCGTCATTTTTACGAAAAGTAGATGTCTCAAAAAAGTTAGATATCGTTGTGATCACAAAACTTAGAAGGCCATGACAGTAGAATGAGCCCTGTTGGGTCTGTGGCGTCATAATTAATTAAAAGTGGTGAGGGGTTGAGTGGGGCTGTGGGTGGGGGTCGTAGTGGAGGTGAGGGTAGGTTCGTAATCTTCTTGGGGCCATTTTCAACCCCTTAATGGAATTTTCAGCCCTTGACGCCATTTTTACTCCTAATTAGGGCCCTTTTGGCTGTACTAAGAGCCTTTTTGGTAGTTCAGCCCCTAGAGGGCAGGCAAATGCGCGCGCAGGGCCAGGTGGGGGTAGTCACGTGACCCTAGGGGATGAGGTCAAAGTGAAATTATTTTAATTATGAGTCATAATCAAATTCCTCAGCCATTTTGTTTTTAATTATGACGTCATAATAAAACTCGTCAGCCATTTTGTTTTCAGTTATGAGTCCTAATTAAATTACGGGGATAGTCGAACGGGGTCCAATTATTTTAATTATGACTCATAATCAGTTCTTGGCAATGCACAGTGTAATATTTTAAGAATCTAGCAAGACAAAAGTCAATTTAAGAGCATGTTTTAACAAGTTCTTTCACGAATCAAATTCAAAGCAAACAAGTTATACTACAATATTGTACATTTTCCAGGAACCTACGCGAAACAATAACAGGCTTAAACATGTCGGGACGGCCGGCTATATAAACCTTATCGATCAACCGCTCTTTTGCTCTTGGCATTCGTCTAAGTTTACTCGATGAGTACGATGTATTTCTGTGTCCTAGTGGTGATTTTGTGTTAATATCGTTTTTGTGGGACACTCAAGGTAAATTTTCATTTTTTTTGTTAGTATGTATTTTAGTTTAATCATAAATGTTAAATTAACTAATTGAGGTTTTTATTTAATCGGAAACGGTACTTCTTCAGTTTCATCTAGGGTTTTAGTTTATTTCTCCGTATTTCTCTATGCATTGGGTATATTTTTCTGAAAGGTCTATTTATACACTACAAGAAACATATTCATTTGTTTGTGAAAGTTTGCGACACTCATACAACTTTTTCATATTTTCAGAATGACTTCACAAATTTCTCGTCGTTCGTTTTTTGACGTTTGGTTTGCTAACGCCAAAGAATTAAGACAAGATGCTTTGTTACATCATATTTTGCAAGAATTTGGTGTTCAGTCCGTTTCGGATGATATTTTGAAGAGTTTAAAAGCAACGATCAGTAATGTTAGTCACAAAATCGTCGAAAAATGGTCAAAATCTGAAAGACACCGAGAACGTTTCCTAAAAGCGAATTCTTCATGGTTAGAAGCGAACATTTCATTTACGGGTATTGTCAGTAAAGCTCTCGTTGATGTTTCACTACCTGGTACAAGTAACCGGGCCGGAAGACCACCGAAAAACTTTGAATTTTCCAGTGAAAAAACAAAGAGACGGGGAATTCGTCATCTTCTTGAAACTACGCGTCCGGAAGAGACATCGATGGCAAACGAAGTACAGCTTAGACAGACAGGAAAAAGGGATTCAGCAGCTATTGTTAAAGAGCTTTGGCTGTTTTCATCCAGAAGAGGTACAGAAATAAAAAAAAAGCACGGAGGTGTTTTATCAGCCCAAAACAACGCCAACGTGCGCTTTCGAATGATCAAGCGCTGGCATTAATTAAAGATTATGAATAGTGCAAGAAGAAGTTCTGAAAACTATAAGAGACTTGAGGATCGTCGATATTATTGTTAAATGTGGTTGTGATGGAGCAGAACAAAACCGATACAAACAAAAATTTTCTGAATCACACTCTAGTGATGGGAGTTTGTTCAGCATTTCAATGGTGCCAATACAAATGTATACAATGAATGGCCAAAGTAGTAAACAAATTGTATGGCAAAACCCTTCGACATCATCAACGAGATATTGTCGACCCATAAAGTTTGTGTTTGTCAAAGAAACTACAAATATTATTGTGACTGACGTTGACAAAATCAGAGAACAAGATACATCACTGCTGCCTACTAAAATTATTATAAATGACATGGAAGTATTGGTAAAGCCAACTTTGATATTCTGTATGATCAACGGCAAAATTTGTAATGCAGTATCTTTATGTGCATCTACACAAACATGCTACATATGTGGTGCCAAACCCAGAGAAGTGAATAATGAAAAGCTCGTTTTAGAAAAGACTGTAAAAAGTGAATTTCTATCTCTGGGCATATCACCTCTGCATTCTTGGATTCGATTATTTGAATGCATCTTACATATATCGTACCGTCTGGATATAAAAACATGGCAGGCTAGGGGAATCGAAAATAAAAACAAAATGGCTAAAAAAAAAGAAGTACGTGCAAGAAAAGTTCAGAAGTGAATTGGGTCTTTTAGTAGATATGCCAAAACGACAAACCGGAAACACTAATGACGGAAACACAGCTCGTAAGTTTTTCCAAAATGCTGAAAAGTCAACAGAAATAACTGGGGTCAATGTTGAGCTTATCAAACACTTCGATGTCATATTAGAGACCATAAATAGCGGGTAGTTTATAAATGTTGAGGCAACAAGAGAAATATATATTAGGGAGTATTCGTGGTACCCAATGCCAGTAAGCGTGCATAAAATTTTATTTCATGGGAAAGATATAATTTCTTCATGTGTCTTACCAATCGGTCAAATGTCAGAAGAAGCTCAAGAGGCACGAAACAAACACAATAGGAAATTCAGAGAACTTTTCACAATAAAAACTTCTAGAGTGATACAAACCGAGATTTTCTGAATAGATTGTTAATTTCATCAGACCCTTTTATTGCGAGTTTGCGTGCGGCTCCAAGAACAAGACGTGGTAAAATTAAACCTGAAGTATATGAACTATTAGAAATAACAACTCCAATTGTTGAACGTGATATACCAGTAGACGAAACACATAGAGATTCTGAAGGTGCTGATATCGAATCCCAAGACTCCGATGGAAGTATTGAAAAATCTAATGAAGATCCTGAAGAATCTAATGAATATCCTGAAGAATCTGATAAGGATTCTGAAGAATCTGATGGTAATTCAAACTAATCCCGCGGCGCTAAATTTCGTATTTCTATTTTGTTTTATTTATTTTAATATTATTTTTAATGTTTTTAATTAGTTGTAAAAATATGTTTTATTTTTTAATATACGTTTAAAACTTTCAAAATAATTTTGTCCAGCTAGATTTGTAAAATACCACATTGTGCAATGGCGGGAAATTTGAAATTGTGTGGAACCCTCCTGCTAGCACACATGATAGGCATATGGCTGTGGGAATGCATGGGAAAAATCAAAGTCTAGTTATTTTAATTATTAGTCATAATCAAAGCCCTCGGCCATTCTGTTTTGGCAGGAAATTTGAATTGTATTCTAATAAGGGGTGCTAACACTAATTTGCAAGACAGGTATAGAACGCAGGAACTTGCTTGCGGGTCTTCGCCCCCTGTTACGGATCACGCTATTAGTCATACTCAAATTCCTATCACAGTTCTTTTGTTTTAATTACGAGTCATAATCAAAGGCCCCCACCATTTTGTTTAATTATGAGTCATACTTAAATTGTGGAACTAGACGCGTGGGCCAGATCAAAGTCCAATTATTTTAATTATGAGTCATAATTAAACCCATCGACTATTTTGTTTTAGCGGGAAATTTGAATTGTATTCTAGTAAGGGTGCTAACGCTAATTTGCAAGACATGTATAGAACGCAGGAACTTGCGCACCCCTGTTACGGCCTCACATTTTAATTCCTATCACAGTCCTTTTGTTTTAACTATGAGTCATAATCAAATTCCGCGGCCATTTTGTTTTTAATTATGAGCATAATTAAATGTAATGACCCAAATCAATTAGTCCATCAATCAAATACATAAACAGGTTTTAATTTCGCTCCAATTTTCACGTTGTATGTAATATGGAATAAAATTACTTATTGGTTTTCCCAATCATTAACATAAAGTAATTATTTTCTGGGTTTCCCCAGTTAGGTAATCAACAATAACAAACTTTCACTATTCAAATACCTCTATCCTGTCTGGGGAAAACGCAGTATTTACGTAAAGACAAACACCTGGACCTTCATTTCCAATTTCAAAGCATACCAAACGAAATCAATCAATCTCGATCAAATCAAACAAACCAATTAATCAAATCAAATCAAGTCAACTAAGCAAATCAATCTGTTTTTAATTATGAGTGATAATTAAATTTCGTCGACCATTTTGTTTTGGCGGGAGGTTTGAAATTGTATTCTAATTATATCTCATAAGACAGGTGTAGGACACCAGCACTTGCTCTCGGGTCTTCGCCCCAAAATTCTGCAGTCAATTTGCTATTAATTATGAGTCATAATTAATAATATTTTTTAGGCTAACTTGTTTTGTCGGCCATTTTTGTTTTGGCGGGAAGTTTGAAATAGTATTCTAGTAAGGAAACCTTCATACTAACTTATGACAGTTGTGGGACTGCGGAACTTGTTTTAGGGTCGTCACCCCTTGTCAGATCAGCGCCCCTTTGCGTGAAATTTGAAATTGTATTCTAATAAGAGACCCTAACGCTAACTTGCAAGACAGGTGTAGGGCACCGAAACTTGTTACTGGGCCTTGTCAAAAGACAGAAATTAGTCAAATCTGCCGAAGCATATCAAATCAAATGAAACAATCTTCGTCAAATCAAATAAATCAATTAAGCAAATAAATCTAAAACTAATCACTCTAGATTAAATCAAACATCAAATCCATCAATCAAAGCAATTAGCTAAATCAATCAATCTTGATCAAATCAAACAAGAAGCTGTGCTTATAATTCTCCCACTATGTATACCGAGCTCCTATAAGCGACTGCTTACTTTGTAGATAAGGCTAACCGACATTCAGAGCTGGCACCCTCCTAAACGTGAGGGCACAGGCGTGGGACAACAGTCGGTCATCCGCAAATCAATCTCAAACAGTTCAATCTCCATCAATCAAATCATAACTTACAGCTTGCAAAAAGCAGCTTACAATTCAAAAATACTGGTTTGTCTTAATTTACAGCTTGCTGAAATCAACCATAATTCAAAAATACATGAGATAGCCTTCGACAATGCTGTCAATATACGAACATCAAATTAGCATGTAACACTATTGCAACGTTTTGCATATAGTGATAAAAATACGTTTTACAGTTAAACTAGTAAAAATACCTATGCAACAACAAATATAACCAAACTCGAAATCAGATCATTATATTATTTTACATACATGGAATACTTATCGGAAATACCTCTGACAAGAGGGCCCTAGATTATAAACAAGCTTGTGCGCACTATTTCGTTTTTGAAAATGGTGAAATGCCGGGGCAAATAAACAAACCGTCTTTTACATCCAATTTTGATAATATACACGTGATTTGAAGCTAACACCGATTTGTGTATGGCGGGAATTTCAAAGGTACGTGGCAGGAAATGTTCAAGGTTACCGATATTTTTAAGGTCACGCTATTAGTTCATTGACCTCTGAAGTAGAAAGAAGAATTGACTTATGTGTCTCAGCTTTACGCATACGTAGGCCAAAGGTGAGATACCCCACTCACTCCACAATACTCAAGGTCACCAAGAAATTCTTGGTCGAGTCGAGGTGTTAATTCATTTATTACAATCCCCAAGGTCACCTGCAGTGGTATTAAATAGACTTTTAAGCTCATTGTAGGTGCGTGGGATTCTTGGTATATAGGGCGATGTTCTTCAAGGTCACGAGCGTTTACAGTTAGCAATTGGTATATAGCAGGATTATTTTCAAGGTAACGAGACTATCGGATAAGATCGGAGCTATCTGTTTAGGGTAAACAGCTATCTGTTCGGAAACAGCTACCTGTTTAGTCTAAACAGCTATCTGTTAGAAACATCTATCTGTTTCGCGCAATTCTTGAGTGAGTCAAGGTGTTAATTCAGTTATTACAATTAGTGCAAATTAAATTTCAAGGTTACTTGCAGGTATATTCCTAGAAATCAATTTTCAAGGTCAGACAGGTTGTTGTCTACGCTAACCATGTCTCAAGGTCACGTACCGTTGTCATTTCATTGACCTTTTCTAAGTTATCGGAAATTTCAAGATTATACCCCCAGAAATTCATGAAATCAAAGTTCATTAACCTTTTCAAGGTCACAAGCAATTCTTGGAATTCAGTCGAGTCAGGGCCATGTGTAAAAGTTATTACAATTCAAATAGATTGGTATCTAGGTCAATGGATAAATTGAATCAGAATGCATTAGTATCAATTTCCACCCGATTGTTGTCTATGCTAAAAGGTAGGTCAAGGTTAAATGGTTCGCATTGGCGCTCTTCAAGGTAGAATAGCAAAATAAGCATGGCTTTGCGCAGTGCAACCACCATTTAAATTTCAAGGTCACACCTCTGAGAAATCAATTTTTAAGGTCAAGGCTAAATGGTTCCCGTATTGGCGCTCTTCAAGGTCAAGTAGGGAAATAAGCATGTTTTCGTTTGAGTGAATACCAAGGTTACTTGTAGTTTCCAGCTACCCCAACCATTTAAATGTCAAGGCCACAATTCTGAGAAATCTAAAAATAGAATTTTCAAGGCCAAAGGTGATACAGTCAAGCTATTCAAGGTTAAACGGTTCTTTTATTGGGTCTGTGTCTGAATGTCCATGTATCCAGCATCAAGGTCAAAGAATTCGTTGCTGGATTCTGGACGAATTTGTCAAGGTCAGGCTGTTCAAGCAATTTTGCCCGAGTCAAGAACATGTGTTAACTCCTAATCAATGGTCACCTGCAGGGGTATCACGATCTCGTTAGATAGTAATACGAGGGTGATACTAAATCAAATCTTGGCGGTAAACTTTTACCAAGCAATTCCGGCCAACGATTCAAGGTCAAAGTTTATTCTTAGAATTGTCATTGAAGGTGCAGTGATCCTTGAGGGCAATGTCCTTTGTGAAATTGTCAAGGTCACCAAGCAATTCTTGTCTGAAATCCTTTTTCAAGGTTGCCTGCAGGGTATTCTTGGACATGAAGTCCTAATCAATAAGCATTCCTAATCAATGAATTGTCTTAGAAGTTACTACAATTCCTAGAAATCAATTATCAGTGTTAGGGATATTAAACAGATTGTTGTCTATGCTAACAGCAGGTCCACGGCTAAATTGAGTCAAGGTCAAAATTTATTGGTCTCAATTTTCAAGGCCACCTGAAAGAGCAATGCTTAGAAATCTGAACGGTTCATGGAATAGGTGTTTGTTGAAGAAAGG
This sequence comes from Vesta saturnalis, assembly GCA_036346205.1. Classification (NCBI taxonomy): domain Eukaryota; kingdom Metazoa; phylum Arthropoda; class Insecta; order Coleoptera; family Lampyridae; genus Vesta; species Vesta saturnalis. The sequence goes on from JARFJB010002121.1 coordinate 1,027,237, forward strand.
TTGTAGTCTATGCTAAAAGGTAGGTCAAGGTTAAATAGTTCCTGTGGGCGTTTATTTTACTTGAAATATAGATTTTTCGTTGTGTTCCTTGAGAATATAATTTTGTTATGTTTTACTTATCCATATGTGAATATATGCTGGTTTAAGTGTGAATATTTAGCCAGTGTATTAAATAGGAATATATATATATATATATATATATATATATATATATATATATATATATATATATATATATATATATATATATATATATATATATATATATATATATATATAACCCTTTAAGTTCATTGATCAGTGAGGAAAATGTGGTAACAAGCGATCAGCCCTAATAAACGAACTAACCCCTTTTGTCGTAAAACCCGATTTGAGCTAGAACCGCGATAAATAGGTTAACGTAAGCAAAAGCAGCGTACAATGTCACATAGACATTCCTAAACATATAGATGCTAACTTGAAAAATATCGATAACATAGTGTAAGCATTTTTAATATTATCTAATTAATTTTTAAAACTTATATGGCTGTGTATTAAGAAACCTCATAAAGAAATTATGTAAAGAGAAATAGAGCAAATTATTGAAGTGCTAAAACGACAGTTTGGCGAGTGTTAAAGCAACACCGTTATAAACCATTTAAGTTACACGTTAGTCAAACTCTTCGGCCTGGGGCGATATGAGACTGTTGGATTTTATAACTAACTTAATACCAAAATGCTCGAAAATCGCAACTTTCTCAATCAAATAATTTGGACGGATGAGTGCAATTTTTCCACTAATGGAATGTTTAATCGTAATAACGAGCATTACTGGTCCGTTGAAAATCCACAAATTAACAGGCAAATGCGAAGACAAGGCCGCCGGTCCTTTAATGTGTGGGTTGGAATCTGGAAGGATAGGCTCCTTGGGCCAATTATTTACGAAGGTATGCTAACGTCTCAACGCTACCTCGTATTTCTAACACACGAAATATCAGACCTTTTGGATGATGTTTCGCTAAACGAAAGATGGACTCTCTGGCGGCAAATGGACGGAGCTCCTCCTCATAATGCTGCGATAATAAGTGAATATCTTAACAGCGAATTTCCTGATAAATGGATGGGAAATAGGGGGCCACTTAGGTGGCCAGCAAGAAGTCCAGATTTAACCCCTTTAGATTACTTCCTCTGGGGCTATTTAAAAATATGGTTTATAAGACGCCACCGCAAAATATAGAAGAACTTCAGAATAGGGTTGTTAATGAACTTCGTCAAATTCCCAGGCGAACCATTCAAAGAAGCGTAAACAATTGTAGAAGAATTCGTTACTGTATTCAAGGAGGAAACTTGTTCGAACATTTATTAAAATAATTTTTGTTTGTTTGTGTAATTATTTTGTTGTTACCTATCGATAAATTTGCGTTGTCGCTATTATGACCGTGTTACATAGACCTACTTGTTTGAGTTGTTTGTTAATGTTTTTTTAAATTGTGTAACTGTTTTTATATTTTTGGACGTTCTAACGAGTTTAACAAATTAAATAAGTAGAACTACTGTAATTATTCCTTGCTGGATCCAAGAAGGCGGAATCTTGTTCTTCGTATTTTTCTCATTATTTTAGTTCGCAGTCGATCAAACCATAAAGTGTTATATATTGCTAAAATCAGCATAAGATTCTCCATCCAATGACATAAAAATATATCTTAACCCCATAAGAAAAAATAAACCTGATGATGGTTCAGAATAAACGAAACGTCATATAATATTTTTAATACCGTATTAGTATTGTGCGTAAAAGGTGCCTTAATAATGTTTAATCGAATTTTGAAAATTCCTAATAATAAGGTGTGTTACGTGTTTATCGTGAATAACGTGTATTTTCGATAACTTCCGTTACTTTACTTAATGAATGAACTAATGAACTAATTAGTTACATCTAAATATTAATATTTCCTTATTCGTTGGTGGAATGTTTTTAATTTCGTACTTCAAAAATTATTTTCCGCACCTCTACAGTTAAACTAATTTATTTAACGTACACATCTTTTTATTCCTTTATAGATATAAATTTGGTATTTAAACAATTTGCGCCATCTTTAAGATTTAGTGTCATTTAATAGAGTTTGAAAAGGAATCTTGTTTTTAAAAGACAACAATTAGATATCTGAAAAATTTATTTATCAAAATTTGGTTTTAACATTCTTATCTAGTTTGAATAGTTTTGACAGGTTTGCAATATTGCTTTTGTTAGGGCGTTGTTCCTGATCTTTCTTAACTTAACACGCCATTTTCCGATGGGGAGGTTGATCTTCAAGAAAAATTTTTCCTTCCGTTTATAAGATGTTTAAGCATCGTTTCTTTGGAAAATTTTTCATATAATGTAATGGTTTTTGGTATAAAACTTTACTGACGCTTTACAAGCGGATCTTATTGAAATTCTCAATCTTCATATCCTCGGGCACTTTCGCAAGATTAATTAAATTTATAACATAAGTCTGTTGAAGCGAAATCATCGCTATCGGCTCTAAACATCTAAAAAAGAGCGCCTTGATACCGGCGAAATAAACAGCTATTCTTTATCCATATAAGTAACTAGCAAATTGGAATCCACTACAGATCACCTTCGTACATATTCATACTGGAATTCCGGCTCTTAGCTACTGATTAGCTGTCTTGGTTTCACAAAGTAACTATCACCTTCGAAACACGAAGGGCATTTACAGTTTGGTAATTCTCCATCAAAGGTCAGAATTCTTTATTATTCAATATACACAGGATTTGTGTAATGAACAGTGTATTTCTAAAATCCGTACAACATGGTTAGGTTACATTCGGTGTTCAACCTTATTTACTTACTTGCAACAAAATTTATAATTTACAATCCCTGTTATAACATTCTTTTGCTGGAGACTAAAGTGGTTGAATAATCTAGAGTTTGATTTGTTCAATTTGTAATTAATTTCTGCATACAAAAAGAAGAAAAAAAAAACACACCTATTATTCATTGGGACGTTGACCTACTTAGTTCACTACCTTCAAACGGTAGTTGCGCATTGAAGCTCCTGTTTTTAAAATACATTATATACAGGGTGGAACAGATATCGAGGTCATATGAATTACAGTCATTGTTTGAAACTGTATATATATTTATATTCAAATTTAGAATTTCTGTAACTTTTCTGTACTTTGTCTTTCATTAATATTAATTATTTGTCATTACGGATAATTTTGTTCAGAGCAAGTTTTGCTGTAATAAAAATTTCTGTACTACTGAATGCCTTGCTGCAATTCTATGCCTTGCACTGAACAGACTATCCAGATATTTCTATTTAATACCACTTCTTAAGGGTTTTAATAAAATTATCCTGATTTCTCACAACCATTTGTTATTCAAACAGATGCCCCTGACTTTGGTATCGGTGCTGTACTCTGTCAACAGTTTCCCACTGGCGAAAAGGTAGTCAGTTATATTAGTAGATCTTTGATTAAGGCTGAACGTCACTATTCCACTACGGAAAAAGAGTGTCTGGCTGTTATCTGGGCTAATGAGAAACTTCGTCCCTACATTGAGGGTTCTCACTTTACCGTCGTTACTGACCACCATTCTTTGATATGGTTAAATAACTTACAGAATCCTACTGGACGGCTTTGTCGTTGGGCGATTCGCCTGCAGCAGCACGACTTTTCGATTATTCACCGTAAAGGTAAAGAACATCTAGCACCTGACGCGCTGTCGAGATCAGTTCCGAAAATAGACTGTATCGATACTTCTTCAACTTCTTTAGTCACTCTGCCTGTTCAGGATAAATGGTATTTAAAAACAATTTCTCGTATCTCTACATTCCCTAGAAAATATCCTTCTTGGGTTGTACAGGACGCACTCCTTTATAAACGTTCCAAATTTTCTTCTTCAGATTCTTCTTCGGCCCATTGGAAAATAGTCGTTCCTAAAGAACAACGCAAACGTATTATTTCTGAAAACCACGATCTTCCAACTTCTGGTCACTTTGGAGTTACTAAAACTATTGCTAAAATTTCTATTCATTACTACTGGCCTGCACTTCGTGCAGATATCATTCGCTATATTCGGCAATGTGCTGTCTGTTCTGCATATAAAGTTGAACAGTCTGCTCCACCGGGGTTTCTAGCACCAAGAGCCAAACCTACTAAGCCTTGGCAAATTTTATGTTTGGATATCGTCGGTCCTCTTCCTAGGTCCTCTAAAGATGCCTTTTGTGTTAGTTATAGCGGATTGCTTTACGAAATTTGCCTGTTTCTTTCCCTTACGCCATGCTACTGCTTCTGCTGTGTGTCAAGTCGTGGAAGACAATATTTTTCTTCTATTTGGTACTCCACAGTACATTATTAGCGATAATGGTGTACAGTTTCGCAGTAAAGAATTTATGAAATTATGTTCTGATTATCGAACCACTATCCTTTTCAACGCTAAATACCATCCTAGAGCGAATCCTGCGGAACGAATTAACCGAGTCCTAAAAACTTTAATCTCCTCCTACACCACTCAGAACCAACGTAAATGGGACGTAAATTTAAAAAAAATTGGCTGTGCTATCCGCTCTGCAAAGCACGAAGTTATTGGCTGTTCTCCTTATTACGCTTTATTTGGACGCGAGCATAACTTATTTGGCGACCTTTTAGGTCCACCACCTTCTCCAGATTCTACTTTATTAGACCCAGATCGCGAAAAACTTTCCGACAATAAACTAGTTCGTCAGTTTGATTCTATTCACACTGATATCAATAAACAACTGGCTAAAGCTTATCAAAGTCAACATCTACGACGTAGACCGGTTAAATTTAAACTCGGAGATAAGGTGTGGAAACGCAACTACGTGTTATCAGACGCGGCGCGGCATTTTAATGCGAAACTCGCTCCAAAGTTTACTGGTCCTTTCCTAATCAAACGAGTGTTATCTTCCTGGACTTATGAACTCAAAGATTCTGTTGGTAAATCCCTCGGGGTTTATCACGTCAAAGATTTAAAGCCATATATACCGGCCGATGATTCTTCTGAGTCCGATTCCTCCGTGCACTTGGCGTCCTCCTGTCCTCTTCCTCGTCCTGATCGATCCCTTCGCTATCCTAAACGACGCAAAAGACACAAACCTCCTAGCTAAACCCTTACTTCCTTTTTTTTGCTATTGTGACGTTTTGGCTTTCCTTTTGGCTCTCTCTTTTCGTAATGGGCGGTTGGTTGGGCGATACTGGCGGGCTACTTTTACGGAGACCTCTCCTTCGTCTTCCGTGACCTCTACCTCCGGTCCCTTCTCTCCTCCTGTCTGCATTTCTCCGGGGGTCTTCCCTACTAATTTCCTCAGGGGGATCTCTGGAGACTTGTCCTTTTCATTTCACTTTCCTATCTTCTGTCTTTGATCTAAATCTACTCTACCTCCCTATTTCACTTTACTGGATGAATGCTTGTATGAATGGAGCTAAGAGGAACGGGATGGGTACGCCTTCCCCGTGCGAGCTTCGGTGACCACGGGATCCCGGGAATCAGAGTGAATGGGGAAAATTTTCGCCGCAAATGTGTTTTCTTCTTTCTCTCCTACTATCTCTTAATAGCACCTATGCCATTTCATTTTTTTTCTTTCCTTCTGGGATTTTAGGCCGCCGGCCCTTAAGTTCGGCTGAGGGTGGGTAACTTTTCCTGTGGGTTGGGTTTCCTTTATTTCTTCCTCTTTTACTATTCTTTCAGGTGCTTTCGGTTCCGTGTATACCACGTGTTATTTGTCTATTGGAATGACTGGCGCGAAGACAACCTACCTACCCAAATCACCTTATCCTTATCCGCTTTGCTTCCTTAACCGTAGCAATAAACCTTTTTTTTGCTTCTCCTGTTTTAATTTTTTTTTTGGGAAGTATTATCTCTTTACGATATGCTCTCCTTTTATTTGTGTTTTTTTCTTTTTTTTCCTGGTACCGGCTGAATGCTGAAGGACTCACGTGGGAGTTGGAGTCAGGTTGCTCTTTCGTGGCGTGGATGAGTTGTGCGTTTGGTAGCTGTCTGGTGGGATATGCGTCACGTTGTCCACTTTTAACTTTCTTCCACTATCTTCGTATTCTTTTTGCTTTGGGTTGGGTTTTCTTTGTTTGCTTCGGGTTGGGAATGGCTTAGGGTTGTTTACTTCTTCGCAGGGGTTTGGTTTTCATATATATATATATATATATATATATATATATATATATATATATATATATAGGGGTTGGGCGAAATACTTGGGGTGGGGAATAATGGGATTTTAGGGCTTTTGTGTGGGTCCTGAGTAATTTACACTCAAACTTCCTTCTTCCTTTAACCTTTCTTTTGACACAGTTCCTCTCCGGAGGTCTCAATTTTGCTGGGGGGGAATCTGTTACGTGTTTATCGTGAATAACGTGTATTTTCGATAACTTCCGTTACTTTACTTAATGAATGAACTAATGAACTAATTAGTTACATCTAAATATTAATATTTCCTTATTCGTTGGTGGAATGTTTTTAATTTCGTACTTCAAAAATTATTTTCCGCACCTCTACAGTTAAACTAATTTATTTAACGTACACATCTTTTTATTCCTTTATAGATATAAATTTGGTATTTAAACAATTTGCGCCATCTCTAAGATTTAGGGTCATTTAATAGAGTTTGAAAAGGAATCTTGTTTTTAAAAGACAACAATTAGATATCTGAAAAATTTATTTATCAAAATTTGGTTTTAACATTCTTATCTAGTTTGAATAGTTTTGACAGGTTTGCAATATTGCTTTTGTTAGGGCGTTGTTCCTGATCTTTCTTGACTTAACACGCCATTTTCCGATGGGGAGGTTGATCTTCAAGAAAAATTTTTCCTTCCGTTTATAAGATGTTTAAGCATCGTTTCTTTGGAACATTTTTCATATAATGTAATGGTTTTTGGTATAAAACTTTACTGACGCTTTACAAGCGGATCTTATTGAAATTCTCAATCTTCATATCCTCGGCACTTTCAAGATTAATTAAATTTATAACATAAGTCTGTTGAAGCGAAATCATCGCTATCGGCTCTAAACATCTAAAAAAGAGCGCCTTGATACCGGCGAAATAAACAGCTATTCTTTATCCATATAAGTAACTAGCAAATTGGAATCCACTACAGATCACCTTCGTACATATTCATACTGGAATTCCGGCTCTTAGCTACTGATTAGCTGTCTTGGTTTCACAAAGTAAAAAAAAAACACGTATTATTCACTGGGACGTTGACCTACTTAGTTCACTACCTTCAAACGGTAGTTGCGCGTTGAAGCTCCTGTTTTAAAATACATTATATACAGGGTGGAACAGATATCGAGGTCATATGAATTACAGTCATTGTTTGAAACTGTATATATATTTATATTCAAATTTAGAATTTCTGTAACTTTTCTGTACTTTGTCTTTCATTAATATTAATTATTTGTCATTACGGATAATTTTGTTCAGAGCAAGTTTTGCTGTAATAAAAATTTCTGTACTATTGAATGCCTTACTGCAATTCTATGCCTTGCACTGAACAGACTATCCAGATATTTCTATTTAATACCACTTCTTAAGGGTTTTAATAAAATTAAAGAAACCGAAATCCAAATCATTGGGGATTTAAATTCTATTTTGTGAAACGTAGGCAAGCCGTTTAAAAAATTAAGCACTACTATTTTCAGTGTGGATCTATTTTAGATCGCACTTTATGGGTTACCTTCGCCCTTTCGGCTTCGATTTGTAAGTACTTACAACCGTCGGGAGCGGCACAATTAACGAAACTTTTTTTTACGTTTAGGGTTCGATTAATGAACTGAATATATTTAGTTTTTTTATTCTTTGTGGGCATCTGCGACGGCTCACCACTTGCCATCGTCAGGGCTGAATTATAATTATTTTGTTAGTTAAGATTGTTATGTATACTTTGGGGGAAAATTAGCATATTATCATTATTGTTTACGTTCGATATTTTTTCGACAATTACTAATGTGAGTTTAAATTAAATTAAATATACGTTTACTTTTTGGTTGTTTGGGTAAAAGTCTTTTTCTCTCTTAAATTGTTTCCTTTTTTTTTAGGATCACTACCTGTTTCAGGTTTTACAGGGCCTGCCCCTACTCTACTCCTCTTTTTCCTTTTTCTTTCCTTTTATCCCTTTCCTGAATAAAACCTGTGGCGCCTATCCTTTAGTGGCTATCTAACCACGTCAACAACAGTGTAGCAAACCTCCAAAACCCCACGCATCCAAGTGCTCCGCGGTCAAACGACCGTATGCATGAGTCTAGTCGAGTGCACTTTCTTAAAAATGTTTACATGCTGGTTAGACATGTAGCAGGTGGCCAAAAGCGAAAAACGAAAATCGAAATTTTTACTTTTTGGAGCATTAAACCAAATCCATTCGAGTTAGCTCAAATTTCTTTTCAGATTATTACTCGGCATCGAATTTAGCAAAAGTGCCGAATTTAAACCTATATCCTATCTCTTAAGCGAGATAAAAATAAGTAACAAATTATGTGTGACAACAAAAATAATAGTCCATACATTAGGATGTTTCATATTGTAGGCATCCCTCAATTGAGAAAAACGTTTTATCAATGAGGAGTAGCTTTAATTTATTTCTAGACACCGTAAGGTCAAACTTAATTGCAAAATAATTTATGGATATTCTTGCTCTGGTAAGTCTAATGTTCGAAAACGCTATGTTACCTGGTAGAATAATTATGGAAGGAACTTAAAGTGTTATAATTATCGACATTGTCAAATATATATATATATATATATATATATATATATATATATATATATATATATATATATATATATATGCAGCAAAGTAAGAGTCTAAAGCGCTGGACATTATTCCTTACAGTTATCACGATAGCTTACATCAGCCGTCGATCTGCGTTGAAGAGTAAATAAGCTATTTAGCGTAGGAGAATGCCCCTATACCAACAAGCCATACTGTAAATGAGAATGTATAATCGCGTAGTAAATCGTTGCTAAAGATTCTTGGGATAAGACGTTAGATAGACTGCGCAGTAAAAAAATATTACTCGATATTTTTTTTACTGACCATTGTGGCATATTCTTTCCATGATAACGTTGCGTCTACATGAATCCCTAAGAACTTAGTAGATTTAGTTACGGTTACTATAAGCTCCCGTTTTAAGGTGAATAATACATTCATCGTTTTAGCTTCATTGACACGCAGTTTGTTAGAGAGAAACCGCGTTTTACGTAAAATACTTCTACTAGTGGACAAGATTGTGTCTTTGTGTGGGCCTCTTATTCCAAATGTTGTGTCGTCGGCATACAATACATTACATATATCTGACCGGTGAGGCAAGAACGATGAAAAATCATTAATCTAAATAAGGAATAGGATTGGTCCCAATGCAGAGCCTTAAGGGACTCCACATTCTATTTTACACTCGTTTGAAAACTCTTGTTTGCAAAGGCTTTTTGAATTCTGTTGGATAAATAAGATGGCATTAATTTTACGCTTTTTGGTTGGAATCCGTAGAAATAAAGTTTTTTATTAATATTTCACTGGAAATACATTCAAAAGCTTTGGAGAGATCAATAAAATATGCATTAAAGTATTGTTCTCGAATGTTTTCAAGATAAACTGAAGAATACTGGGTACAGCTTTTTTTTGTAGATAAGCCTTTCCTAAAGCCAAATTGACATTTTGTAAATAGGTTATTGTTTTCAAAATAGTCGGTGATTTGTTTAACCAGTATTTTTTCAAATATTTTAGAGATTTTAGAGATTATACCGTTTATAGACTTAATTAAGGTTGCACTTAACTTATAAATATCAACCCTGTTGTTATTTTTCAGACTATCTATAGAATCGCGTGTTTGTACCTCAGAAAATTCTTCGAAATGAAATTCTGTATTTTTTAGATTTGTTATAGTAAGCATTGGTGTAATAATAGGATCTATATCAGATTTTGGTAATGACCTTACAATATTTAGAGCTATTTTAGAGAAAAAATATTAAATTCGTTTGATGTCAATGTAGTTGTGTTTTGTACTGATCGTAGTTTACATCTGTCACCTAAATTTCATAGTGCTTTAGTGTTGTTTGAATTATTTTTAATGTATTTATCGTTAATTAATATGTTAGCTGTTTTAACTTCGTTACTATATTTATTTCTATAGTCTTTCAGTTATGTTTCGGATTCAAGTGTTTTGTAAGTTTTATAAGAATCTGATATTAAACACGTTTTACGCATTTTTCTCAATTTTGGCGTATACCATATGAGATTATGCGTTTTATAAGATGAACATTTTACTTTTATGATAGGGAAAGCTTGTATGAAACATAAAGTAAAATGTTCTACAAATAATTGAAATTTATTATTTGCATTCATAGAATGAACATCAATAAATTCCCAGTTGTAAAAAATCTCTCAATAAAAAAACTAAAAAAATATATTAACACATTAAGTACGACAGCTCTTATGGCTTGGATTTTGCACATGCCGGGTATATAAATGTATATTGCCATACCATGGCCCGAAAATATGTTCCTTGATTTGTTTAAAAACATTTTTTTTCGGCAGTTTTTGCGTTTGTTATAGGTTTTTACCCAACAGTAACAAATTTTTACAAGAAAAAAAATTCGAGGCACTGGTGACTCGCTTCGCCATACAAGAGCATTCATCGAGTCACCGATGCCTCGCTTCGGCATGACAGTGCCAAAAGGCTGTGCGAGTTACGGATGTCTCGAAACAACCATGGGAGGGAATTCCAGACGTACGTGCCTCGCTGCGTGTAAAGCTCTGCAGTTCTCAGTTCGATATTACCGATTATAGCGTGTACATCGTTGTTTTTGCAAATTAGTTATTCTGCTCTAGCTTCGTAGTATTTTAACGATAACTTTGTTTTAAAATGAAAAGAAATAATTGTTATAATGTTAGCACTAGGAGTAAAAGATTGTAAAATTAGCCTTCAGTGAAAATCCATTTATTGATGAAAACGTTGCTTCAACATCGGCTCAAGATCCTGTGGAAAACAATGTTTTTGAAAATGTTGATTTACCAGAGCCTACTTCACATCAAGGTGATGAAAGTTCTATTGACGTCAATGACTCGGATCGTAATTACACAGTGGCGGTCGAGAATAATTCTAGTGATAATGTCGTTTCTGTGACAGAGCCTCTCTCATATAAAGATGCTAGTGGCGAAAGTTCTATTGATGATAGCGACGCGGATCCTAATTATTCAGGTAACCCATCGAGTGAATCATCAACAGAAGAAACAAGTGCAATTGAAGTAGAAGAGGATGATCACTCCGATGAAATTTTACCAGAATGGGGTCCTATTGTGGAAAATAACTTCGACTTTGACGAATATTCCACGGGCGATACTCTGCTGATTAATGATTTAAAACTTGATGATCCTTACTCATTATTTAGAAACTTTATGCCAGAAGAAGTCTTGGAACTCATGGTAATTGAAACAAACAGGTTTGTAAATCAATGCATGCTTACAAAGTCTCAACCGAGGGTAAAAAATAACTGGACTGCAATTACTAACTCTGAAATGCGGAAGTTTTTAGGAGTTCTTATGCTTATGGGAATCAATGGTCTTCCAGATATAAAACTATATTGGTCGAAGAAAGTAATATATAAAAATGATTTTATAAGTACTGCTTTTAGAAGAGACCGCTTTCTGTCAATATTAAAATACTGGCATTTTTCTAATAATGAAACAAATGATGGTCAACGTCTTTTTAAAATTACTCCTCTATTGAATCTACTTGTTGGTCAATTTAAATCTATTATAGAACCAGGGAAATCCTTAGTTATAGATGAATCTATGGTGCCTTGCAGAGGCGGTGTCGCCTTTCGACAGTATTTACCCAATAAAACTCATAAGTACGGGATTAAACTTTACAAGTTATGTGTGCCTTCTGGTTACACATACAATTTAAATATTTATTCTGGTAAACAACGTAACGCACCTAAGTTTGATATCGGACATTCTCATCATGTTACCATAAATTTGTCAGAACCTTTACTAGGTAAAGGTCGTATTATATATGTTGACGATTTTTATACAAGTATTCCACTTGCAAAAGAGCTAATAGACAATAAAACGTTTATTTGTGGCACTTTGAGAAGTAATAAACGAGAACTACCAAAAGAATTTATACGAACAAAACTAAAAAAGGGAAAAGAAAACAAGATAGGCATAAAACTTATAAAATGGCAGGATAAATGTCAAGTGCTAATGCTCACTTCATGTAAGGATCATAAAGGTCAACTGACTGAAGTTAAAAAAAATTGGAGAGGAGAATCTGTCAATAAACCTGATTCTGTCATCAGTTACAATAAAGCCAAAAAGGGGGTTGACTTATTCGATCAGCTGCCTTCTTACTATTCCAGTATAAGAAAAACTGTTAAGTGGTACCGTAGGGTGGCTATGGAACTTTTATTTGGTAGTTGTGTTGTAAATACGTGGGTGCTACACAGAGAGTTTGGTGGTGGAAAAAAAAATATCTCTCTTACATTTTAGAGAAAAAATCATTGACATGTTAGTGACAGAAGACACTTTACCACCACAAGTAAGAACAGCTCCTCAGAAAACTCAACATTTTCTAGAAACAGCTCCAGAACCAGTTCATAAAACAAGAAAGCGCTGTGGCCAGTGTTATCAACAAATATACACCGAAAAAGGCAAGAAGGAAGCAGATCGGAAAACCAAACAGGTCCCTACGTATTGCGCTGTTTGTCCTAATAAGCCATTTCTATGTTTACCATGTTTCAATAAATGTCATAAAATTTGAATTTAGCATCCATTAGGTTTTTAAACATTTGATAAACATGTTATGTGTGTTTTTGTTTATTATTATGTGTGTTTCTGTTTGTTTGTAAGAAAATAAATAAAAATAAAAAAAATTACTGATTTACGTTATTTCTTTCTACTGGTTGTTCATATTTGGAAACGAAATTAGCTTTATACATAGTACACTATCTAGCAGACGAGCGTACAAACATTGAATCGTTTGTGTAGACCGCAACAAAATTACTTTGCTATTAAGAACAGAATATATAGCGAGGCACCGGTGTCTCGTACCGTCAACCAAGAACACATTCTTTCGCGTCACCGGTGACTCGCCCCGCTACTATGGATGAACTTAATTCGAGGCACTGGTGCCTCGCATCGTACTTAACACAATATGTGATAGTAATTTACATCTGTCTTCTAATGAAGCAAAGTATGAAATGCCTGCCTGATGAATCAGCCTGTCCTCTCGAGTCGCTGAGTACTATTTATCTTATTATAATAAAACGGCGCCCAACATAAACAAATGTACTGATTCATCCATCATTAATAGAAATTACTATTACATTCGACCATCCTGAAAAACAAGGCTGCCCTCTGCCACCTAATTAACCATATTCCAGTTAACCATTTAAAAAAGGGCTGGCTTCATCATCACATTATTGACATACCAGACACCAGTGGACCATCCTAAAACATACAATACACAGGCCAACAATTCGTCGACAAAACAAATACGCATATCGACCATTTGCCGATAGTAACATAATAATAGGGATCCCTCTGAACATTGTTCAGCACTTAAACATAAATATCATAAGCTGAATATTTTTCAGCAGCGAAACATGAATTCATAGGCTGAACATTTTTCAGCACTAAAACATAAATTCCATAGGCCGAACATTTTTCAGCACTTTACACTTCAATTCCATCAGCTATTCACATTTCAGCATCAAGATAAAAAACTAAATTGTGGTATTACCTAAAAATAAACTTATTTAAAATGTAGACATAATCACACCTTAAATGTAGATCATGAGGCCAAACACAAAACAGAAACTTTATGTTATTCACTTTCAGGAGTTGGACTTTCCTTTAACAAGCCTCCTGGCTTTAATTTATCAACTGCCACTATTTTCATTATCTTCATTGATAATGCGAGCATCGGCCACATGTCGCCCTTTATAGCTTGCCCAAGCTTCCATAGGTGAAACCCCTGTTGCTACATTTGATGTAAAATTCATGGCACATATTTGTCCCATTCATTCTCAGGTTTCCCTGCAGCCGTGACTGCTAATGGTTTTAAAATGGTACGGTTATATCGCTCGCATTGTCCGTTTGCGCGAGGAGTCGCTACTGAATTCAAAATGTGCTTTATATTACAATTTTTGCAAAAACTTTCAAACGTTTGGGTCGTATATGCTGTACCTCTATCCCAAATTAAACGGAAAGGCGTGCCAAACAAATACATTACAGTTTATAAAGTCTTAATAACAACGAGCTTTTGTATTCTTTACTGGTTCAACAATTAAAAATTTGGTAAAAGCGTCGATCAATAAAGGTAAGTATTTGTGACCACGCGTACTTGTACCAAAGGGACCAAGATAGTCAACATGCAAATTATGAAAAGGTACTGGTACCTTTTCGATTGGATATAATTGTCCTTGTTTCTTGCCACTCGAACTTTTATAATAAGAACAATATAGGCAAGCTTCTACACACTTTCTCACAAACTTACTCATTTTTACAAACCAATAATTATCTTTAATTTTACTTAACGTTTTAACCACTCCAAAATGGCCCATATCATCATGGTTAAACCGACAAATTTGCCACCGGACACCTTCAGGAACCACCCAAGGTTTCTGCCCATCTGGAAGTCGACTACATACTCGATCTTTATGTGTCACATACTGTTTAAAATATTGTTTATTTTCTTGAGTTTCAAGACCAGTATTTAAAATTTCATAAATATTTTCCAATTGATCATCGTCTAATTGGGCTGCTTTGAGCCAATCCGCTACGGTTAAATCAACCTGGTTGATTTCTACCTTACAGACCGGATTTCGACTCAAGGCATCTACATGAGCCATTTTAGCGCTAGGACGATATTCAACAGTAAAGTTATAGTCTAACACATCTAACCAGCAACGTGCTACACGAGGAATCAAACCTCTTTTCGTAAATGTAGTTCGTAATTCATTACAGTCTGTAAATACTTGAAATTCAATACCCAGTAAATAAGATCGCAAATGGCGTAACGCCAACACAACAGCCAACGTCTCTAATTCATAAGAATGGTACATTCTTTGTTCCATGGTAGTTTGTTTATTGTAATACGCCACAACATGCGGGCATCCTTCTTGAATATGAATGAGAATTGCACCAAAACCAATAGAACTGGCATCTGTGTGTAATTCAGTCTTTAAAGCTGAATCAATAATATATAATATAGGTCGATTTGTTAAAGACTCTTTAATTCCTGTACTGCATTTTTTTTGTTCATTGTTCCAATACTATTTAACATCCCTTTTTGTCAATCGAGTTAAAGGTTCTACTATAGTGGCAAAATTTTTAACAAATTTACTAAAATATCCAGTTAAGCCCAAAAATTGTCGTACCTCTTTGACATTCGACGGATCTTTCATTTCTACAACAGCTTTTATCTTAACCGCACCAGGTCGTACTCCCTGAGCCCTAATTTCGTATCCCAAATAATTGTTATTATTGCAAAAAAATGAGCATTTGCTAAGTTTAAGTGTCAGTTGATGTTGCTTAAAAACCCTTAATACTTTATTAAGCCGTTCTATTCCTTCTTCAAACGTTCGACATAGTATAACGATGTCGTCGATGTAAGAAAAGGTTATACTATTTTTCAAAGAAGCTAATACATTGTTCATTAATCGTTGAAAAACAGCCGGCGCTAGACCAAAAGGCATCCTCAAAAATTCATAATGTGAATCAGCAGTTATAAGTGTTGTCTTTTCGATAGAACTTTCAGCCATAGGTATCTGATAATACACTGAAGCTTAATCTAGTCCTATAAAATACTTATTACCTCCACCTAACTTTGTAACATACAAAAATTCATTTGTGCATAACTCTATTAATTGCTATACAATTATCTATTTTAACTTCTTGTCGATATGTACTCAACGCACAATTCGTACACTCAGTGTTGAAAAACATTGCAGTAATTTACATGTCTTCAGTTGCGTAATTTAACAAAAATCTGGTTAATGCTAATAATTTTTACCAAAAGTAAATAGGTATGACATCTACCGGCGTCTAGCCAAACTCTGCACTATGCAATGGTTGTTAACACCAATACTTTAGGTTAGTTTACGAAATTCTCGTAAGAGGGCGATGTTTAATTATCAAATAGCCAATGCGACGATCCTTTATTGAATATACATCTAATAGATCACAAATTCGATTTTGATAAAAATTTTTCACTTTCTTCTCCGCCATATTGGAGACGCTACGAAAATTCTGTGATTTATTTTACACTTTGTCTAATAAACGGAATTGTTTCGGATACTAGTAAAAGATTTCAAAACAATAGGAATTCCTACCAAATTTTCTATTCCTATTGATCACAAGCTTTGCGGATTTTAAACAAAATTTAATCGTGTCCAATAAGGGGCAAAAATTACAGGTTTTTCTCATTTGGTACTAATTTAAAATCTTCCTTCTTAGGGAACGGAACCCATACAATTTACAAGTATAAAGATTTGGATTCGAACCTAGAAGGCTCGTTTTCACATTTATCGCACGCCTTACAACTTAGTGGTAAGCTCGTAAACTTCTCTTATCTTGGTGCTCACCTACCCTTCCTTTTTTTTTGGCGATTATCAATCGATTTGGGGAGTTAGAAGGAAAAATTACTCTTCTTACGAACCTATTATTCTTCATGTGTAACATTACGGTTGCGACCCCATCATTAGAGTAAGAACTCTCGCCATCCAATAAGGTCAGAGAGTTTATCTGTATTATTTTGTTTACTACTTCCATTACTTTATATGAATTAAGGTATAGAATTCTGTTAGGGTTAACGACCTATAAATGCCCACCTTAACTAAATCGTATCTACAAATATGATCAATAACCTCTAGTTAACAGCTGTTGGTATGGTTGATTTAATATCGTACTACCTTCTTAAGCCTATACTCTGCAATTAAGGTAGTTTCACTATCTGATTGAGGTGATATTTACAGCCCTACTTATTAATTGGTTTACGTATTGGGCTTCACACTACCATTTATTTCTAATGTAATTGCTAGCTGCGCAACAGACGAATTTCATTATTTAAGTATGCGCTTCACGAGAATTTAGGAAAATGGAAGTGGCTATATAGTATCATTGACGTTAAATTACATGTGTAGAAATTATTACTTTTACTGTATAAAACGGAATATTTCTTTTCTCATAAAAGATTTTTTTTAAGCAAAATGAGGTTGCGAGGAAGATTTAGTGACTCAACTATTTATTTCTGGCTCCTTTTCTTTCTAAATATTTGGTTAATGAATTTGTTTTCTCAGAAATAAATAACGCGGGCCAACCGAATCGCTCCTCTTTTCTTTATTGTCACCGCTTTAAATGGGCGGTTAATTAATTAAATAATAATGTATTTTCTGTAAACTTCAATAAGGATTACTTATCTGTATGATAATTTCAGGGAATAATTATACTATTTATGTAAGCTGCAGCAAGTGTTAGTCACTATTCTGCGTTTCATTCTTTTTTTTGTGTTATCTAAAACGCTTGTGGTAGCGAGAATGTATGTTTTCTTTCAGTGCACACAATGAAAGGTCTTTCATTAAGCAAAGGAAACGTTTCCAGTTAATTATTTAAAATTTACTCTAGAACTAATTGGTTTTGGGTTGCGTATAGTTACCCAGCAACTAGCTAAAGTACTATAAACATTGGTTTTTATTTATTTGGTGTATGGGTCAAATTTGGGGTTATTTTGAATCGCAATAATATTACTTCGGCTCTTAGTAGCATTTATAAAAGTGAAATGTTAATCTATTTTTTTTTGTTTTGTGAGAATAAGTTCGACACAGTTTTCAAAAAGTAATCAAAGCTTACTATTAAATTTACATTTACTACACTACTGTAGTTGTTTTGTTTGGTGTTGTTTTCTTCCTCCCTTTTTCCTATAGTTCCTTACTCATCCACTGCACCACCGTGTATTCAGGAATCGGGATAACGGAGCGGGCTGTCGTTGGCGGGCGATTCCTGGCACCCAAAATTACTTTAAACTTTTATTCCCCCTACGATACGTTCTGAGCAAAACGGACGTTTTGATAGCTACGATTGAGTTCACTCTCTCTCTGTCTCGATCTTTTAGTAATAGACACACCCACGCATCCAGTGACTCCGGCGAACTGAGCCCCGGCATTCTTTAATTTGTTGCCTCTGCCTTATTGGCACGTAACAACTTATTAATTTGATCTTCAATAAGGGGTAAATGGTATCTTTAAGAGTAACTGCAATCAGCCTCCTATAGTCAACACAAACACGATAATCTCCTGTTTTCTTTTTATTAATAACACCGGACTAGCATTATGGAGATTTAGACGAATAATTGAATTTCGTAAAAGTTCGTCAATCATTACCGTCAACCGTTCCCTATCAGTTGGAGACATTCGATACGGTCTATACACAATTGACTCGTTTGCCGTACATTTAATAGCCTAATTGCGATAGATCAGTAGCAATGAATTCACGAAATGCTAACAATAATTGAAAAACTGCTTGTTGTTGATCTTGTGTTATCGGTCCAAATCGTAATTTATCAGTTTGCAATTTATCGCCTATACAAACTTCTACACTGTTTATTTCAACCTTTTTCAGCGGCGGCATGGCTTTTAGAGAGATTTGATCTCCAATTTTTAGAAATATAGTATGCCGTTGATTATTAAATCTTGTGTCATTTGTTTATCATTCACAGTAATTGCCTGTACTTAGCTGAGACCTCTTGAACTTGAATGTTAATTTCAGCGGATAACTTACTCTCTACCGTGTTACTCATAAAACATCGCAAAACGGTCGGATGATAATCGACACTCTGATAATTTCAATCTATTCACCTACGATCCTTTTATTCATGTTTTCCATTACCGGTGTCGAGGAGAACTTTAACTTTTGTACTATCTATAAGTACTGTCTTTAAATACGGGTTTTTGCAAACTACCACCTTGGATTTTACGTTAACTTCACATGAACTTGTGAGTTTTACCAATGCTTTGGAAAATTTGCAACTCTCGGTTTTATGACCGAATTTGTTACAAAGTTTACATTTTAATAGAGGTTTGGAGCAATCCCTTGCGTAATGACTACCCTTGTAGTTATAACAGCGAACATTAGTGAGTTTTTTATTAATTTCTCCTTGTTTTAACAATTGTGTACTTTTCGAAGATATTTTCAATTTTTCGCTGTGTTGCAATGATCTCAAATTAATTGAATTAAAATTATAGAGGATAATGATCTGACACTCATCTTACGTAAATAAGTAGCAAGGTCGCCAATTGAGTTAAAAACAGCAGCTCTTAAAGATAATTTGAAGGTGGTGTCATCAATCAGTTAAGGTATTTATAAAAGAATTGAAATTACCTTACGGGGCACGATATATAGTAATTAACATTAAGTTAAGTTTGAGGATAGAACTCCCGTTATTTCACAAACTAACTCACTTGATAGTTTATCGACAGGAACCAAGCTTTTATGTTCAATATTCTTGTTTAGTAAGTTCATAACACCACCATGGATTTTCTTTGTCCTTGCATAATACGATGACACTAAGTAGTTTTGAAAGCACAATACTGTAATTTCTTCATTGGTTAACCAATGTTCAGATAAACATACACCATCATATTTATGGTGCTCACTAAGTCCTTCGATTAAATTTATTTTGTTGCGAAGAGATTGTACATTTAAAAATAATATGTTTAACATTTTTTTATTGTGAGTGATGTTCAAACTACAATCAGGGGCGCGCCGTCCACGTGTCGAATGTGTCAGCGAACACAGGCGCCAGGAGGCCAAAGGCGCCGAAGGCTCCTTAAAAATGTATATAAATTCAAAATTCGTTATAGGTTGCGATTAAAATAATTCAATATCGCCTTATTTTATTATAACTTATTTATGATCTCAGTAATTATTCTTGTTCTAACATGAATAGTTCGTATAGTCGTGTTAATATCATGTATACAGTGGACTCTTCATATTAAATCGCCGATGGATATATAGACGCGGGGGCGGGAGCGCGAGGGCGACGCGGCGGCGGAAATTTGTCCACGCACGAATTTACAAAATGAAGCGCAAGCGTTCTAACTCGTGTAGTCTTGTTAAAACATGCATTACTTGAAATCGTCTATGATTGAACAAACATATTATTTGCTTCATTCTCCTTCAGCAAGCAGTACTGCACTAGTGTAGAATTTATGTACCTTGTATTTTTTTAATATTTGTGAGTGAATGTGAATTTAAGAATATCAAGAACATTAAAGATTAAAGGTAAGCTATTTTGCATTTAAAATAAACATACATACATAACAATACGCATTTTCCAATAGGAGTAGCGATCATGTTTGCAAAATCTAGAAAAAAAATTAATAAAAGCGAAATTATTCGAAAATGTTACTTCATACTTTCCTATAATTAAAGCAAAACTAAAGCAAATAACGTAAACAAGACTTTTGGTAATAGAATAATTACATTTATAATTTATTGAATATTTTTATTTAGATGTCTCAAGAAAGAAAGAAAAAGAAACTCTCCGGGCATCAAAATTTAATTAATAAAAAAAGACGCCAAGAAGAACAATAGAAAAATGCTTCAAGATTAACACAGTATTTTACGAAACAAACGACCAGAACTGACCAAGTTTATCCGCCAGATTCAATTCCGGAATCAGTACCCCGTTGCAGTGTAGATGAATTCAAAATACAAAGTCAGTCAGGACCAACTCCCAGTGAAGATAATCAAATCGTTGAAGAAATTACCCCTGTTTTTGGATCTGGGGACTATACTAAAGAGACAGGTACAGATACAATAAATAAATGTGCATTTGATGACCCAGGGCTTTGGCCGGAACCAATATCTCACATATCTAGGCAAGCTATTATAAAAACGGGTCCTAAACAAATAAAAAAATTTAATTATCCGCGCGATTTGTTGTGTCGAAAATTTTTTGAAAGCTACTATAAGAGAAACAAAAAATGGTGAAGAATATAATAGAAATTGGTTGATTTACTCAATTACGAAAAATAATGTTTATTGCTTTCGTTGTAAACTTTTCGAACCTTCTCAGCAAAATAGATTTATTCAGGGATTTAATGACTGGCATCATATAGCAATGTACCTGAACCGCCATGAAAAAACTTCCACTCACTTTACTAACTACAAAAAATGGACCGAGTTGCTTCTATCGTTCAAAAATAAAACTACTGTTGATTATTTACAGCAAACAATATTAGACATTGAAAGTAAACGATGGTATGAAGTAATAAAGCGAATAATTTATGTAATTCAATTTTTATGTAAACCAAATTTAGCACTTCGAGGCAAAAGCAATAATCTTTACAATCGCAACAATGGTAATTTTTTAAAATGTATTGAAATGCTAGAAAAGTTTGATCCTATTATATCGGAACACACACGACGTATACATAGCGATTCTGAATTTCACAAAATGCCAACATATCTAGGAGACAAAATCCAAAATGAAATACTTTCCTTAATGGCTTTTAATATTAAAAATCATATTATAAATTTATGTCGACAAAATAAATATTTTTCAACAATATTAGATTGCACTCCGGATGTTTCTCATATTGAGCAAATAAGTGTAATAATTCGATTCTTTCATTTCAATTTAGCATTAGGATCGACTGAAATACATGAACATTTTTTAGCATTTTATCCAGTTTTAGATGTTACAGGGGCTGGATTAACAACATTTCTTATTGATCTATTAAAAACATTAAATATAGACATAAATAATATAAGAGGCCAAGGCTATGATAATGGCTCTAACATACGCGGCAAAAATAGTGACCTACAAAAAAGAATTTTAGATTTGAACCCGCGAGCATTTTATGTTCCTTGTGCGAATCACAGCCTGAATCTAATTGTAAATGATGCCGCTAATATCAACCATGAAACAATAAATTTTTTTAATATAATACAAGAATTATACAAATTTTTCTCAGCGTCTACTAATCGATGGAATATCTTAATCAAGCATGTTACTAATTTAACTTTAAAGCCCTTATCCGAAACACGCTGGTCAAGTAGAATTGATGCCATAAAGCCTCTCTATAAATATTTACCAGAAGTTTTTGATGCATTATTTGAAATTTGCAATGAGCACACAAGAGTCGACGAACAATCTAAATACCAAGCAAAATGTCTGGGAGAAAAAATTTCTACATTTACATTTATTTGCTCCGTTAAAGTGTGGTATGATATTTTAAATCAAGTAAATTTTGTGAGTAAAATGCTTCAATCTCAAATTACAAATTTGCAACTTGCTTTGGATGCATTAAACAAACTAAATACATTTTTAACTAATTATCGATCTGATGCTAGTTTTGCAGAAATTGTTGAAAGTTCTAAATTAATTGCAGAAAAGTTTGATATAAAAACTGAATTTCGTAGTGCGAGGCCATTAAGACGACGTAAAAAATGTACTCAATTTGATTATGAACATGAATATCAACCTATAGTAAATCCTGAAAATTCATTCAAAGTAAATTTTTATTTCTGTATAATAGATCAAACTTTAATTTCGTTACAAGACAGATTTTCTTTATTAAAAGAACATATGGATTAATTCCAATTTTTATATTCATTAGATAATTTACAAAATAAGGAATACCTACCTATTATCTTGCTGCAAAAAATTACAAGCGAAATTAACTCATGAAAATCAGTCCGATATTGACGCAGATGATTTATGTGAAGAAATTTTACAATGTCAAGTATTTATTACGAATCCAAAAAAAGATATATCCCAAATAATTCAGTATATTTATTCAAATGATTTAGTAGGAGTTTTTCCTAATTTTACTGTAGCACTCCGTATTCTTTTATCATTACCTGTGTCAGTTGCGTCCGCGGAGCGGTCTTTTTCGAAATTAAAAATCATAAAGAGTTATTTACGCTCCACAATGGTGCAAAATAGATTATCAGATCTCGCCATAATTTCAATTGAGTCTGACATACTGGATAAACTTGATATTCATGATATTATCCAAACTTGTTCTTTGCTAAAAGCTAGGAAAGTAAAATTTATTTAATGACTTATTTACATTGTTTGTATTTAATTTACCGTATAATATGTATTATGTTTATATTATAAATATTATATTTTTCATTTATTATTGTTGTTTATCTGTTTTCTTGTGTTTGTAATTTTGTATTTTAAATAAAAAAGTTTACACAGACTATTTCAATCTTTGTGTGTTTTTTATTTCAATGCGTTAAGAATATAACAAAAACAGTCATTTAAATGTCCCTAAACATAAGCCTAAAAATTATAGTATTTCAAATTAATTATTCATTATTTTTTTATTCATGCCGTATTACTTAAAAATGCTACTAGAGAATTAAAAATTAAAGTGTCCGAACCTATAGTTGCTGGGGCTCTTATCACCTAGACATGCAAAATATTTATAATATTAGTTTTTGATACAAATGTTTTTAATTAATGGGGCGCCATCAAAAATTTTGACACAGGCGCCGCATGCTCCTGGCGCGCCCCTGAGCCTACAATGGTGGTTACTCAACTCATTTATGTTGCTGTAGGGACTCTGTATGCACTGTGGCAACTTTGTTTCGACGAAAGGGCCGAATAATAGTATACCGAGGCCAGAGTTCCGAATTTTTTACACGTTCCTCTTCAGATGCGGCCTGCGGGTATTTCTAGTTTAAATGCAGAAACATTTTCTGATTTTATAGTTAATCTTTCAATAGAATGGTGTTTAATTTTTTGGTTCTCTAAGTGTGTTTCTAACTGCTTTGTTGTAATAGATGGATCTAGACGTGAGATAAATATATGACGCCTACTTTCAACAGCACATATGGCGGATGCTGTATCAGTACTTACACCAACTATTGTGTTTTTAAAATAAAGTTTAGCCTTTTTTCCTTTTTATTAAAGTAAATTCTTCGGTGTTCTTATCAGAATTTTCTGTTGAGTGATCCCAGTATTTCAGAGTATTTTGAGATTCAGCTTCTGTAAAAGCTGCTGAATAGGTTTTTGTTGATATTAAAGTTGGCAGAGGTGTTATGATTTGTTTTTGAATAATATCATCACTTACGTCATTGATACATTATCAATTTCAGTATTAGATTTTTCGTCACAGCAACAAACAGTAATGTCGTCAATAAAAATAACATCGTTTAATAACTTTGCACAGTTAATATGGAAGGAGTTTGTACACTTTATATATTTTACACCATTTACTACCCGTTTATTACAGCATTTACAGGTCGACGATGAAGACGAGTTACTTACACCGCCCGCCATTGTTATGTTATCATATCAAATAACGAATAATAGTTGTTTATGTAACAAGTGCAAAATGTGAGTGTCTATTGCACGCGACGCGCGTATGTCCAACGAGGCCTTTAGGCTGACAACAGACAAGTCAGGTGCGATGAACATTTGCTGCACGAGTTGTATAGAATATCGTTTCTACAATAATTAAAAACAACGGTTTTACTAAGTAGCCATAAGTGTCGGTAAATAAAATATATTCTATAATGATGATTGATTATCATTGTTAGCGTGATTTGCTGAATATTAAATTTAAAGATGCTTCAGCTGCCACTAATTGTTGGTGGGGCGTCAAAAAAGTCTTCATCGTTACTCTCATTCATCTTTTCAATGATGTTTCTTATTTTAAGCTATAAAACTATGTTTACCTTGCATTTTGTTTTAATTTAATTTTTTAACTTGTAATGAGTAGCAAAGAAACATGTTTGTTATCCGTATCCGATGTCCGGTAAAAAAGATACTGAAATATAGTGATAGAGTGCGCATGAAATAATCTTCGTACAGTAGATCGTACATTTTTGTAAATGAAAAGGTCCATGTCGCCATTTTGAGTTTTAATTCCAAAATACGTTTAATCGTTTGTGCTCCGTTTGTGCACGTTTGTGCACAAGTTTTTTTCGTTTGTGCTCAATTAGGGGATCAGTTATTGCTAAAAAACAGTTGGGGGAGCTGAAGACATGGTGCCTCTCCCATTTGCCGTTTTAACTTGAAATTACGCTTAATAGTTTGGTCTTCTTTTGTGCACCTGTCTTACAAGTTAGCATTAGGGTCCCCTTATTATAACACAATCTCAAATTTTCAGCCAAGAGCACTAGGGGGCTAAGACCCGAAAGCAAGTTGCGAATCCCTATACCTGTCTTATAAGTTAGGATTAAGCCCCTTATTAGAATAGAAGTTCAAATATCTCGCAATAAATAAGCAATCAGAATGTAAAGACTTAAATACAACTTCAAATTTCCCGCCAAGGGAGCCAGGGGGCTAAGACCCTAAAGCAAGTTGTGAAGCCCTATACCTGTCTTATAAGTTAGCAATAGGGTTCCGCTTATTAGAGTACAAATTCAAATTACCCCCTCATAACCAATCAGAATGCAGATACTTAGTCCTCCAATTAGAGCACAGCGGCTGCGTGATGGGGCTAAGGACCAATCAGCAGTCATAGGACGAACCACACTCACAACCAATCAGGTAAAAGTAATGGGTGTGGCCTAGTTTAGCCCCGCCTTAATGAAGTCATAAGTGTATTATCTGGTCTTAACCTCCCTCTTAACCCTGCCAAAATTGCCTCTAGACATAATAAATTATTTAAAAACCGTTTATCTTTTTATTACCGGTAATAACCAAGGTGCTTTGATAAAACACGATTTCAGATCAATATCTTTGAATTTATTTCTCCGTACAAAATGGCTTTGATTATGACGTCATACAAAATGTCGGAGGATACTGCTTATGTGTTATAATTCAGCAATCAGGGCGTCTTGTGGAACCCTTATTAGAATACTATTTAAAATTTTCCGAGTGACCGACAAAATGGCCTCCAAAATAGGCGACAAGTCGCGCCCCTCGACCAATCAGAAACCAGCGAGCGGAGTCCATGGACCAATCAGAAACTAAGGATTGTGATCAACCCCCAAGTCCACCAATCAGAACACACGCATTTGCCTACCCCCCAGGGCTGAGACTTTAATTAGGGCTGAAAATGTCGCGTGACCATCACCCTACCCTACACACTGGAATGGACTGCCAAAAAGACCTTAATTAGGGGTGAAAATACCATCGTCAAGGACTGAAAATTCCATCAAGAGGTTGAAAATCTCCCCCGAAAAGAAGCTGACTCCCAGCCAAAAGGCCACTAATTAGGGGTAAAAATACCATCGGGGGTTGAAAATGGGCCCGGCCACGTGGGCGTGACCTACCCCACAACTGATGACGTCACTTCCTTAGCTGACCTCATTCTACCTATAATTAAAACATTTATCTTTTGGATATTTAATCGTGCATTTTTATTTATATTTTATACAAATCTAAATTTTCTATAATAATTGCAGTTATCGTTCTCATTAAATAATAATAGTTTTGAAAATTGAGTTGTCAAAAAAAAAATGAATTTATAAAATACGAAAACACAAACGTGACCCTGCATAAAGAACAGATGGATTTTTAACACGTTGGCTGCCGTGTGAACCCAATGTGGTCTCCCGCTAAATTTTTGATAATGGCCATGTGACGCCACATTGGAGTTTACATTTGTGATGAGCTTTTTATATGGGGGTCAGGCCTGGCTTGGGAGCTATTGGTGACTACACAAGGCCACAAAATAGGGTGTTCAAAATATCGATTATTTAAAATTTTTATACATACATAATTGTTATTTTGAGGTACAAAACGTGAAATATAAGAGACACAAATATACATTTGAATTCAATAATAAAAGAAAACTAAACTGCGATTGAAAATTATTATTTTGTACACTTATGCACTTCAAAAAAACAAGACAAACAATAGTTTTTTGAGCATTGGTTACACCTCAGTTTGATGCGTGGAGCCTTTGCTTGAGCAGAAACACGACCAATTTCTACTTTTAGTCTTTCCTAGTATAAACCGCACTTTCCTCTATGATTTCAAAAATGTGTTGGATAGTGTCGATATTGACATCGGGATTTAGGTCTTCTACATTCAGAAGTTGGGCCTATCGACTATCGACCAATAGGTATCACTTCTATTCTACCGAAAATCATGGAGAAAGTCATCAACCACCAACTACATTCGGTCTTTGAGTCCAATAAACTCCTCAGCGACCACCACTATGGGTTCAGACAGAGTCGTTCAACGCGTGATCTTATTTCATATGTCACCGAACTTTGGAATAACACATTAGAAAGGTCCGGTGAAACAGTCGCAGTAGTTTTAGATATTTCAGGCTTTTGACCGGGTTTGGTAAAGTGCCTACTTTCCCAGCTCACCTCGTTCGACTTATCCGATACGCTCATCAATTGGATCTCCAGCTTTCTTGACGAAAGACGAATACGTGTTGTCGTCGATGGCTTCTTTTCGAAAGAAACTACTATTAAGGCGGGTGTACCCCAAGGATCAGTGATAGATCCCGCACTTTTTTGCTATACATAAATGACATCATCAACAACTAAGTCGACCAATTGCTTTGTAGGTGATTGCACTCTACATTGTAGTTCTTATCAGTTTTTCCACAACTATAAGTCTAGTCAGGACGGTACATTAAAAATGGTAGCCTCAATTAACAGTGACTTAGAACGTATCCTTGAATGGGGAAGAAATAATCTACTCACGTTCATCGCCGACAAAACCCTGTATTGATTATGTCCGCCAAGAAAGTCCGATCATTTCCTGCTGTAAATATGAGTGACTTAGATCTCAAGTATCATCGAACCTTTCATACGTTGACCACCTTTTGTCAGCTTGTCTTCAGGAGTGTACAGACTAAATTTCGGGAGTTGTGATAAATACTACGTAGGACAAACAGGTTGAGGTTTTAGTAAACGTATTTCCGAACATTTTAGTTCATATAAAAACAGTACTGAAACTTCTAACTATGCGTCACATTTGAACTTAGAAAAACACATTTTAGATAAAAATGTTGAAAATAAAGGTAAAAGATGAGACGTTTTAGAATCAGTAGAAATTTTTAAAAACGAAAATACAGGTTTTTTATTCGAATTGATTTATACTATCCGCCATTGTTTGACCTTCCCTCTTCACCTCCCCCAGAATTAGTACAGGTTAAGTATTTTGTAGCGTTGTAAGTTAGTTTAAGATTGAATCTGAAGAAAACACTGTGTGTCGAAACAATTGTAACCCATTGAATGAGTTTGTACAAATTAGAAACTATTTGTTTCATTTAAGTGTCTATGTGTGATTATTGTAAATTCATATAAGAGAATTCAGATGCAATTCTTTGCGACAACATGTATTCCAGTATTAGTCATAAAGTACGTGCGATATTTTTCAAATCAGTATGACATAAGTAACTTTACACAAGAGACCTCGCGTGTCTATGAATATGCAATTTATTTTTCAACTCTGCGCAAAAATGCATTTCTCATAATTTAAAATTTCATTGTTAGCACCAACTTAGTTTTTATAGCAACAAAATATGAAAAATGAGTTAAGCTCTAACTTTTGTTGAAAATAATGCTCCAACTTAATGCCATTTTTCACATCTTGAATTTTCAATATCATGTATATATAACACAAAACGGGCAATGGAATGTGAAAACTAAATGAAGTAGAAGAAATCGATTGATCTCGGTGACATCGCATGATTTGTCCTAGATATTATTCCATAGTTGTTTGTAAAGATTTATTGCATAATATTCTAAATACCAATAATAAAAACATCTATTAAAAAAGTGATAAATACAATAGTGTAAAACTTCATAGTTTCATAATGGGAATAGAATTGGGAAGAAACGGTGTGGACGGAGTAATTTCCTCCGCTTGAATTGACCATTGCAGGACGTAGGAAATCGAAACTCACTACAATTTTGTCCCTTAAAATTGATTGCTTTTTCTCTGTGCTAGATTTATATCTAAACGTTTGTAGAAATACTGAAAGCAACGGTTTGTTGGTGTTTATTTGAACTTTCTTTGATGTATTATTAGTATTAATAGAAATACCGAAAATTTAATTTTTTTTTTAATGTTAAAACTGCATCATTTTTTTTTAAATGTATTTCTGATATTAATTAGCTTGTTTGTTTAAGCATCGTCAAATAAATTGGCAGACCTTTGACGGGTAGCTCTTTTATAACATTTCTTTGACATAGGTATAATTTTAATAACAAAAACAAATATTCAAGGGAAACAATTATTGTTAACGACGTATTGATTTTAATTATTTGTTTTAATCTGTTTATCCTTAGAACGGTGTACCATTCATATACAGGGTGACTGGTAACTTATGCAGTTAACTGACAATGCTAACAGAGGACTCTAAACTGAACAATTTTTCTTAGTAAACTAACAGGCGAACCCCAATTATAACTAAACTACAGTATTTTAAAAATGATTGTGCACTTGTGGAATACCATTGGTACTATTTCAAAATTTTAAAAGATACAATTTTTTAATATATCAGAGTACTTGATTGCAATCAGCGATTGTTTCTTGTGTTACTATCTGACATGTCAATATCATATCGACTGTTGCTTTGTTCTATCATCTATCAAGTGAGGGACTTGTTCTCCTACTATAAGTAAATAAATTTTGAATTTCACATTAGAATGGAAAGATATCATTATACCAATGAACAGTATTGTGACACGTTAATCACTTATGGCATGGCATTTTTAAAGTTCGCCAAGACATCCACTGCGACACTCTTAGCTCTCGTGAAATCTTTCAAGTACTTAATGAAGATGTGTCATCTATCATATCCAAAATATGTGCTTCTACACGTACACCATGGCGATGTGGTCTACCACCATTACGCCCTTGTTTGGGTGCCAAAGACCCTATATTTTAATTAAAATTGTGAACTAGTACCAGTGGTTTTCCACAAGTGGGCAATCATTTTTGAAATACTGTAGTTTAGTTATTATTGGGTTTCGCCGGTTAGTTTACTAAGAAAAATTGTTCAGTTTAGGGTCCTCTGTTAGTACTTTCAGTTAACTGCTTAAGTTACCAGTCACAGGGTGACTGGTAAATAAAGCTTGATAATAACGGGTTATCATAAAATAAGGGATATATTTCAACTTATTATACATATGCTTTTAACAAATAAAATTAATAACATAACGTAAATGGAATGTAGCTGCTTAAATAATAAGATTTCTGATGTCAAGCACTGGTTACCCCAATTGTTCGACATGACCTCCATTTTGTTGTTGTAAAATTACCAACCGTTCCTCCAAATTGTATACAGCACTATGCAAAATTTCTGATTGAATTCACGAATTTGCCCCCTAATACTGTCCTTTAATTCCTCTAGCGTTGTTGGGCGTGTTCTAGGCACCAAATCTTTTGAATAACCCCACAGCCAGTAATCCGCTGGATTAATATCAGACGACCTTGGTGGCCATAAATTTGCAAAATGTCTACTTATAACACGATCTTGAAAAACCCCAGTTAATAACTCTTTAACTGGTCGGTAAATATGCGGAGGTGCTCCACCCTGCGTAAAAATCATGTGTTCAATTCCTTCGTATTCGTTTTGCAACTGTGGAATTGCACAATCCCCCAACATTTGAAGGTATCGTTCACCAGGTAATCAAGACCTTCCTGAACGATTTCATGTGGATTTTCTGTTGACGATATTCGACAGTTTTGAGTATTCACTCCACCATTAAGAGAGAAATGGGCCTCATCTGTCCTTAAAATACGGGATAACCATTGAGGTTCAATTTCCATCTGAGCCAGTGTTTGTAAAGAAAAATCGTACCTAAGAGCCAAATCTGCTTCCTTTAATTCAAACAGCAGTTGCAGCTTATAGGGATACATTTTTAGGATTTTTCGTAAAATTTTCCAAACCGTGGTGTATGGCATATGCAATCGTTTTAATATCGCATTCACACTGCTGATTCCTAGCGTATTAGTATTTGCCATGTTTTGATTTTCCCGAAAAACTTCTGAAACTGGAACATCACTCATCTTTGGTCTTCCTGATCTCGGAAGGTCAGCTACAGACTCTGTTCTTTCAAATTTGCTAATTAAATCACGGTACCCCTTAATTTGGTACGGCCCTGCTCTCAAACCCATTTTTGTACGAAATCTTCGTCATACAGCAGTGTAATTTTTACCGCATTCATAATAACATTACGCTAAATCAATTCTTGTTTGCAGATCCACGTTCACTTCGTTACAATTTACGTTTACGCGAGTTTATTTTTAGAACAATTCTTTAAATTAGGATACTTTCGTTTGACATCAATGGTTGTCACGACAATTCTTTTGTTTTCCATAGATACACTAAAATACCACTAGGTACCTAACTAGATTTCATTTACTTTTTGTTATTAATTTGATTTGTTATAAATATATAATAAATTACAATGTATAGGGTGGTCTAGACCTAGCTTTAAAATTTTGTTGGTGAACATAAATATGAATCAAATACACAATTAAAAAAATTCCATTTCACACACCCACTTAAAGAGAAATTATTTTGATTTTTTCCAAAAAAACTGTACATTTACCCTACAAAATTTAGAAATTCTGGGATATTTTGATACATTCCTCGAATGTTAACACCATCGTATTCTACATTAAATTTCAAGTAAGGATGGATAGCTTATGATGGTCCTACACAACCACTAATTAAATTTATTAGAACTGTGAAGTTATCATTCTCTTAAAAAAATAGAAAAAGCTTATATACACACATTTCGTTAAAAAAATTGCTAGATAGTAGCAAATGCTATAAAAAACTGCTTCAAAATTTAAGCTTTCAGAAGACAGGATACAGCATTTTATTCGTCACCATTTAAGTACAGTTATACCAGTTTGAACAGTGTAAAATGTGGTTTAAAAAAAATAATAATTCAGCTCCATCAAACTAAAAAAACACACATGAACATTTTTATTATTATAGCTATAAAATAAGGTTACACTTAATTTTTATAACCCATCTTATGACGAGATACGGTATCACGTGCAGATGTTATGTTTTGTTTGGATACAGTTTCTTTAGTGGGTGTGGATCATTTACTCATTGGCATTGATCTCATGTCAGGGTATTTTGAACATCCTGTATACGTATTGGTTAGGTCTGTATCTATTTAGTTAGATTCCGAATCCTTTCTTTTCTTTTCTTTCAATTTTAGTTTAAGAGCTTACTGTAGATAATGAATATTTTGCTTGAATAGGTCGCGCTGTATGTAAAGGAATCTTAGGAATGTGCAATTGTGCATTATCTTTACTCATTGTAGATAGGAGTTACGTTTTTTTTGGTGTAGTTACGTAATTTCATTAATAAAAGTCAGTGTAGTTTTTGGGATTTGGAATACAATTTTTAGGTTAATGCCCGAATCATATTTGGGATTTTATTAAGATAAATTTGTTTGATTTTGTTACATAGTTTCATTACAAAGATGTGTTGTTATCGCATTGGTGTCGTACTGTCGCATCCGTGCATAGGACCAATTTGAGAGTCGGAATGACCGTTTTCATCCATATAAGTACTATGGGTGGGCGATTGGTTGTACTTTTGCAATAACATATCTGTGTCGTGTCGAAGGGAAATGCAGATGTAGCAGTTCCTTCGCCTTCAGTCGAGCTACCATCGTATATTTAGGGGGGTGGAAATTTTAAAGTTCAAATGGTTGATAGGTTTGTTTAATTGAATTTGTATGGAGGGGAACGTTTTTTTAATATGGCGAAAAAGTAAGTTTGAAAGGAAAAGAACTCTTCCCTAAGCTTTTGACGCGTTGAGTCGTGTGTTTGGAAAGTCGTTCGAACTAGCGGAATTTGGGGTTTCATAATTGTGCGAGTTCCTAGTGAAATTTCTTTAAGTAGTGTTGAAGACTTGCAAGATTAGTCGAGTAAAACCAAGTTTGGGATATTTTGTGAAGTAACATTTCAACCGGGCTCGTTCATTAATTCAATTTATTGGAGAATAACGGCATCTTCGAGTGCATTTATGATAGAAATTTGGGTTCGTGTTTTTTTTGTAGTGCGAACCCGAGGACTATTGAGTTTCGTGATTAATGAGATATAATTAGAGAACCCCTTTCCTAAAAGTTAAGTGTACGTAGTGAACGAACACCCAACCACACCAACTGATTAAGATTGTTTTGTTTGTAATTAAACTTACTAATTTAAGTTGTGTAAAACAATTTGCTGAGTGTTTTCTTAGTCAAACCTTAACATCTTTGAGTTAAAAGAAATTATTAAAGTGATCTAATCTAGTTACTACTGCTTCAATAAGTTACGAGACATTATTGGTGTCAATTCTGGAGAATTTGGAAATTAATTTAAAATCAAGTTGAATACGCGGTAGCGATCTACTGCGAGCCGGTATTGCCGTCATCGAGGAGTAACACCGAAGACCGTGGGCCTGCTCGAGCCTTACACGACGCTTTCGTGGAGCAAGGATCATTTCCTAGTTGCCTGTGTGACCTAGGTAATTCATATTCTGTTTGTTGGTCTTGCGACATACGAGAATAAAATTTGGTTGTGTTTTATGTGGAATATTTTAGGCAATGTGTGTTAACGGAGGAACCTGTTGGAAGTAATTATTGTTGAATTTATTGTGTCATTTTGTTAACGTCCACGGACAGTTTCCTTTGTCTGTTTAGAAGGTATTTAAGGTGTTTATGATACTACTAATATTTTATGCATGGAGGTAAATAAAATCTTACCTTAATTTCTTGATGTAAGATTTGCGTACAGACGTAATTCAGGTCTATAGAAATTAGTAGGATACTATTTAGCTTAAGATAGTTTTGCTACTGGCCAGAATTCAACGAGGTAAAAGGTTAAGAGTAGACGATTATCATTTTATCCAAATTGACATGCTGTTCAAATTTTAATTGTTTTATTTTGAGTTAATATATATTTATCTTAGTTACTGTTTTGGAGTAATTATTTTAATATTAAGCCTTGACAAAGGGTGATGATATATTGCTCAAATAGGAAACGACGCCGAGTTTTAATGGGAGAAGTTTGGAGTTTTTTTTGTTTTTTTTTTTGTTTTGTTACAAATATTAAGTTAACGTAACGTAGCTTACCAGTTTAGAGAAGCTTCGTAACCGAATTGAAGTCAGTTTGGTATGTGTTATTTTGATTTGTTTAAGTTAACATAGTGGGATCCTTAGTGATTTGTATTGAGTATTGAATTTGAATATTGCTGCACGGTGGTAAATTTATGAGATTAAGGTGCAGATTTTGAAGCATTTCAGGTGAAGCAGCATTGCGGACACCTGGATCTATTAGCGTTACGATTTGGTAAGTGGGGTAAGTTGGGTATTCGGACCACCACGTACCGTCGTTTATTTCGCGTTTTAAAACACCCTGGTGTGTTCGTTTGGAATATCCTGGCGCCTACTGGAACCTATTGCGACATTTCCTCGATTTCGACCTTGGTAGATGGCGTATCCTACGGAGAAGAAACTGCTTTTCCCGACAGACCATCACCCGCACGCCGAGCTAGCCGTGCAAAAACCAGGTTTATCTGTCACCTTGTCCTAGTGAGCATTTTTACCGTAACACTCAAGATGTCGTTTTCAAACCGGGAATATGCGGAAATGCATAACATATGTACGTGATACCTTATCTCATCATAAGGTGGGCTATAAAAATTAACTGTAACCTTATGTTATAGCTATATTAATAAAAATGTTCATGTGTGTCTTTTTAGTTTGATAGGGTTGAATCATTATTTTTCTGAAACCACGTTTTACACTATTCAAACTCGTATAACTACACTTAAATGGTGACGAATATAATGTTGTATCCTGTCTCCTGAAAGCTTAGAATTTGAAGGAGTTTGCTATTGTCTAGCAATTTTTTTAAAGAAATGTGTGTATAAGCTTTTTCTGTTTTTTTTTTAAGAAAATGATAACTTCACAGTTCTAATCAATTTAATTAGTGGTTGAGTAGATTCACGTTAATCATAAGCTATCCATCCTTTCTTGAAATTTAATGTAGAATACAACAGTAGTGTTAAAGTTCGAGGAATGTATCAAAATATCCCAGAATTTTTAAATTTTTGGGTAAATGTAGTTTTTTTTGGAAAAAACCAAAATAAGCTTTCTTTAAGTGGGTGTGTGAAATGGAATTTTTTTAATTGTTTATTTGAGTCACATTTATGTTGTTTTAACGCTAGGTTTAGACCACCCTGTATATCTTACTTCATGATAACCCCATATATTAATTAATTACATTTAGCTAAAAAAAAGTTTATAAAAGAATCATTTTTTTAGTACCTTAAATAATCTATACATTTTTCTTACCAATGAACCTTGAACAAGCTGCGTTTGTAAATATCACACACTAACAGCAAGAAATATTTCTTTCTATTTCGAGATCTGTATAAACACCTATCTGTCTAAGTTGACAATTAAATGGTGTATCAATAAACCATCTGTTTAGTTAATTATTGCAGGATGTTGGAAATAGTAAAAGGTAAAGGTTGATTAACTTTTTAAAGGCTACATTACGTCAGTGGGCCTGTAGTAGACAAATAATGTAAAACATTATTTAAACTTTCTATGTAGGTAGAGTAAGTTAAAAATCGCTGAAGAAGTACAGAAAAGAGGATTTACCTGTATAGGGTAAATGTGGCATATATAACACACTTAGGGAAAAAAATCGTGCAGATCTTATTTTAAGTATTTAAGTGATATCTATTTTTCAATTGGATATTTTAATCAGTTTTTCATATAAAAACATAATGTCAGATACATATTAAAACATTTTGGGCTAGCAACCTTTGTTTGAAAAAACAATAGCATTTGGCCATATACCCCGCCAAACAGCCCCGGACAAAACAGCCCCGACAGAACAGCCTCCGATAGATCCAGTT
Organism: Vesta saturnalis; assembly: GCA_036346205.1. Classification (NCBI taxonomy): domain Eukaryota; kingdom Metazoa; phylum Arthropoda; class Insecta; order Coleoptera; family Lampyridae; genus Vesta; species Vesta saturnalis. Next base: position 1,063,077 of record JARFJB010002121.1, read on the forward strand.
TTAATGGTGTTAGGCTTATACCACACACATACATTTGACGTGTAAAACGTAAAGGTTGATATAAAATTTATAGGAAATAGAAAAGATATGATAATCAGGTTCTCTCAAAAAATATGATTCTCAGAAAATTTTACATTAAATTATTTCTGTCAACACATTCTCGAATTTTTATTTGACTTTAAATTTAATTTAATAAGGGCAACAATACAAATAACCCAAATATAATAATAATTATCCCATAAGTGGCATTCAAACAAAATTTGGAAAAAGGGAAGTTCACTTTACTGCAATAAAAACGGAATTAATATAATGTTAAAATAATTATCCCTCTTTGCGACATAAAAATAAAATTTTTAAAAACCGATTAGTATAATGTTAAAAGAATTTATTCCTTTGTGTTGATAACGAAAGATATTGCATCTATCATAATTATGCTATGTTTAATTATTTCTTTAATACCAGTAAAGTAATATATAAGATCAGAACACACAGAACAACTTTAGTCTTGTAGAATTTTGTGTAACGAAGATTATGGAAGTTATTCAAATGCAGAAAGGCAAAGATTTACTGTTAAGCTATGGCTACCGTTGTCGTAAGGCGAGAACTAATACCGATTTCTTAAAAATTGTTAAAGATGTAGTAAACAATTTTGTCAAATTTGAAAAATTCAAACATAAACATAAGCCTGCTATTAATATAACTGTTATATTAATAGCAGGCTTAAGTTATTTAATTTTCAAATTGACAAAATTTTACTATCTTCTTTTAACAAACATACTACTGACGAAGATAACTGTAAGTGTTATCGAAACGTTTAGATTGTATAATTTAAAGTACACCATTAAAAATCCCAAAAAGATAAGTATTTTAATATGTTCGAGTGTTTCAGGAATTGATGTAGTTGAAACTAACTTTAAATCCAATAAGCTGCTCATTCGACTTCGCAAAAGCAATCCAAAATGCAGTTTGCCAGGTATTTCATGGTGTTCAGGCAACGGGATGTTTATTCTACTTAGGGCAGTGTTTATGGAGGAAAATCCAACAGCTACATCTTGTAGAAGAATATCGTAGTGACGAAAATGTGAGAAATCCGAGAGCAAATCCAAAATTTCCTATCCATATATGGAAAGAAAATAAAATTAAGCAAAAAATACATAAAATAAAAAAAATAAAACAATTTAAACAAAAGTTAAAAACATAGTTAAAAAAGAACAAAAATGATTAAAAAATATAACTTTTTAAAGACAATAAACACAATTAAAAAGGAAGATAAAAAAACAAAAAAGTTTTAATAATTGTCGCCAACTCAGGTAGACACACTGTATAATGGGGTATACATGCATAAAGGATTTATGGCATAGAAATTAAAACTGCTTAAACAAAAATATAATTAGGCAGGTATTAAAGTAATAAAATAATACAATAAACGTTTATGAAAACTACAATTAGAAAATTAATAGCAACCTTATTTATTGAAATAGCATGTTCTTTTTGGCGACACTCTTCCTTTTTTCATTTCTGCCGCACGTATTACACTGACTATCGTACATCGTGCAGGTTTCGTATAACCATACATAACAATCAATGCACTGAATCCAATTTGCATTGTTCTTGATAACCAAATAATTTTCCAAGCATACTGTTCAGTCTACATTATCATCTGTCTTTTGGTTGACATTTTTGGTAAAAGCTGATGTCGTCTGTTTTACATAATCTGGTTCTTCCTTTTCCCCTTTTTTCGATTTTATATTTTTTGTACTTTCCGTCTTTCTTGTTCCTTTTTTAGAAGTATCAGTTTGTTGCACATTTTTTATTTCTTTTCTTTTTCGCAAGAAATTCTTCAAACGTCAATACCTCAGCCGATTTCTTTCTTTTATTAAATTTGCGTCGAGGAATAGATAGAATCGGTGCAATTTGATCCAGAAACTTTAATGGAGTTATTATTTGATCAGTATTAAGTTCATTTATTACGTTCGGCTACAGGTGATTGTATTTGCTCAAGTTGAGTAACTGGTTGCTGTATTTCATTAGATACACTTGCAGCTGCTAACTTAACTGTAGTATCGGGATATAGAATATAGTTTGGTCTTCAAAAAAGTTATCTGGTAAGTTTTCCAGATCAAGTAGTTATCCTACTTCAGAAGGTTCATTCTCCGAATTAATATGGACTACTTCGTTTAATTCTGGATCTGTTTGCCCTAATTAGATGGCACTATTGTCAACTGTTAACTCTAAAGGCATGTCATCTTGAGCTTATTCTTCAGACATGTAATTTCTTGCCACGTCCGACATTTGAAAAAATGGTCCAGAGTAGCTTTTCGGTTAATGGATATATGGTCGTCATAAATCCAGACACTCAATTCGCAACTGTGCTTGTTTTTTTCCATGCTTCACCTATCAATTTGCCTGCATTCATTCTATTTATTTTTCTTTCTTTAAAACGAAATCTTGAGCAGCATTTTTTAAATAATACTTAAGAGGCTTCAAAAAAGACCTATCAAAAGGTTGCAATGCATGCGTAGTATCACTAGGCAGACGAATAACAACTACATCCGTTTTTGCTAACTCCAGAATTTCTACTGAGCAGGGAGATGCATGATCATCGAGAATTAATAGAGCCTTTCCAAGCCCTTTATTGGGTAAGAAATGTTTCTTAACCCATCTCGGAAAGAGATCCCAATTTATATATGCAGATCTTGTTCATATAAATGTCTGAGCCACGAGGTAAACCCACTAAATGCTCCGGATTCTTACGAGTTCCTTTCATAATCAGTACCTACAGTATTATTGCAACAACTGTAATATTTTCACCTTTTTCGGCGGATGTACATGCACATATTTGCTTCCTTTACTGGCAAATACCTTTTCAGGTTTGTTATTAAGCTGCGCGCACGTGCCGAGGTGCGCACGCGCACTCACACAAGCACATGCACAGCACACGCACGAGCACGCGCACGTACGCGCACATGCATACGCACACGCACACGCACGCACACGCACACGCACGCACGCACTGCACTCGCACACGCACGCACACGCACGCACGCATACGCACACGCACACGCAGACGCACACGCTCACGCACGCGCACACACGCATACGTAGATATCATGGCAGATATGGCGAAGCTTTGTCAAACTTTATAAATACCTGGCTTATAAAATCTGGCGGTATTTGGCTGAAGACTGTAAAGATCAGTCGTAATTTATTAAATGTTTTGTAGCATTAAATACCGTTTAAAAACGTTATGATTCGATTTTAATGTATTGATTTACGAAATCGTTCGGGATTTATTGATATTTTTTCGTTTAATTATTTAAATTACTTCTTCAGAACATTCCCTTAGGACCTTTGAAAAATGGCGCTTATCATAAATATTCCGACTCGATTGTGGGCTCTTTTTTTCATACTTTGGTCAGACTAGAAATGCAGTCCGGAGCTGTTTCAAATGACCGGAGTTACTATTGATGATACTACTTTCTCCAACAAGACAACAACACATTCTGGAGTGGAATGGACATCTTTGTCCAGTATAGGCCGTATAAATTGCAAAAAGAGACAATTTATATCACTCTCTATATTTTGGTCAAAACTTAACCGTCTGGGCAAAAGGACGCGTGATCACATACATATTTTAGAAGTCTGTAATTAGTAATGACAAAAATGTGGACAATACCGCTGCATGTCCATTTTGATCGTTAACTACGCAGTCCATATGTTGGCATTCCTATATTCTATTCTTCTCCGATGATGGTTACATTTTAACCGAAATATATAAAGTCTGATAAAAATTGTTTCTTTTTGTCATTTACAAGTAAAACTTTAGTGACAGGGATTGCCAGTAACCGTTGATTACGCAACTTCTACATCCATATTTATCTTGTCTTTGGCAAATTTCGCAATTTCTATAACACTCGGTCCATTAGCATCATAAAAATCTTGCAAGCTACTAACCTATATAGGTCATCACCAGACATTTCCGCTGCTGCGTTTACTATTATACTCCAAAGTTCAGGACATTTCATATCAGATATTAGATGCAATGGATAACCTAGTCAGTCTCCATAACTGCTATATAGACTCCCACCCTGATTCTTTACAGTCCTAGATACGAATAACTCTTTTGTTATTAGTTCCAAACGATACAGTTCACGAACCCACCTTTGTTGACAGCCATGGCTCTTCAGGTGAGCAAAAATAATTTGTAATTAGTTATTGATTGTCTACATGTATGTGTTATTCCTAGTTAGCAGACACAATACTTTTACTCTTTGTTCCACCAAGTCTTACTACTGGTTCAAAATTAAATTGGGCTGACAGACTTCGAACTACATTGAAAAATAATGGTAGTTGTCCATATAAACCATGTTCTAATAATGCTCCGTGAATAAAATATACGGTGTTAAAGTTACTGTAAAAAATTCAACTTTTATTTACATCTTCAAAACCGTTTGAGATATTTAAACGAATTTTTTCATTTTTGGACAGTTAATGTAGACGAATTTTTTGTGTAAAAATGATATTTTTAATTTCACCAGTGGCATGCGTACAGACACGTTAAGAAAATGGTACGCCACTAATTTCTTTAAAAGTAAAAATATGTTTTGAAGTAACCTTGTAAATCAGAAGAAAAAAAGGTCCCTTACCTCTGAACCTTCGTTTTCGAGTTCAAAAATAACAAATGTTTATATGCACGATATTTTTCAATGATTTTAATATTCTTTTAATTAAGTATTCTTAATTTTTAAATTAACTATTTTGATTTTAAAGCAGTAAATTCAAAAATAACGTATTTATTTATAAAATCAAAGAAATTGTTCAAAATTTAAGCCATTTTGTTCAATACATAATTGGGTCGCTTATTTATTGATGCTCGAACTTTTTGAAAAATGCCATGTGTGTTTTTAATTTGAGTGCAAGCGGGCATCTCCCTTGCTAACAGCTCCTCGTGATTCTTGATCGTTGTATTGTTAACTAAACACTTTGTATGACCCAACGAAAAAATCAATGGGGTTGTAGTCAGAAGGTCGCACAGACCAGTGTACTGGGTCTCCTCGGTCGGTTAGGTGCTTAGGGAAACATCCAAAAATGTGCATTTACCCCAACGTGCTGGGGCAACATCCTTCTTCTGATGTGCAGTGGCACATCCTCTAAGAACATTGCCGTCTTACATAAATTGTTCATATACGTAGCCAGTTAGAGCAGGAGGAAGCAAATAAGGGCCAATTAAATTGTCACACAATGGTGGCCCAAATACTAATGGTAAACTGATATTGATTGTTACGAAAGGCATCAGTATGGGGGTTTTCAAATTTCCATATGTGGCTATTATAACTTTCAAAAAAACTTTGCTTCGTAAAGCATTCTTTATCCGCAAGGAAACTCGTTCACCAAAGTTCTGTTCCCTTAAGTGCTTTTGTAACCACCAGCCACAAAAGCTTCGTCGAGATGGGTAATCTTTTGGGCTTGCGGCATGTACCTTTTGAAGATGATGTGGGTAAAGTTAATTTTCGCGCAGAACACGCTAAACTATTCCATATGCAGCACCTACATCATGAGCAGTTGTCCGCCGAATACTAGTATAAGAATTGGCACAGCATCTCCGACCTCCACAGTACGCGCTGAAAATGGGCGACCTGGACATCCGTGATGTCGTAGACTGCCACTTTCTCTAAGGCGACGTGAATTCTAGGGTAGATACTTTGATACAGAACGACTCGTCTTGTAAATTGTTCTGCATCAGCGAAACCATCCTTCTACTATACCGCGCTTCTCCGTAAACAAGATGCATATTCACAAGTTCGGCTAATGAAAATTGAGCCATTAAATTTAATCTAACAGCTTAATTGATAAAATTAACGACTTCAATAATAAATATATGAGAATTTGATGCTTAATGACAATACACTAACAACTAAGGCATCCATAGCAACGTAAACCATAATGCGTCAAATCGTTGACAGCTGCTAGCTGGATTTATTTATTCCACAGTACGTTAGCTTTATTGTTAGTCAAATTTGTTGATATGCATCTTATTAATAAAAACGTTGTAATGCAGAAAAATTTCGTCCAAGGCGAATCGTTCCATATGAAAGTATTTTCGCCAGGATGTACCATTTTCAAAAGGTACAAATTGCAAGCCCATATTGACGTTTTTACATACGGGAATTTGAAAGGCCTCATGATGTTGTCTTGTGGGTTAGAATTTAATTGGCCCTTATCTGCTTCCACCTTGTGTACCTAGCAACGAATATAAACAATTTTTGGAAGATTATTATTTAAGAATATTATTAAAACTAGTGAAAAATATCGTGCAGGTGTAACTCGAAAACAAAGAGTCAGATAAAAAAGAGCCAACCCAGCGTTTTCTTCTAAATTGAACGCGAACTCTAAAATTAATTTTTATTTTTAGAAAAAGTAGTGATATACACGTTTTTATTTAAAAATGTGTTGTGATGTGTCCACTGGTGAACTTAAAAATAACATTTTTACATAAAAAAATGTGCCTATATTAACTGTCAAAACGTGCAAAATTTCATTTATATATCTCAAACGGTTTTAAAGAAATAAATAAGAAAGGATATTTTGCTATAAATTTAACACCCTATATTTTCTTTACGGAGCTTTATGGAATGTGGGTTATATGGATAACTATCGTTATTTTTCAATGTAAAATCAGTCCCTGTAGTATGGTGCAATATTTATGAAACACACTGTACATATTCTTAGATTTAGCAGATCTTTGACATATTGATACTGTTGGAAATGGTGCGTGGGTATAAGTGTGTATTGTCTCCTTCCTTTTAAAGTAGGTATGGCCTTGTGTGGAACAGCGATTGGTAACCTTGTTGCGTTAAAGTAGTTGATGACGTTGGTGTGAGTGTGTAGTGAAGTGAGACAGGAGGTGAAAACATTCAAGTGAATGTCGCGATATTTTAGTTAAAAAGTAAATCTGAACCAGTCTTAAGACTTCATGGATCAAGGAGTAAAAGTAAGGTGTCTGATTAGTAGGAGTGACGCACACTTGAAGATAACCAAGGAGTAATTTCAAATCATTTTTACTCACCTGACGCACCATGGCTGCTAACAAAGATGAGTTTGAAGATTGTATCGTATGACACTAATAACAATAAGAAAGTTACTCGTATCTATCATTGTGAAGAATCAGGGCGGGAGTCTACAGAGCAGTTGTGGAGACTCATTAGTTTATCTATTGCATCTACTATTTGATATGGAATTTCCTGAACAGGGCGAAATTCAAAATTTGCACATAATTTTCCGTAGAATTTATTGGCGTGCATAGTTTTCCTCACCAAAAGTCCATTTCTTCGCAATAAACCAAAGTTTTGTTTTGTTTAAATGGAACACCCTGTAATTTTTTTATTATATAATAGAGCTTACTCTCAGATTTCAAAAGATATATATTGTGTGGCACTTCTTTTGCATGATTAACCTCAAAAATGAATGTTAATTTAACATTTTTAAATTCGAACTAAAATAAATAAAACTAGTTGAAGCCACTGCTTTTATTTAGTTATCTTGAAATTAAACAAATTAACCTCACTTTTTGTATGGTTAACAATGGAATGAAAATTTGATTTTATTAACACAAGTTATTGCTCTAAAGTAATAATAAGCTTAGATGTACCACAAACTGTAATTTAAAATAGGTACTGATATATTTTAGTATTTCAAACTTGAAATTTATTGAAGAATTTTTCAGTTTACAATAATAGACTATGCTTTTTAAACACTGAAGTAAATGCTGACTGTTCTCAATATATTGCATGTATTACATTGTAGTGGCAGTGGAGCCCTTATTTAACATAGAATTGTCAAATCAACTTTCTGCTACGTTTTATGACTGTGCTATTTAAGTCAGCAGATTACCACTTGCATTGATTAGAATGGAGGTGGAAGTAATACCACAAGTTAAAATAACCTAAATGTTACAATTAAAAATGTTTTAATATGCCTTCTATAATAAATACCGCGAATCTCTTTGATACCTCATTTATGAAATTATTAACACATTTAAAGTTAGTTTTATTTCGACTAATATAACAAAGATGTTACAGAAATAATGTATAATGAATAACAATGTAAACTTATTTACATTGTCTCCAAAATAGCTAAAGTCATAAGCGATACTATATTGTTCAATATATGGTTCAAAGTTCTATACATCAAGATTAATGTAACATATTGCTAGATTAAATTATATGCAAAGTTATTATTAATAACTTATTCCTTATGTACTAAACAAGCATGCCTTCAACTACAATAGAAAGTTCATAATGCATTATAGAGTATAAATATAAAAATGAATGCCCATTTTTCTTGAGAACGACTTTACAGATTTCACTGATTTTTGTAAGCTTTATAACACTTTGTAGAAGGTTTTTTGTGAAACTTTTTATTCTCTTCTATGATGGGTCGATTGACTCGAAAATTGGTAAACATGCTCTTCAATTAAAATTATGAGACACGTGTATCACAAAATTAATTAATATCGCCCCCACACCCATTCTGAGATCGTAACAACGCGCGACGGGTGCGGTTAGTAGAGTATAATGTGAACAAGTTCAAAGGCGCGAATTCTTATAAAATTTTAATTTCAACCAACTTCAAAACTGTATCATGCCGATTCTCTATTTTCATTATTATTAAATCTTCAATTATTATAAAAATGACTTCTTATGTCTTCATATCAATCCCATAAGATGACACCACTACCAGCTTTCTAAACCCTGTAACATTGTGCATCACACAGACACACAGACAGACACACCGACATCCAGACGAATTAATTAACCAACTTTTTGAAGTTGGTTGACAATATATACTATGAAACAAACCATATTGGATACATCATAAGTTTCTGTTTTATATTTGAGACACAATTGGCAAATTGTACAAACTATCATTAATTCACGAAAATTATTAATCCACTAAATGTAGAATATATCAAATAATCTCTAGAACTATAGAAAAACAGTATTTACGATGTTTTCATTATGTCCTTTAGTTTTCTAAAATGAAAATCATTATTTAGTGGAGTGACAATGTGTTCTTACACGGTGTTGTAATAGATATTTATGTATTAAGGGCATAATCAGAAGATTATGGCTCGAGGAAATGTTAAAAGCCCGACGCGAAGCGAGGGCATATTCTAACCATAATCTACAATTATGCCGTGGTAATCAATGTTTTATTTTATTTTGCACCATGAAACTGGAACAAAATTTTAAAAAGATTCAGTATTTTCGGCAAGTTTTTAAATGCAAATGCAGTGAAATAAAGTCGACAGTAGGCTAATTTGTTGTTACTAAGATACTGTGATATTGCTAAATTGTTGCTAAGGTACAGTTTGTTTGTAAATAATTTGCATTCTAAAATGGAAGGTGAAAACGCAACATATCATGTCATGTGTTTGCTGTCAATCTTGCTGCTTAGCAACAATGACATTTCCGTGCTATAAAGACCACATTACGCCCGCATTTGGGGGCGTATAAAGAACATTATGGTGGCAAAATAAAATAAAGTTTATTTAAATAACAATGTCAATACATCTTTACCTAAATTCACATTTTGCAACACCTAAAAATTGAGGTGTGTGCTAGATTAACAGAACAAATCGGCTTGAACTCCCAATTAAGTGCTGTTACTACAACCAATATAGTTTACTTAAAAACTACATTACGAGGTATATCCATTTTACAAAATGACAATTATCACCATACAATTGTAATATGTAAAAAATTTTTGGCATTGAAATTCATACCAAACAAGACATTGAGGTTAACTCAGTGAAACCAAACCACTTCAGGATTACCAAATTAATAATTTTTAATTTTGCTTTAACTGTTACGTAATATACATAATATATAATATATATATATATATATATATATATATATATATATATATATATATATATATATATACAGGGTCCGCCAATAGTGCGTGGACGAAGCTTTATGAGTTTATACAATATCGTTTTCAAAATTATTTATTGCAGGATGGTGTGGGATCTTTCGGGTTACAATTAGAAAATATTTTCAAAAATTACTACTCGTATACAGGGTATTACAACACAAAGTTATATTTTTTAAATGGAACATACCGTATATTATTATAAATTTGGATTCTGGTTAATTTTAAGGGCACTTTATTCACTATATGAGGTAATCTTAAACGCGCAATTTAGGCGCTGCATTATTTTTGAAAATTATATGAGGTTGAAAAGAAAAATTGTAACAACCGTATTGAGAAATGAAACCACTAAAATTTTAATGGTTGGATTAGTCCATAGACTGTGCTACATAAAATCGTAAGAGATAGTAATATTATCTTTTTAATTTTCGAGATATCGTACATGCATAAGTTTAAGATTTTAATATAGATAATTGATTTTTACAATGGAAAGGTATACATCTGTTTTACATTGTTAGATAGCCCGAATTTAATTACATTTTTGATATAACAATTGTTGGTATTTATGTTTTGCCGTTATTTGATAATCCAGCTTTTTACTGAATTTGCAACACTAAGAGTTTTAATTATAGATAATTGTTTATTTCTCAACATGGAAAAAGGTATTGACATTGTGTTCTTGATTGGAATGTAATTAATTTTTGAATAACATTTAATGGCATTTATTTTTGCCGTTTTTGAAATCCATTTTTACTAATTAGTATTTTCCTAGGTTTACTAGTATATAATTTTACAAATAATATGAAAACAGATATTATGTTTAAAAAATCAGAAAGTTACGTTCTCGTTATTCGCTGTTGTCAAACGTACAGTTTGAACTATTGCAGTGAATGTTTGAAGTTCTTTTCGAAGGATCATATTGAAACGTTCTATATTAAGAATAAATGAGTAATTTTTCAAAGAGAATATTGACATTTTCTGTGCTACGGAATAACCAAATTGGTTATTGGCCCGGAAATTAGTGAGCGTTACTTACGAAGACAACTAGTAAGAATCGTTTGAATCTTTTTAGAATATCTAAGTACTGAATTTGGTATCCAAATACATCAGAGCTAAACTTGTTACATGAAGAATTCCAATCCGTGTATTTTACATGTTAACAACCCCCTTAATTCCGAAATTAAGGGACAATTTAGAAATCATACGAAATTGCCTGACCGAATGTTAATAATAAATTTCACTTCGTAATTCTCAAGATAAATTGGCCAGATGTTTCAAAATCGAATTAATTTTTGCATGGTTCAACAACTGATTAAATCTAACCAAAACTATATCGAGATATCATTTACCGACATGGTACATTTCTCGATGGTTGTGAACAGACCTAATTCATTTTTATTCAAATGTTAACACACTCATTCAGTGTCTCAAAAAAATGTCATGAATGTCTTGGCAGGTATATTGGGAACTAATTGTTGTCCTTAAATTTCCAATGGCACTATGTAAATCATAATGTTATCTAGAAAGAACTATATCATTTATTGGAGAATTACACTTTGGCTCGAAAATTAAATGTTTTCCCTACTACGATATTACAATTTTACACAATGATAAATCAGTAATTTTGAAATGTTATGTGAGCCTGCAATTCGCTAGGGCTTCGCACATGACACCTGACTGATTGTTAATACTTGCTGTATGCAATACTAATAAATAGCTATAAAATTGTTTTTTAATGAACGAACAGAAGTTCAATTTAATAATTTTATTTCAAATTCTCGATAGCTCAGACGGAAGAGCTCCACTGTAGCAAAGAGGAGGTCGTGGATGAAAGTACCACTCGAGTTAATCTTTTAGTGTATGTACTTTAAAAGTTAATTTTAAATAAAATACAATTAATGATTATTAAATTGAACTTCTGTTCGTTCATTATAAACCAATGTTTACAGTTATCTATTAGTGCTGCATCGTTCTCTCATTCGTCTCCATACTCGTTTCCGTCCCTCTGGTGAATGGAGCGATAATCTAAATTCATAGGTGAACAGTACATTACTCCATTGCTCAAGATTCCGGTTGATATGTTTACGGTCGCTACCCGGTGACGTGGGAATAACTTAGGCCCAGTTGCTGGCCTGAAAACTTGCAATCCAACTTCATGTAATCTTGTGGACGAGTCCACTTACTTACATTTTTACCCCGAACTTTCAGAAGCCGATTTTTTTACCTGTACTGAGGTCAAATGACGATCCCGTGGAGAATTAAGAAGAAGAAATCTGTCGTCTTGGGTGGTAGTTGCCCGTTTTTTACCACTACCTCCCCTTCGTGTATTTGGACCAGTTTCGCCAAAACGTTGTAGCACTCGTTGAACAGTAGCATGACTAACGCTGAGAAACCGAGCCACATACCGTTGGCTTCGACCATCTTCCACGACAGCTACCGCTTTAGCACAATCTTTCGCACTTAGAACCACAGTGCCTAGCAACAGAAAAAATTGCAAAACACGGGCACTAATTGAATGAATTTTGCGAAATATACACATACTTTTTTTTGTTTGTGTTATTGTTTATGAAAATCAGAATAAAGTATCATATTGTTTTTTTAATAATCCAGGTGGAAAAAATCAATCGTACAAGCTAAGAGCTAGAGTAACAAACAGACGATTTTCAAAAAAATATAGGTGCCCTAGTATATATATATATATATATGTATATATGTATGTGTGTGTGTTTGTGTGTGTGTGTGTGTGCGTGTGTGCGTGTGTGCGTGTGTGCGTGTGTGCGTGTGTGCGTGTGTGCGTGTGTGCGTGTGTGCGTGTGTGCGTGTGTGCTGTGTGTGTGTGTGCGTGTGTGCGTGTGTGCGTGTGTGCGTGTGCGTGTGTGCGTGTGTACGTGTGTGCGTGTGTGCGTGTGTGCGTGTGTGCTGTGTGTGTGTCGTTGTGCGTTGTGCGTGTGTGCGTGTGTGCGTGTGTGCGTGTGTGCGTGTGTGCGTGTGTGCGTGTGCGTGTGTGCGTGTGTGCGTGTGTGCGTGTGTGCGTGTGTGCGTGTGTCGTGTGTGCGTGTGTGCGTGTGCGTGTGTGCGTGTGTGCGTGTGTGCGTGTGTGCGTGTGTGCGTGTGTGCGTGTGTGCGTGTGTGCGTGTGTGCGTGTGCGTGTGTGCGTGTGTGCGTGTGTGCGTGTGTGCGTGTGTGCGTGTGTGCGTGTCGTGCGTGTGCGTGTGTGCGTGCGTGCGTGTGTGCGTGCGTGCGTGCGTGGTGCGTGCGTGCGTGCGTGTGTGCGTGTGTGCGTGTGCGTGTGTGCGTGTGTGCGTGTGCGTGTGTGCGTGTGTGCGTGTGTGCGTGTGTGCGTGTGTGCGTGTGTGCGTGTGTGCGTGTGTCGTGTGTGCGTGTGTGCGTGTGTGCGTGTGTGCGTGTGTGCGTGTGCGTGTGTGCGTGTGTGCGTGTGTGCGTGTGTGCGTGTGTGCGTGTGTGCGTGTGTGCGTGTGTGCGTGTGTGCGTGTGTGCGTGTGTGTGTGCGTGCGTGTGTGTCGTGCGTGCGTGGTGCGTGCGTGCGCGCGCGCGTGTGGATGTGTGCGTGTGCGTGCGTGCGTGCGTGCGTGCGTGGTGCGTTGCGTGTGTGCTGTGCGTGTGTGCGGTGTGCGTGTCGTGTGTGCGTGTGCGGTGTGCGTGTGTGGTGTGTGCGGTGTGCGTGGTGCGGTGTGTGTGCGTGGTGCGTGGTGCGTGTGGAGGTTGGGCTCTTCCATCTGAGCTATCGAGGAGGCAAGTCACAATCGATTCGAGCTTAAACTGTATGTACCTCCATAGTTACGATGTATTATAATTGTTATACATACAATGAAGGATCACAGCCACTTTTTTGTGTGTCACGTGAGCCCGCAATTCACTAATGTTTCGCACATGGCAATACGTGACTGATTGTTAATTTTTATTTGCTGTATGCAACACTAATAGATAATTATAAAAATTGTTTTTTTTCTGCGACAGGAAAAAAGTTTGACATTTTGTCTCTTTTGGCATGTACTAATTTGTCACATTTAATGGCATTACTTTTTTCCGGGCAAAAAATAGGTACTTCTTCCCGGGTACGTATACATAATACAAATAAATATAAACGCAGCATTTATTTTAAAAACGAAAGTTACAGTTTCTTAACGTTGCAAGTACAGTTGCTGAACGTGCATTGCATGAAAAGTTCTTTTCGAAGGACAATTTGAAACTTCCGCTATATTAGAAAATTATTCAGCAGAAATGACATTTTCTGTCACGGATACCACTGCTCTGGATGTACTTGGCCGGAAATTTGGCGTTACTTTAGCTGATGCATTGTAAGATGTTTGTAATACTTTTGTTAGCAATTTCTGTTCTTTGCGCTATCGAGTCATCAACATACCCTTCTACGACTAGAGAAGACTTCCAACTGCCGTGTTTTTTTTAATGTTAACAAGTCTCCTCCACATTCCACAAGAAGGGTAGCTGATAATCTACGAAATGCAT
>JARFJB010002121.1:1080000-1182500 GCA_036346205.1 Vesta saturnalis
GTGCGTGTGTGCGTGTGTGCGTGTGCGTGTGTGCTGTGTGCGTGTGCGTGTGTGCGTGTGTGCGTGTGTGCGTGTGCGTGTGCGTGTGTGCGTGTGTGCGTGTGTCGTGGTGCGTGTGTGCGTGTCTGTGTCGTGTGTGGTGTGTGCGTGTGTGCGTGGTGCGTGGTGCGTGCGTGTGCGTGTGTGCGTGTGTGCGTGTGTCGTGTCGTGCGTGTGTGCGTGGTGCGTGTGCGTGTGGCGTGTGTGCGTGTGTGCGTGTGTGCGTGGTGCGTGTGTGCGTGTGTGCGTGTGTGAGTGTGTGAGTGTGTGTGCGTGTGTGCGTGTGTGCGTGTGTGTGTGTGTGCGTGTGTGTGCGTGTGTGCGTGTGTGCGTGTCGTGCGTGTGTGCTGTGTGTGCGTGTGTGCGTGTCGTGCGTGCGTGCGTGGTGCGTGTGTGCGTGTGTGCGTGTGGGGTAGCGTGTGTGCGTGTGGGTGTGCGTGTGTGCGTGAGTGCGTGTCGTGCGTGTGTGCGTGTGTGCGTGTGTGCGTGTGTGCGTGTGCGTGTGTGCGTGTGTGCGTGTGTGCGTGTGTGCGTGTGTGCGTGTGTGCGTGTGTGTGTGCGTGTGTGCGTGTGCGCGTGTGCGTGTGTGCGGTGTTGTGCGTGTGTGCGTGTGGTGGTGCGTGTGCGTGTGTGCGTGTGTGCGTGTGTGCGTGTGTGCGTGTGTCGTGTGTGCGTGTGTGCGTGTGTGCGTGTGCGTGTGTGCGTGTGTGCGTGTGTGCGTGTGTGCGTGTGTGCGTGTGTGCGTTGCGTGTGCGTGTGTGCGTGTGTGTGCGTGTGTGCGTGTGTGCGTGTGTGCGTGTGTGCGTGTGTGCGTGTGTGCGTGTGTGCGTGTGTGCGTGTGTGCGTGTGTGCGTGTGTGCGTGTGTGCGTGTGTGCGTGTGTGCGTGTGTGCGTGTGTGCGTGTGTGCGTGTGTGCGTGTGTGCGTGTGCTCGTGTGTGCGTGTGTGTGTGTGCGTGCGTGCGTGCTGCGCGCGCGCGCGCGTGTGTGTGTGCGTGTGTGCGTGCGTGCGTGCGTTGCGTGCGTACGTGCGTGCGTGCGTGCGTGCGTGCGTGCGTGCGTGCGTGCGTGCGTGCGTGCGTGCGTGTGTGTTCTAGTCTTCATTACGTTACCGTATTACGTAATGGAGAATTTACACATATACTAGAGAAGTTCGTTATTCCTGTCTTACGTTTTACGTATATAGAAGTTGAAAAAAATATGACAATAGTATTACTGCAAAATGTAAACCTAGATAACGTATTCTGCGGGAAATCCATGAACTGTCAAAATTATCAAAGCTTAACTTAACGAGATATTTATTTCCTTGACGTCGTATTACGCGTTAAATTAAGTGAACCTTGCATGTTTATGTTTTTCACATTATAGCGATTTACGAATTCAACTATGCTACTTTTTAAGTTCGAATAACTACCATAATGATTGACATTAGATTTTTTTATTACTATTCTAAACTCTACGTCATAAAACTCCGCCCCAATGTCATTTTGTTCATGTTTAGGTATCCTTTGAAAACCAGACAGATGCTTATTGATTACATCTGTAATTATTATGCTATTCTTGCGTTTCATGGGAAAAGCTCAGATATAATTAGAAAATAAGTTTATCATGACTAAAATGTACCGAAATCCTTTATTTGCGGTTCGTAATGATTCATTTCTACTAAATAAACTTGAAATAGATAATCTAAATCTTTGAGCACTACACACTATCTCTTTGCCGGTTTGTGCAGTTTTGCAGCATCAAGTTTAGTCACTTTGTCACTTTGGACTTTAGTAAGATCTCTATGGCGAAAGACCGTTCTTTTACAAACTTGACACATTGTGGTACAATAGGTTGAATCACAGCTTTCTTATGCATAGTTTGATTAACTCAGAACAATGGCGACATCATTCACTTGGTGAAGGAATAGAAGTAACCACATACAATGTACGGCTATGCATTGTATAAGGAAAAACAACATTTGTCGCTTCTGCCCAATGGAATATCTCTTGTCCTATAGTTAAGTAGGACTTTTGAGGTAAAATAACTTTCATAATATAATCATCTTGTTTTGTCGCATCACTACAATGGAGAATAATATGTTTACCAGATTCATTAATTGTCCTTTGCTGGTAAATATGTCTACCAAGTTTATACATCGACATCACTGCTGGGTAGCTAGCAGTATTTGTAGTGGCAACTGTTGTCACAATAAAACTAAATGAATACGGTGACTGGTTGACAACAGATCTTACTTTATAACTTTTGCTTTAGTTCGTCTATATATATATATATATATATATATATATATATATATATATATATATATATATATATATAATGTGAGATATTTTGGGCAAAAGGGCACTAGGATAAAGTAATCACAACACTAACGTTTTATTCAAATATATTTCAACAGAAACTCTGTCGTCATCAGTGAAACTAGTAATAAAAATAAAAACAATAATATTGGGTTACAATATAAAATACACATACCGTTGTTTAAAGTGATCTTGGTAATTATATAATTCAAAGTAATAACTATGATGGTTTTGGGAAATAATAGATGTTTTTATATAATATAAATATAAGTATTTAATAATTTGAAAATTGGAAATTTGATTAGTCAGAATTGATATAAAGTAACTAAGTAATTTTATGTAAATTAGCAACTAAGGTAAAAATATATATTAATAATTTTATCTAAAAAAATTTATGAATTTAAAATTTAAAATTTTCAATTTTGGTTGCTTAAAATTAGCCAAGAATATATGTTACTAATTTTGTCAATGTCTTTTTTTGTGTTTACACTATTTTCATTATTCTTGAAAATATGTACCAATTCCAGTATTTCTCTTTTCTTCTTATTCTTTTCATTTGCCAAAACTTCTATATTAGGATAGTCTATTATATGTCCTGTAGCTTGTACATGTTGAGAAACACCGCAAGCATTAGGTTTAACTCTACAATCACTTTTATGTTGGTTTATTCTAAATCTTAGAATTTGTGATGTCTGGCCAATGTAAGTCTTATGGCAAGTTGTACATTTTAATTTATATACTACGTCACTCCATTCAGTTGGTTGCTTCTTCAATCTTGTTTTTGAAAAGAATTTTGATATTAAATTTGTGCTTTTTGATATTAATGTGACTGGTTCATCTCTGCTTAATAATGTTTTTAGTTTAGGAAATATTATATGATTATATTCAATAGGTGTATATAGTCTATTTGTGTTATCAATCCTTGGTGCTAGTTGATTGTCATTATTTAGTGGAGTGCTAAATAATAATTTATTTAAAAGCTTAGTAGGGTAACCATTTTCACTTAAAATATTTTTAAGTATAAGAAGATTTTTATTTATTAAAGAATTGTGACACATTTTTATTATTCTATATTTAAGGCAATTGACTAAATTTACTAAAGTTACCCTACTAAGCTTTTAAATTAATTATTATTTAGCACTCCACTAAATAATCACAATCAACTAGCACCAATGATTGATAACACAAATAGACTATATATACCTATTGAATATAATCATGTAATATTTCCTAAACTAAAAACATTATTAAGCAGAGATGAACCAGTCACATTAATATCAAAAAGAACAAATTTAATATCAAAATTCTTTTCAAAAACAAGATTGAAGAAGCAACCAACTGAATGGAGTAACGTAGTATATAAATTAAAATGTACAACTTGCCATAAGACTTAAACTTAAACCTAATGCTTGCGGTGTTTCTCAACATGTACAAGCTACAGGACATATAATAGACTATCCTAATATAGAAGTTTTGGCAAATGAAAAGAATAAGAAGAAAAGAAAAATACTGGAATTGGTACATATTTTCAAGAATAATGAAAATAGTTTAAACACAAAAAAAGACATTGACAAAATTAGTAACATATATTCTTGGCTAATTTTAAGCAACCAAAATTATAAATTATAAATACCATCATGGCATTAATTGAATTTTAAAGTGCGATAATTTACTTTATCTTAAAGAGAGTAATAAACTTGTTATTATCGCTGTCAATTTCGATAGTATGTTGTCCTCTATTTGTGTATTTCATATCACATACGCCTTTCACCATTATGCATTTCAACCTAATAATGAGACTTAGTTGAAACTAATAATGGGGATAGGGTAATGTGGTTTTGATAGAAAATTTAAGATTGAAACTAATAATGGGGCTAGGAGAATGTGATTCTGATAGAAAATTTCAGATAGAAACACTCTGGCAGAATGACGCACACTTATTATCAGTCATCACTCCAAAGGATGCCTATTTGAGGCTAGAAGATGGTATACTACGTTCGACGTGTAGGTTGATTAATTTTTCGCTCAATTTTGAAGTCTCGGCTACCACCTCGACTGCAAAACTTCAGCTCGATAATAATTAACTTACACGTCTTGCATAATAATCTACTATGTTTATTGTCGCTATAAACATATAATTTAAAACTGGAAAGCATAGAATATAATAATTTTCCATACAACACAAACAAGTTGACTTTAGAGTAATATTGGATAATAAATGTTTGTAATTAATTATAATTGAACACCGTTCAAGTTTTTCACCAATCTCCGTTACAGCTAACTCGTATTATTATTACCATGCCATTAATAATATACCGGTTAATTTGTACAATCAATTGAAGAATTCGTAAATTTGATCTTAAATCGCATTGCAAGAAATTACATTTATCAAAACCTTCTGTTGCATAGCTATTTTGTTACAAATAAAATTCATTGTTAGTTAAAATTATCATTTGGATGATTTTCACACAAGTTTATTTGTGTTATACCATTTGGTATAAGGATGCTTTAAGATTTTAGTTTTATGTTGCCCATTAATTGATTTGATTCGTTTCCGCCACAGTTGTTGGATAATCAAGAGAATTTTTTATTATTATTGCCAATTGTTGTAGTGTTATTTTTATTTTTATTTCAACTATTTAGTTATTAGACTAAAATTTCAATTTGTTTACCATCGTTGGCAAAATATGGTTACAGTTTTCCTGAGGTTTCTTCTTAGTTGTCGCTTCATAACCAGTTCTATTACTAATCATTGGAGTTAATTTTTGTTTTTTTCCGATTGCTTACTTACGAAATTGAAAGCGTTTTCCCCTACCGTGATTACCTAATTGGTTTGTTTAAGTTCCGACTGTTCTGTTGAACGGCCAAGTTCTTTTGATTGACATTCGCGGATTATTATTATTCATAAGATTAATTACTTTAAATAACTTTATTTACCCGTGACATTTTATGCTTACATTTTACCGCGAAGAGGAATATAGGCCTCCGGCGTCCAGCCCACCTTCAGATTAGTAATCGAGAAATTCGATTCTTTAAATTTATTTTGATGTTTAAATATCTCGCTAAGCAGATTCTCGTTATAAACAAGCGTAATAATGAGTGATCTGATCAAATTTTCATATTATCACGCTGAAAGCATTTTTCGCCACTACAGATCTTTCTGGGGAAGTCAATGTAGATCATCTCATATATGTTTTAAGTCTAGTTTCAAGGTTACGCGCGTGTGTGTGTGTCTGTGTGGGTGCGTGCGTGGGTGTGCGTGTGTGTGTTTTGTGTGTGTGTGTGTGTGCGTGTGCGTGTGCTTGTGCGTGTGCGTGTGCGTGTGCGTGTGCGTGTGCGTGTGCGTGTGCGGGTGCGTGTGCGTGTGCGCGTGCGTGTGCGTGTGCGTGTGCGTGTGCGTGTGCGCGTGCGCGTGCGTGTGCGTGTGCGTGTGCGTGTGCGTGTGCGTGTGCGTGTGCGTGTGCGTGTGCGTGTGCGTGTGAGTGTGAGTGTGCGTGTGCGTGTGCGTGCGTGCGTGTGCGTGTGCGTGTGCGTGTGCGTGTGCGTGTGCGTGTGCGTGTGCGTGTGCGTGTGCGTGTGCGTGTGCGTGTGCGTGTGCGTGTGCGTGTGCGTGTGCGTGTGCCTGTGCGTGTGCGTGTGTGTGTGCACGTGCGTGCGTGCGTGGTTTTTATCAAATATTTCTGAAACTGCTGTATATTTCAAAAACATAAAATTACCTACATACAGACCTTAAACATATCGATCAATTATGGTCCATTACACTTTTTGATACTGTGTGTAATTAAGCGGCAAAAAGATTCCTAAAGTAGAATTTAAGTTTTAGTTCAAATTTTATTAGTACCTGAATAACGATTAATTTTATAAGAAGATGTGTAGACACATTTTGAAG
Organism: Vesta saturnalis; assembly: GCA_036346205.1. Lineage (NCBI taxonomy): Eukaryota > Metazoa > Arthropoda > Insecta > Coleoptera > Lampyridae > Vesta > Vesta saturnalis. Next base: position 1,086,230 of record JARFJB010002121.1, read on the forward strand.
AAAAAAATTCTGTTTCAAGTTTCTTAACTAAAAGCAAACAAAGCCTAAAATTAGTTAAATGGGATTGAAAATGCTTAAATTGTATTATCGGTATTTTATAGAATCGGGCGGCATTGGAACTCTTTGTTAATCTGATTAATCTGACATAATGTTTTAAACGTCAATCTGACATACATTACTTTTTTTTTGTTTAATGTTGCATATTAACGTTATCAAAGTATTATAAAGTTTCTTGATATACAGCGAAGTAAGTGTAAAAGCTAAATAAATATGATTAAAAATGCTAAAACTTTTTTTTCCACTATAGCTAAATAGACATATTTGCAAAGTTATCCTAAAAAATTGAAATTAAAATTATTTAATTTCTTGAAATTTAAGTTAGCATCTAGATGTCGATTAACCTCTGTCTGTCATGAAGTTTTAAATGTCTGTTTGATATGGATTATTGTTTTGCGTTTACAATGTTGCCTATTTTCGTAATGAACTTCTTATAACAGAGGCTGCATAGTTATCCCAAAAAAAATTTTATAAAAATTATTTAATATCTTTTAATTTTCATTTTGTAAGCTGGAACGTGGTGTGGTATTCCACACATGATATTTTAAGTTAGTATCTAGATGTCTATTATCTGTCATGCTTTAAACGTCTGTTTGACGTAAGATTATGTTCTTGTTTTTTCAATGTTGCCTATTCTCGTAACTAACTTATTATAAAACAGGTTGGATAATTGTCCTAAAAGAAATATTAAAGTCATTTCATTTCTTTTAATTTCCGTTTTGTAGGTTGGAAGGTAGTGTTTTGTTCCACACCAAATATTTACATCGTGGAATAGAAAATAGTTAAAAGAATAATTATGTTAACCAAAGCATCTATAGGCTAATATATAATTTAATTTGTAAACTGGTACAAATAGGAAGGAAAAACTGTTTTTCTTAAGAACTTTAGAAAACTTCGCATTTTCTTTATCGATGCTATGCACTTGTATTAAAGTGAATTTCATTTTTCGTATAAAACAATAAACTACTGTTAACCATAGTTTGTTTTGATAAGGTCGTGTAAGTGGCCCTATTTAAATCAGTGCGTGCTGGAAATTCAATGAAAATGTGCCGTCAAATAAAATGTGAGTAATAACGAGATGTAGTCGCACATGCGAATGTTACTTACGAATGATATCGCGAACGTACTGACAAGTTAACCCTGTTCCATAAGACTTCCAAGGGGATTAGCCACGATCTACTACTTACACTCTGGAGGATTGTCACTGCCACGAACTCTCGACAGCGCTGGTAAACCCTACGGACGTGCACTGAATACATCCATCACTTAGCGAATTAGGTTAGTACTCCAGCAAAGGGAAGTGACAAATAAACTACCTAGAAGAACCCAACTTACTGACAGGAATTTCTATGTAGCTTTTGGTTAAAAGCTTATAAACTTCTTTTTTCTCGTAACGGTAGTAATTATATAATTGGACGAAGATTTTCATGCAAATTCGTTTATTTACAGTGATGTTAAGGCTTACACCGTACAGAATACAGACGACTACTTCAAACAAAGACAAATAAAATACGTGGAATTAATTTAAATAACGTTTGAATGAAATTGAAAGAATTTTTGTTGTTTTTTTTTATATGAAACGGAAAATTAATTCAGAGATCCTTATATGTATTTCGAAGCGCTTTGTACAAACCTTGTTTACTAAAATTCTTTAAACTAATTTTCAAGCTTCACAGATGTCGAGAGTTACCACAGATTACATTGAATACCATTGAGGACGTTAAGGCAACGCTAAGTTTTTATCCGAAGAGAAAGTTTTGTAACTTTCGTGATTTAAAATTTTTATTAGGTACCTTGTTTTTGATTTTTGAGGCAAACAGTAGAAATTAGCACATATTATAGTCTTCTTTGATATAACTGCCTAGCAAAGTATAGGATAATTATGATAGTTTAATGTAATCTAAAAATTGCACGATCCAATTTCATACCGTGAGGATGTCATAATATTTCAACGAACCTAGTATTGCGTATAGTACATGTGGTGATGCATATTTTATACGTTATTCATCCCTTTTTTACCAAAAAATTGCTTTTATAAATTATATTTGAACAATTAATGTTTATAAGTTAAAGTTTAGCGTACTCTGTAACACTTGAGAAAGTCTTTCAATTAGGATGCGATATAACTCAAGCTTAATGGTCGTTAGTCATAAATAGAAATATGTCACACTTTATGAGTAGTTTAGGTAGCTGCTGCATATTGAAGTTTGTAACATACAAAGTTTCACAAATAATTAAACAACCTAATGGACGTAAATTACAAATAAAATTTCATAATTTAGTATAAATTTTGGTGCCGTTACTTAAATTAGGACTATACTAGTGATTAAAAGTTGGAAAAATTACTATTATGAAAATGGCAACTTTCACCACTATTACACATAATTAAAATACTTAGCTTTTGGATTTTTCAATGGTGCATTTTTATAGTTATATTTTACACAAATCTATACGTGGCGATAACAATTACAGTTATCGTCCTCAGTAGTGGTAATTTTTAAAAATCGTTCTAACATCTTAAACAAATACTGAGGATGATAACTGCAAGTGTTATCGAAACATATAGATTTATGTAAAATATAATTATCAAAATACCTACAAGATTTAAAAACCCAAAAGCTAAGCTTTTTAAAATTTCTTTTAATTTGCCGAACTGCATACTTTGCGCTGTGAGAAGCTTCTTTTTGCGTCATAAAATCTTGAAGTGGTATGCAGATTTTCTTTTTTATTTTCGCCGCCCTATAGATTTTGAATGTACGTCAATTTATTTGACCATTGGAACATGTGAGAGTGGAATAATGTTCTAGTGAGTAAGAATTATTATTAGCTATATTTGTATTGTTATTTCATCATCTGGCCAAAAACTCTTCAGTCTGGAAATTGTAACGTGAAAAATCGATATCCGATTCAATCGTGTCAATTTTATAATTTTTTGTAGTTGCTGTAGTAAAAATTACCTTTGAATTAATAGTTTCGAGAGTTACATTTAACGGTTGAATCGACATTTGCTTCAATAGTAATGATTTCATACTTTTCTGTAGTCGCTGTATTAAAAACTGCATTTAAAAGTTTAAATTGACATAGTAGTGCCACCTAGGAGATTTGTATGGTTTTCCTATCGGTTTCAAAACCGCTTACTTAAATGTGTCTGCTGCGTCCGCTGAATTACTACAGGAAGGCGGTGCAATAAAATAGAAAAGGAAACTTTATTTTTACATACAAAAGCTATAACAAAAATTTTGGGAACAATGCGATCTGATAACTAAAAATTTCTCTACAAACGTGTGTGGGTGGCCATTTGGTGAAAAATGAATTATTCTTTCTAAACTCTCTTTTTATAATTTAATAGATGGCATCATTATTTCTACAAGAGAAATTTTCGAATATAAAGCATACCTATATCTTGTAAGATTTACTAATCGCTATTTTGTGAAAGATATATAAGAAATCTTTTCACTAAAGGGGCAAGCTATCTACGTTTCTTCAATTCCTTTGTAATTTTAAATTTGTTTCAGGGTTGAGATAACATAAATCACTAAAAATCACTATTCTCACGACTGAAAATTAACTATATTCGTTAATAGACCATATAGAGCTCGCCTTTAATCTACAGAGGTAAAGAAATGTAATCTAATGAAATTACGGTTACTTATCTTATTTTTAGCTCTTTTCGATTTTAACTTTTCGCTTTGCCTTCCGATTTGCTCTTTGAATTTGGCTTATCGCTTTACTTCGGTTTCTTGCTGCTTGTTGATGTCTAGTTTGTTTGGAATTAACCTTATGTTGTGCGGAAGATAGATATTTACTCTCCCTAACTGTCATACATTACTGGGGGTTACGATAATGGAATAGGGCTGTACGTTTTGCTAAATGCGATGACTTGAAACCTTCTCACCTTCAGTAACGAGGACCAAGCTGATTGAAAGTATAGCTATTCGTCAAACCAGGTCAGAATATCCCATTATCGCATGTGATAATAATTTTTATCTCCGAGTTTACTTTATAAACTGCTATATTTCGGAAATTGCCTTCAGCAGTGGTCGATACAGTCTCTACAAAATCAAAAGTTCGTTTATTTATCTTTGTTTAGGAAGCTGTTTCTACAGTTTCTTTGTTAGAAAAACTATCCGAATGTGTACATCTTTCATAAATAACTCAAAACTGGGTAACTGATGTAATTTGATAGAACCATTAGTTATTACATTGTTTGGCTAGAACAATCTAATCTAGATTATTTATAATACAAGTTGCATACACCACACCTAGTGCTGTGTTAGCGTTTAAAATTCATTTTATGATATTAGGGAGTTACTACTGTATGTGCAGTGGCATATAATAAGTTGTTGCATCATACCGGTTGTATAATTGTCTAACTAGTGTTATTACGTCAAACTCTAGCGTGGGATACTGTGTTTTTTTAAATTCTGTGTTTTAGATTTAAGAACAATTTTTAAACTGTGGAAGCGAGTGTTCAGGTAATTTTTCACTGTTCGGGCATTTATATGTCAATTAATGTTGACCTCAAGTATGAACTGAACAGGCTTCTCCAAAAATATAAGTAAATGAAGTATTTATTATTATGGGTAATTTTGTAACGCAAAGGCAACTTGAACTAGAATAGGAATATGTATTTGTGATAAATGGGATGCGCTGTATGTATGCGTAATTCCTCCAGTCCTTTGGGGAAAACTAAAAATTCAAATTATTATTATTATATAACATGGGAAAACTCAAGGTTATTACTATTAATTACTTTATAATTTGTCTAGTCCTTTTGCGGAAAACTTAAATTTAAACATATCTAGTCTATTGATTGAAAGTTTGGAGATAAATTGAGATTACTGAGTGAACTGCTTATTTACACGTCCTGTTTCTTCTGCCTTGTGCAAGCTTTACAGGTCCTTTCTCAGGAAATAATAAAATCCTCTTTTTTCTTCTATTTTTTAAAAACTTGTGGCGCTAAATTCTGATTTGCTTTTCTTATCACTCTTACTACAATTTTCTTTCCGCTTTCTAACCTAATCATTTACCGATTGTACCGGTTATCAACACTCCAAAGCTACCCACCCCAACGAAGTGGTCGAAGATTAGCTGTGCCACCTTTCTCCATTATAAAATAATATACTAACAATTTATTACATAAAATAGTCTCTTTCTCTTTCCTTTTCTTTATATGGTAGGTTAGACACGTCATAGAGTAAAACAATATCAACAACTTAGACAATAAGGTAATTGACCGCTTCTTAATTTTTCTCATTTGTGAACACAACACAGAAGATAATTGATTCTTTTTTTTTGTTATGACCAAAATTTTTTTCCATGTTTTCCACGCATTTCAGTTGCCAATTTATCTAACATGTTTTCCCCCTTTTGGAGATACTCGATAATGAGTATCCCGTAACACCCCAAATAGTAAGACAGGAGCAATAATTCTTCCCTCTTAAAAACTGAAGACATTACGTTTACTCCACTGTTTGAGTTTGGCTATATAATAATGAAAGCGTGTTTCAGTCCTTGTCACTAACCGTATAAAAATTAAAATAAAAGCTAATTCTCATCAGATCAGACCAGGTGCTTCAAAATAAGTTAGAATGGTTTACATACTATCTCATCCAAATAACTTGGCTATTATTCTATAAGCGTAATAAAATAAAATAAAATGAAATTCTATTTTAGAATCTTAATCTTATTTATAAGCACTCAAATGCGGACATAAATTGGCCTTCATGACAGAGTACTAAAAAATTGCTAAGCAACGATTGTACTAATTATTTAAACAAGCTTCGGTATCGAAGATCATAATAGATGTTTATTTTATTTTGCCACCATAATGTTCTTTATACGCCTCCAAATGCGGGCGTAATGTGGTCTTTATAGCACGGAAATGTCATTGATGCTAAGCAGCATGATTGACAGCAAACACATGACATGATATATAATAGCAATATCACAGTCTTATAACACAAATTACTACTGTCAATTTATTTCACTGCATTATAAGCTGCCGAAAATACTGAATCTTTTTAATATTTTGTTCCAGTTTCATGGTGCAAAATAAAATACTTATGTACCACGGGCATATGTAGATTATGGCTCTCAGGAATATAAAGCCCTCCGCTTCGCGTCGGGCTTTAACATTCCCTCGAGCCATAATCTTCTGATTATGCCCTTAATATAAATATCTATTATGATGGGCAAATCTCAGTTATGCCCGTGGTACATCACATGTATTTATTTTGCACCATGAAAATAAAAGATTCATAGTTTTTAAAGCAATGCAGTGAAATAATGACTAGTTACAATGTATATCATGTCATGTGTTTGCTGTCAATCATGCTGCTTAGCATCAATGACATTTCCGTGCTATAAAGACCACATTACGCCCGCATTTGAAGGCGTATAAAGAACATTATGGTGGCAAAATAAAATAAATTACTATTTATATAAACTAAAAGCCAAGATACAGTCGTTCCCAACACAGCAATAGGGTTTGAAAACTTGAGATCTGGGACATTCATACTTACAACAGGAAATGATCGATCTTTTTTGGAGGATACAAGCAACACTGAGTTTTATTAGCATTAAATTTAACTAGATTATTACTTCCCCATTCAAGGATACGTTGAATTTCTCTGTCGATTGAAATTGCCATTTGAGGTTTAATATCTTGATTTGAGATAGAAGGTGGGTTCCTATTATGAGTAAACTCAGATCAACTACAATGAAGAGTGCTGTCGTTACCAAAGCAATGGACTGGGTTAGTCGTTGAACAAATAAAATCATTTATGTATAGCAGAAAAAGTGTAAGCGGTATAACTGATCCCCGTGACACCCTTGCGTTAATTTCCACTTCTTTTGAAAAGAAACTATCAAATACGACTGGTATTCATCTTTTGTTAAGGAAACTAGAAACCCAATTCATGAGCGTATTATTTAACCCAAACGAGGTGAGTTTGGCAAGAAAACACTTATGCCAAACATTGTGAAATGCTTTTGCGACTGTTTTATCTGATAGTTCTTGAGTATTGTTTCAATCTTGAGTCACATAAGAACGATTCTGCCTAAAACCATGTTTGTGCCATTAAGGAGTGTGTTAGTTTCAAGGAAAGAGAGCATTTGCTGATTGATGGCTTTTGTATGACGTTAGACAAAATGGAAGTCTTGTCAATTAGACGTTAGTTGGTGGGATCGGTCTTATCGCCTTTTTTGGGTGTAGGTTGAACATTTGCTAACTTTGACGATGAACAAAATTCCCCAGAAGAGATAAAGATTGAATAGAACTTAGATAAGGCTGGTACTAGTTCGTGAGAATCAACGGCTGTGATACCGTCTGGGCCAGTCGCTTTATTAAACCTACTGATGATTCACTGTAGGTGCTAGCACGGAAAATAAATTGGTTTCATCTCTTATGAAGAAAAGTTGATTAGAAGCACATCTTTTCCAGAATCATGTAGGCACAAGTTAGATGCTTTGTCTACGGAATCAGCTCTCTACAGATGTTTCAAAGGATGTCATGGGGGAAATAAAGATCTACCAAAATTATTACTAATTGCTTTAGATAAAGACCAAAATTTGCGACTGCCTTAATAGATGTAACTAGTTCATTGCATTTTCGTTGCTCAAAAACACTTTCTAGTTTTAATGATAACGCTGTTGCAGGTATTTCTAGCATCAACGTAGTAGAGTAACTGAAGAAAAAAACTAATGAATACTGGTACTATCTATCTGGAGCATAGCCACTCAACATTCCCGTATAGATACATATGTCATAAAAGTACTAGCGGATTTATATAATTAATACACTAAAACTTTACCAACAATCCCAATATGAAACGGAAACTTTACTTGAGTTGATACTTTACTTTACATGTCCCTCAACACTTTTATTCTATTTTAAAACAAAAATTATAATAAGTTTTTTGAGGATTTTCACTTTTTTGGGTAATGTCAAATGCATTGTATTTAAAACAAAAAGTCAAAATACATTTATAAGTAACTAGCCGTACCAGTCACGCGTGCGTTGCTGGGATCGCAGACGGGGAGGGCGATATTACAATCTTTTGCTACACGTGTCTCATAATTTGAATTGAAGAGTATGTTTACCAATTGTCGAGTCAACCGACCAATAGAATAAAATTTTTCACACAAAAATTCAACCCCCCATTTCACCCTCTTAGGGGTGGAATTTCAAAAAACCCTTTCTTAGTGGATACCTACACTTCACAAAGAACATATCCGCGATCGATAAATCCCGACCCATCCAGCTGTAAAATGGCATTTGCACTTTTTGAATATATCAAGAGTGTGTCTAGGACAAAAGTGGGTCTGAAGAACGAAATCAACCGTAGTGCGAACGTCCAGAATTAGGGTAGACAAACTAGTAAATAATGGTGCGAGAATGAAATACGCAGATGCTGTGAGTAAATTGTTGAATGTGAATGAAACAGTGTGGAACGAACAAATAAAAGGCACTGACGTTGAACGCGCATGGATAAGCTTGAAAAACTGTGTTGTCAACTGTGCCGAGCAGATATGTGGAATGGCGACTGCAGGTAGACAGAAAAAATGTGCTTGGTGGAATGAATCGGTAAAAAAGACAGTATCTAAGAAAAATATGCTTACTTGGCAATGATTGCTGCAAAAAATGAGACCGAGAAAAAGTGATTGTATGAGGTGTACAGATTAAGAAACAAAGAAGCGAAGGAAGCAGTGAGAATAAGTAAAGAGGAAGTGATGCCTGCGGAAGTAGACAAAACGCAGAATGATTTTGAGTGAAACAAAAAACCCTTCTGGAAATGGGTCAAAAACACAACACGGGACCCAAAACAGAACGATGCAGGAGTGATGAATACGAGCAACGAAATAGTATGGGACGATTGTGAAGTGAGGAAATGCTGGTAAGAATACTTCGGAAAGCTGTATAGTAATGAGGAAAATAAGATAGAAGGATTAAATAAGAAGAATGTAAAAGGAAGGGTGAATGAACCTGAGAAAGATATTAGGATAAATGAGTCAGAGAAAACGGTAGGGAGGTTCAAGAACGATAAAGGAGCAGGCGTAGATGAAATCACTGGTTAAATGCTAAAGTATGGAAGTGTAAAGCTTATACGAAGATTGTGTGAATTTTTCAATGAATGCCTTAAGTCTGGAAAAGTGCCGAGTGATTGGAAGAGCGCGATTATTTTACCACTGTATAAGGGCAAGAGGAACAAGAGTGATTGCAAGAACTACAGAGGAATAAGTACCAGTGTACCTGGTAAAGTATTTGGAAGAATACTGATTGCTAAAGTACGAGAAACTACACAAACTAAGACTTGGAAGATACAAGGTGTCTTCATGTCAGGGAGGGGATGTGTTGATAGATGGTTTCCCTTCAGTGGTCGAAAGTGCTTAGGTGTAAAAAGAAAGCTGTACTGTGCGTTTGTAGATCTGGAGAAAGTACATGACAGAGTGAATAGGGAGAAGTTGTGGGAAATATTAAATGGATATCGCGTAAGTAAAAGTCTAATAAACGAAATAAGAGCAGTATATAATGGTAGCCGGGCATGTGTTAGGGTGAGAGGAGGTGTGATGTCACCGTGGTTATTCAATATATACATGGATAAATGTCTTAGGCAAGCATGTACCGATACAAACGGTGTAATGGTTGGTGACGTAAATGTACGAGTTCTGGTGTATGCAAATGACACAGTCTTATTAAGTGACAGTGCGGATACAGTCTGTGAGAGTATGGACCTAAAGGAAAACGTGAACAAAGCCAAAATTGTGGTGTTCAATCGGGAATGTGAAAAGGAGAGTAGAGTATTTACTCTGCAAAGTGAAATTGTGGAACAAGTTAACGCGATGGTGTATCTGGATAGAATGCTTACTGCAGATGGTACAATGGATAGCGAGATTGGACGAAGGTTGAATGCTGGAGGAAAATTGGCAGTATGTGGATGATGATGTGGAGAAACGAAAGCATGAGTATAGCTGTGAAACGAGGAATCTATAGTAGCGTGTTTGTCCCGTCAGTACTGTATGGAATTGAGACATGGATATGTCAAAAAAAGCACGAAATGAAAACAAATTCCGTGGGTATGAGATTCCTGAGAAACGCATGTGGTAAAACGGGAAGGGATAAGATAAATAATGAGTGTATAATGAAGGAGTGTGACGAGGAAAAGACGATGATGGATAGGTATAAAAGTAGTACAATACGTTGGGTTGGTCACATTGCGAGAATGAAAAACACAAGATTAACAAAATAAATATGTGTGGGTGAGATTAGAGGTAAGGACGGGCCTGGTATACCGTGTAAAACTTGGCTTAATGTAGTAGAATGTATGGTAATAACGAAAGTTATTACCATACATAATCGCATAAAAATATTTGCTCTGTGTGGCTGTAATAGCAGCAGTTTCTACTGTACTAGGGATCGATAACAGAGTATCGACGTGAATTTGTTGATGTGACGAGGACTTGCAGAACAAAGGAAGAGGGTCTTCGGAGGAATTGATAAGCGGAGATGGCGAAGTTATGATAAAATGGACAGACAGCAGTTCCGTTGCTATGGCCTCCAATTACGCAGCCACTGGAATACCCTCAAGGTATTGGGGAATACAATCTGAACATGGGAGGCGTTGACAAAATTTATTGAATATTCACATATTCAAGAAAGTGGACACTTCGATTGTTTACTCATACTATTGACATCACCTTAGTAAATGGATGGCTAGAATATCAAGCCAACGCCATGCTTTTGGGCACCCCAAAAAAGGACATTATGAACCTGTTGCACTTCAGGACATATGTAGCAAAAGGGATAATTCTAGTCAAGAAAGTAACCTCTAAGAAAAGGGGATGACCATCACCTTCCATATCTCGGGAATCAACCCCTACTTCAACAAAAATCAGACGCGAGATTCCATCAATTGCCTAAGTGAGGTATGAAGAAATCGACCATTGGCCAGAAATTGAGGATAAGAACTTTGTCTCCCGGTGCAAGTTTCCAGGATGCAGTAGTAGATCGCGGACTCTGTGCTCGAAATGTGGAGGAAAAGAAGGCTCCATTGGTAATACCCTTTTAATGTTTAAGTCAGGACGAAAACAAGAGACTATCACGATAACATGAACCACACAAATTATATTAAATGGGTAAAAGAAAAGGTAAAACCAAACTTACCTAAAAATTCAGTTTTTGGGATTGACAATGTATCATATCATAATGTAAGTACAGAAGCTGCACCCACATCAGCTTGGAAAAAGGTGACATGCCGGCGGCTTGGCTCTCTGAGAGAGAAATAATTTATGAAGCTACTACATTGAAAGTCGAGCTATACGAGAAAATTAAAAAGCACAAACCACAAAATAAAATATATTCTAGACAAACTACTAGCCGAAAACGGTCATGCTGTCCTTCGTCTCCCTCCTTACCACTCTGAATTAAATCCCATCGAAAAAATATGGGGAATTGTGAAAAATCGGATAGCAGCGAGGAATGTGACGTTTAAAATGGAAGATGTTAGGCAATTGGCAAATGAAGAATTTGAAAAAATTACAGCTGAGAACTTGAAGAAAGTGTGTGAACATATAGAAGAAGTGGAGAGTGAATAAAAAAAGAAGTGATACTGGATGATCTTACCGAACTAATATTAAATCTTAATAACGACAGTGACGAATCTGATTTGTCATTTCCATCTAACGATGACAATTTTTTTTGCGAACCTTTACAATGGTATTAAAACATTAAACATTTAAATGAAGTTTTAAAATCAATTTATCGTTAATAAGAAATATTAGTTAAGTAATGTTAGTGAAAACAAATTACATGTATGACTGTATAGTTTATTATTATTATGAATGCCTACGTTCAACATATTCAACACAAGTATGCGACTTACACAATTTTTACTGTAAGCTTCCGACATCTTTGAATGTACACTTTGGTAGAACATCACAAACACATTATAATGGAAAAAGGAACTTATTTAACTTAATGCTAGATATCACTTTTGCATTCCATTCTAATTTCAGAATAGAAACCTTTTATTTCAGATTATATAGCACCGAATGAGTCCTTTTCATTTGGAACCACATTTTATAAAGCAATAATGAACACTCATTACGATTTTCCAAAAACTAATATTGCGTTTAACCTTTAAGCAACTAGACCTGCATAACAATACAGTCTACATTAAAATTTCGTAAGTGCTTCTACGTTGTGATGTAAGATAACCCAAATCTGTATATATTCATCTAAAGCACAGCGAATAATGAATAAAGATCGTCATTTAATACATACACGTACAATGATGTCAATAAACAGTAATAGTATATTGAGAATCAAGAACTGTAAGGGACGTTTACCGGTCGACGGCCAGGTTTGGGCATTGATACCGATGCAGTAATTTCAACTGTTGCAGATAAAGCATTAAAAGTTAACATAGGTAAAATATATTGAAAAGTTCCGCACATCATTCCAGCGTTATCGGAGAAATTGGCATTAACGAAGTACATTGATAAAAATGTTAAATACTCCAGTAGCATGTAGAAGTTGGGAAACGCACATACATCCAGCTGTTCCAACAACAGATAAACATACATGGGCAATCAAAACATCGACTAGAATAGAAACGCCTAGATACATTATTATCGGACCTCAAACGGGACGAGAAAATAATGTTTCTCACTATAGTATATTGACTACCAAGAACAGTAAGGGATGTTTACCGGTCGACGGCCATGTTTGGACATTGATACCGATGCAGTAATTTCAACTATTGTAGATGAAGCACTGAAAGTTAACATAGGTAAAATACATAGGAAAGTTGCGCACATCATTTCAGCGTTAGCGGAGAAATTGGCATTAACAATTTGGCCGGAGACCGCTACAACCCTTAATGTTCGTGATGTTCATACTGTTTTTTGCACGATTATATTAAATTTACCACAATTGAAATTATTTAATTTCTACTAAATAAACGAAAAGTCAAAAGTCACGTTTTAAATACGAGTAGGAATGTCCAAATTTTTTGTTCTTATTGTTGTGAAATATAGGTAGTACATATAGTTTTACGTTGGTAAGTAAAAGATGTCGGTAAGTAATATACTTACGGACGAGTTGGGCCTCGCAACTAGTAAACATATCCTACTGTCTTGGGAACAGATACGATAAATAAACGAAAAAGCTCAATCGTGCAAAAAAGGTATTTTTTAGATCTCAAATATGCATGTAAATTCATCTAAAATACAGTAAATAATGAGTAAAGATTTTCATTTAATTTATGTATTTACATAGACATGTAACGACTTCACGAGAATTGAAAGCAACTATCGTAAGGAGGAGTATTGGAACGTCTCCCTAAAGTTGATTAATAACCATTATTAACTTTATAAACCACATCATCATTACACCTAAAATATTTCATGGCTATTAATTAATTGAAATTTGGGCTCATACTTACTGTTGATTGCACGCTCAGATAAAAAATTGCTGGCTTAGTAAACATAACCACAAACTTGGGTTACTCACTTACAAGGTATGTGGCTACAAGTAGGTGTTACGTAAACAAAAACACGGACACTTTATTAGAGCCATTCCATAAATTAATTTTTGTATAAAATCAAATGAAACAGTGACATCATGTGTGTTTATGACGCTGATACACAATTATAACACGTCATGACTTTGTGTCACTCTCGGGTGAATATACGAGAAAAAAAAAATGCGTGTGTATTGAACAACGTTTACTTAAGATACTTTTAACGTAATGCCACAAACTCTTACAACCTACTACTGCTTACTTACAAAGAAAAGGGTACTGTTACAATAGAAAAGCGGGGATGGCCTTTACGCTTCTTAACACAGCCGCCGCCCTTGAAATTACCAACTACATAATTTCAAAATCTAAACATAATACATATACGTATTGATATTACCAAAGTTCGTCATTCACATAATTTACAATTATAAAATTACACTATTGTTGCACTGGCAAAACACTTACACGTACTACAGGCCTTTGCAATACACCACTTGCAGTTTTTAGAGTGACTGATCTTACTATACCATCAGCCCCAGGATGTACGGCGGTCACCAATGCCATCTTCCACAGTCTCGACGGAACATTATCTTCAGAGATTATAACTACATCGCCGATTGAGAGGACGGGACCCTTCGAAAATTGCCATTTTGGCCTTATTTGAAGTTCTTGCAAATAGTCTTTGCTCCATCTTGACCAAAATTGCGAATGTAAATACTGTGTGTACTGCCACCGTGATAAGGTATTAAGAGGCTCACGAATTAAACTTACTTCGGGTAGAGCCTTCATGTAATCTCCAACTAAGAAATGACCCGGTGTTAAATAGGTCAGATCGTTTGGATCTGAGGAAAGTGGGGTTAAAGGTCGGGAGTTCAGCGTACATTCGACTTCAGTTATGAGAGTGTAAAGTTCTGAATGGGTTAACTGCGCATTACTAACTAATTCATAAATGTGGCGTTTAAACGATTTAACGGCCGCCTCCCATAAACCTCCTTGGTGGGGGGCTCGTGGAGTAATAAAATTCCATTTAATATTTCGAGTGGCCAGTTCTTTACACACACCCCTTTGAACATTATCATTTTTTAGAAATTGAGAAATATCATCGATTTCATTTTTTGCGCCTACAAAATTTTTAGCGTTATCACAAAATATTTCCTCAGGCAAACCGCGTCTGGCAATAAACCTTTTAAGGGAGGCTATAAATGCTTCGGTCGTTAATTGCTCAACTAATTCGCAATGAACAGCCTTCACTGCCATACAAATAAATACACAGCCGTAAACCTTTACTATTTTGCGTGATCTAAGGGAGCCTTTCTTTATGTTAAATGGACCAAAAAAATCGATACCAACCTTTGAAAAGGGTCGAGAAACACTCGATCTACTGGAAGGTAGATCAGCCATCTTTGGATTGCAAAGTTGCGCGTTGTGTTTGCAACATGTTAAACATTTCTTAATTATTTTCTTTACTCGATTTTTGCCAGAAATTGGCCAATATTTCAAACGAACAGCCGCCAATGTACCTTGTGTACCACTATGTAATGATAATTTATGAGCATGTTCGATTAACAAGTTACAAAACGGACCGTTTGGTAGTAATACGGGATGTTTGCTATTAAAAATTAAATCAGAGTGTTTCAAACGTCCGCCCACGCGTAATATGTTTTCATGGTCTAGAAATGGGCTTAAGCATAAAATTTTTGACTTTGAGTTTAATTGTTTCAGTTTTACTAAATTTTCAATGTCATGCATGAAATGAATTCCTTGTTCGAGCCTTATTAACGACTTTTCTGCATCGTTCAATTCCTTAATTGATAATTCACCCAAAGCCCTTTCTGATTTATTTTTACAATTATGATAAAATCTCAAGCAAAGAGCAGTGATTCTAATTAGTTTCGTAAACGAAGAAAATTTTGAAAAAATGTAATTTCCGAATTCCCTTATTATTTCAGTCGTTCCCGTATTATGTGCAAGTAGAACCTTTACCTCGGGACTTGTTTGACCATCGATGGGTCTAAAAGGTTTTGGTTTGAATCTGTGTTAAGAAGAAACGATGGTCCCTTCCACCACAATTCATTTGAAATAAGTTCAACTGGAGTAGATCCTCTAGAGATTATATCTGCGGGATTTTCATAGCTACTAACGTGATACCACGGCGATGGGTTCGATTTGGACTGGATTTCAACCACCCGGTGGGAAACAAAACTTTTCCATTTACTAGGACATGAATGAATCCAAGACAAAGTAATTGTTGAATCGGAATAGTAACTAACAGATGAAATGTTAAAATCCTTTATAGTTATTGAAACCTTGTGCATTAAATCATTTAACAGTAACGCTGCACACAATTCTAGGCGAGGTAGGCTCAACGTTTTTAAAGGCGCAACTCGCGATTTTGCACAATAAATTCCACAATTTATTCTACCTATTTCCTTAAGAAACATACATGCTCCGTAAGCTCTCTCGCTTGCGTCCGCGAAACCGTGTAACTCTAAACGCGAATTTTTATGAAAAGACAGTTTTCTAGGTACAGATAAGGTGGATAGCTATTTAATCCGTTACAAACCTGGGTCCATTTGGTTTGTAGGTCTAACGGTACAAACTCATCCCAACCACTATTTATTTTCCACAAGTCTTGTATTATTAATTTCGCGACAATTACTACTGGTCCCAACAGACCTAGTGGATCAAATATCGAAGAAATTTGACTTAAAACATATCGTTTGCTTATTCTATCACCTTTGTAATCAATTTTCCAACTATATTGAATTTTATCAATTATCGGTGACCAACAAATACCTAAAGTTTTTAATTTTTTTGATTCTTCACCTACAAATGCTATATTTTCTTTATTCGAACATAAGCCATTTAATATTCTTTCGCTATTAGATGCCCATTTACGCAACAAAAACCCGGCGCTATTTATTAAATTTATTAATTTATCACGAATTGATATAAATTCCTTTTCATTGTCACAACCTGTGATCAAATCGTCCATATAGAAATCGTGACAAATTATGTTGTAAAGTAAGGAATCATTGTCTTAAACTTCGGAAGCAACTTCCTTTAGACAACGAGTTGCGATAAATGATGCTGGTCGAGTCCCGTACGTTAAAGTTTTTAATTCAAATATTTTTATGGGCTTAGTCGTGTCAAATCTGTACAATATTTTTTGATAATTTCTATCTCTTGGCGAGATTAATATCTGTCTATACATTTTGCTAATGTCTGCGGTTAAAACAAACTTATGCAATCGAAATTTTAATAAAATGCTAAACAAATCGTTTTGTAATACGGGTCCTAACATTAATAAATCGTTCAGCGAATTTCCCGCGGTTGTTTTACACGAAGCATCAAAAACAACCCGGACCTTGGAAGTAACGCTTTCTTCCTTATATACCACGTGATGGGGTAAAAAATATCCGTCGTCACTGCAGTTATCGAGTAAACCTATTTCTTGCATGTGACCGAGGTCTAAATATTCCTTCATAAATAAATTATAATCCCTTTTAGCATCCGAATTTCGCGTCAGCTTACGCTCCAAATTTAAAAAACGTCCTTTAGCAATTTGTAATGAATCTCCGAGTAAACTTGGATCCGCCTTCCACGGTAACGCAACTATAAATCGCCCTGTATTGTCCCGTTGTTTATTATTTACAAAATGTTTCTCACATTCAATTTCTTCACGCGACCGTATTTTATGATTTGGAATTTGTTCGATTTCCCAAAATTTAACAACATTTTTATTTAATTCCTCGAACCTGATTAAATTGCAGGATGCTACAGCATTGGTGAAATAATTGGTACTGGGTATTTCTCCTGATAATAACCAACCGAATACTGATTTTTGCAGAATCAACCCGCTGTGATTTGTGCGTACTTGTCCAATGCATAGTAGTTTGAAAAACATTTGAGCGCCAATTAACAAATCTATTTTTCTTGCCTTACAAAACTCAGGATCTGCTAATTGTAAATTTTTTGGGATGTTAATTATACCCGGGTTTACAGATTTTGCAGGTATATTACCAGTAATGTGGTTAAAAACAAAAACATTTAGGTTTACAGAAAAATTACAATATTTCGATTTAATTTCAATAATCGTGCTTACGTTTGCGTGTGTTAAATTATTATTAATTCCTGCTATCGGTAAGTTAACCTGATGAGCGGGTAGTTGAAGTAAATCGAGTAAGCCTTTTGATATAATGTTAATTTGAGATCCTGAATCTAATAATGCACGTACTACATGATAGGTGCCGTAAGCATCTCTTAGTTCAATTAAACAAGTGGCTAAAATAACATTTGATGGACTCGGGGCCATAAACAAAGAAGACGCTACTGCTTCCTCTAAATGACTCCTACTTGGTTGCGGTTCCTCTGTTACAATGTTTGAGGATTCATATTCCAGATGCAAAACCGTGTTGTGAGCCTTTTTGCATTTTTGGCAGCGAGATGATTTACAAACGTAAGAGGAATGACCGCGCCTAAGACAATTCAAACACAACCTTTTCGATCGAGCATTATCAATACGCGACTGAACATTCAATTTTAAAAACGAGGTGCATCGACTAATGTAATGATCAGTTTGATTACAATAATTACAAATAACATTATTGTTCGAAACTAAATTGCAAGACACAGTCTTGCTCTTAGAAATATTTTGCAATGTTTCATTCGATTAAATTGCATTTAATGTGTGACATTTATGTATGAGAAAATCTAATAATTCTTTACAAGTGGGCAATTCGGTAGTTGTTAGTTTAGCCTCCCATTCTTTACGCGTTGGAAATGGAAGTTTCGATAAAATTATAAATACAAGAATATCATCCCACTTATCAACTGGACGATCCATTGCGCTTAAGGATCGTGTGTGTTGAGATACTACATCAACAATATTACGAAACCCATGATGTCTCTTTTATCAAAGTTTTAATTTCAAAAAGACCGCGAATGTGATTATTGACAATAACTCTTTTATTTTCAAACCGTTGTCGCAATAAATCACGTGCATTTTTATAATTTTGCTCTGTGATATCTAAATATTTTATGACATCTAAAGCTTCACCTTTAATACAAGATACAAGGTACTGTAATTTTTGAATATTTGACAAACTATTGTTTGCATCTATTAAAGTGTTAAACGTGTCTTTAAAGGACAGCCACTCTTCATACTTTCCAGTAAAAACAGGTAAATTTACAGATGGCAATTTCAGCCCATTCGGGTTTATGGGTGGCGGTTCACTTTGTGGCTTATCTTTACAATATGCAGTAACATTCAATTTTAGTTTTGAAAACAAAGCGTCTATTTCTGAACGTTCTCGGAAAAATTCCTCAAATTCTTTGTCATGATCCGCTTCATAAACATTTTCAAATACTTCATCGAACGTATTAATAGCCTTTTCACACAATTCATATTGTCTACGGATTTGACTTAAATTTTCGGATGCGTCTATTTTATCTATTTTATTGTTGCAAAATGGTACAATTACGTTTCAGAAATGTACGCTTGTTTCTTAAAATTCTTAAATTATCATGCAATTGTGATTCACTCTCATTTGTAGACATGTTACCGGTTTTAAGATTAAATTAAGGATTAAATTAAGGATAATGAATAGGATTATCTGACCTTTATGATTGTCTTCGGTGGCAGCTGGTAGCTAGGCACGTCTTGCTTGCAGCGAAGGTTTGTTTCGAGAATTCTGATACTCGCTTCAGAATTTGAGTTTCACGTGATGCATCGAATAAATTATTAGTTAATTATATCCGGCTCGAAGGACCATGTGTTTATGACGCTGATACACAATTATAACACGTCATGACTTTGTGTCACTCTCGGGTGAATATACGAGAAAAAGAAATGCGTGTGTATTGAACAACGTTTACTTAAGATACTTTTAACGTAATGCCACACACTCTTACAACCTACTACTGCTTACTTACAAAGAAAAGGGTACTGTTACAATAGAAAAGCGGGGATGGCCTTTACGCTTCTTAACAATGTGTACAGCTGATATCTTTAAAAAGAATTTATATTAAGTCTTCGTCAACTTTCGAATTTTCCCGACGCGAACCTCACCACCCGTGACATTTTGAACGATCTCTACCTACTTACCAGAATAACACAAATTGTGTATGATCAATCCGTAATGTATTATTCGTAAAATTATTTGAGTAACATGCTCGATAATCGCTATGTGCTGCCGGAGTGATAACTATAATGCCATATTGACAATAATTGGGGAAACGTTAATAATGGTAAACAAATTAAGTACCAACCACTTTCCCTAATCACATCTGGACACTTTCTAACTGCCCTATTTCTCCCTTAACTATACATACCTACCAGAATAACGCAAATTGTGTATGATCAATCCACTATGTTATTATTCACCATTTCGTATTATCATACATAGACCGCGTATTAGAAAAGTAACCTGTATGCAGACCGCATGTTAGAGTGGTATCAATTTGACAATATTCGTAACGTATTTAAGTAATAGTAGAAAGTTTTTCCATAGGTTGCTTTATAACATAATCATTGAAACCTTAGTCCTTAATGTCCGGGTGCCAAATCTCACCCTAAATATCTGGTGTGAAACACTACACGACCTTCTCACCTACAAAATGGAAATTAAAAAAAAATAAAATAATTTTAATAACATTTTTTTAGGATAACTATGCAACATCTTTTATAAGAAGCTCAGAACAAAATTAGGCAACATTGTAAATGCAAAAACAATAATGTATGTCAAACAGACGTTTAAAACTTCATGATAGACAGAGGTTAATAGACATCTACATGCATTTAAATTAAAAGAAATGAAATAATTTTAATTAGATTCTTTTAGGATAACTATGCAACCTCTTCTTTATACGTTCATAAGGAAAGCAGGCAACATTGTAAAAACAAAAACAGTAATGTATGTCAGAACTACGTTTAAACCTTTATGTCAGATAGAGGTTCATAGACATAAATGTATGTTTTTGCACGATTGAGCTCTTTCGTTTATTTACTACATCTGTTTCCAAGACAGTAGTATATGTTTACTGGTTGCGAGACCCAACTCGTTGGTAAGTATTTTACTTACCGACGTCTTTTACTTACCAAAGTAAAATTATATAGGTATACTATATTTCACAACAATAAGAACAAAAAATTTGGACATTTCTATTTAAAACGTCACTTTTGACTTTTCGTTTATTTAGTAGAAATGAAATAATTTCAATTATAGTAAATTTAATACAATAGTGCAAAATACAGTATGAGCATCACGAACATTAAGCATTGTACCAGTCTCCAAACATGGCCGTTGACCCGTAAACGTCCCTTACTGTTCTTGATACTCAATATACTATAACGTAAAAAAAATTCCAAAAATATCGATAATACAGCTTCAGCATTTTCAATCATATTTATTTAATTTTTGCGTTTATTACGCTTTACATTAAAAAACTTTGTACAGAAAAATTATGTAAAATTAAATTTTCTTTAACAAATACGTTTACACTTTTTCTTGTAAAATTAATCGTTATTCAGATAACGAAAAAATGTTAACTAACACTTACATTCTACCTTGCGACCGGTAAACGTCCCTTACTTGGTCAAAAGTTATGAAATGAGCTAATAAGCCGATTTAGCGATAGTGAAAATAAAGTCTATTGCATAACCTTCTATACATACGTATGTATATGTAGGCTGGAAGGTAAAAAGGAAAAGCGTTATCCACTCAACAAGTAAATGTAAATATTACAAACAAAAACATTTACCTTCAGACAAAATTACAATATAAACTATTTACGCAGTCAATTCTTTATTGGCAATTCGATCAAGAGAATAATTTATATTATCCTATAAAGTGGGTTGATCTCTATTCCGCAATTTTTACTTTGATTTGGAATTGAGATAAGAATCAATATTTCTTTCTATAAGCAACTCTTTCTATTCCACATCGAAAATTCCTTCGTATTGTAGCCAATTTATACTCTATTGTTTTTTCAAAGCTTCATGGTTATATTTCCTTGTATTTGTTTCTGACAGGGAACGATGCCATTAAGCTTCGATGTATTGTTCGATAGTTTAGAAAACCTATACTAAAAATTTCAACATAACTTCAATACGTTAACTTCACAAGTTTAGATTTTAGTAATTTGTCGAAGTTATTGTAGAACTTTGTACACAACTTCATTCTGTACTGAAAAAATATTAATTGGAATATAACATTTTTAATTCGTATGCAGTAAACAAGATGGATTTAAAGCTGTTATTTCGATAAGAAACTCATTAAAAGTTTATCACGTCAAGCACAGTTGTATAATATTGACAAGGAAACAACAAGCTATATTCTTTTAAATACAATACAGGTGTTTTAAAATTTCGTACCGATAAAATTTTATTTTTCGGTGTTCTATATGTACTTACTGGACCTATTTCCAAAACTCGAAACTAAATACAACAGTAAATATATGAAAATGTAACCTTTCACCATTATCATACATGATAAAATACTTATCTTTTTTGGGTTTTTAATGGTGTATTTTAAATTATACAATCTAAACGTTTCGATAACACTTACAGTTATCTTCGTCAGTAGTTATATCTATTAAAATTGTTAAAGATGTTGAAAACAATTTTGTCAAGTTGAAAAATTGAAACATAAACATCAGCCTGCTATTAACATAACAGTTTAAGAAACGTATAAAGCCAACTATAAAATTAAATTTTAGTAAAGATTAAAAATTAAAAATTAAATATTGTTAAACTGTCATTAAAGATGAAAAATCAGAACACCCTCTAACGGCGAAGGCTAACAATGAAAAATGTCAGCCAAAAAGCACATTTAACAAAATTTAATCAAGTTATGAATTAAGTGTAAAGTTGTGAAAAACTTCAATTTGAAAATGATAGAAGCATTCACAAATATAAACATGACATCAAATAAAATAATCCAGTTAAATCTAAGAAAAAGATATCTTTGTCAATAGTTGCAAGTGTTATTAACAATGGAAAGCATAACGCAGAAGGTTTTTGTTTGTAATTTTTTTAAATCTTAATCTTAATTTCAACTACTTATGTTAAATGATAGGGTTGCAATTTAACATATAATTTGTAAAGCATTTGCTTCAAGGTCTAGGAAAAACAACAAAAAAACCTAGACATACCAATAGTTAAAATTAAATTCAAAATCAAGACGTATCATTGTGCCTTTTTTTAATTATAAGATGTCAAAATCTATTTAAACGGAGATTTTCTTCTTGTCTATTAAAATTATTAAGTTGTTTATATACCTCAATAGCTTCACGTTGTAAACGAACATAATAATGAGTTTGTCTTGACAATATTTCCATATTGTCAAATAGAATGTCATGATTTAGATTATTTAAGGCATGATCAGCCACCGCAGACTTATCTGGTTCACCTAATCTACAAAATCTCATATGTTCTTTAACCAACGTTAAGAACTGGCTTTCCTTTGAGGTTATGTCTAGAAGGTGCAATATCATTACTAATATCTGTAAGTAAATATCCATTATCTAGTAAGGATTTTGTTAAATATGTATATTCATCCTTCAACAATTCAGGGTCACAAATTCGTTTTGCTCAATCTACTAAAGATTCAATTTTGACGTAAATAGTGGTTGTATCATTTATGTAGGTATCTATCAGTGTGTGTCCGCTTTCTGTAAATCTTAAAAGATAGTGAATTACTATTTTTAGATATGAATATGTCAAGAAATGGTAAACTTCCATTAGTTTCTTTTTCCATGGTAAACCGAATACTAGGATGTATACCATTTATAAAAACCGAAAACACATGCATTGCCTCTTCTCCATGTCTCCGTGTTATCTACATATCTATACCAAACTAAAGGTTTTTTAGGTGTATTTTGTAATGCTAATGTTTCAAATTTTTCCATGTAAAAATTAGCTATAACAAGACTAAGGGGACTACCCATTGCTACACCATCAATCAGTTCAGAAAATTTACTATTCCACTGAAAGTGAGTTGTAGTAAGTCAGTGCTGAAAAAGAATGGTTATATCCTTTGGAAAAAGATGATCAATGTACTCAATACCTTGTTTTAGAGGCACTTTTGTAAAAAATTAAACATCAATACTGACCATTATATCACCCTCTTCAATTTTGAAACTAAGCATTTTTTCAAAAAAAGTCGGCAGAATCTTTAATGTAATGGGGTGTTTTTCCTATATGAGGTTGTAATAAAAATGTAAGACGTTCTGCAAGACTATATGTAGGAGAACCAATTTCACTAAGAATAGGCCTTAAAGGAATATTAGGTTTGTGGATTTTTGGTAAACCATATAGTTTTGGTGAAATAGCTTCAGAGTTAGTTAGTTTCTTTTTTATTTTTTCAGGAATAGATGATAATTTAATCAGTTCTTTAGTTTTTAAAAGAAACTTTTTTGTTGGATATAACAGTTGAATTACCTTTATCTGATTTTAATATTATTATATTTTCATTCCGTTTAAGATCAAAAACCATGAAACGTAGCTTTGATACGAGACGTAAAGAGCATATGAGATTTTGTAGATTAGGTCAACCAGAGAAATCTGCGGTGGATGACCATGCCTTAAATAATATAAATCATGACATTCAATTTGACAATATGGAAATATTGTCAAGATAAACTCATTATTATGTCCGTTTACAATGTGAAGCTATCGAGATATATGAACACCCTAATAAGTGTAATAGACAAGAAGAAAATCTCCGTTTAAGTAGACTTTGGAATCTTATAATTAAAAAAAGGCACAATGATACGTCTTGGTTTTGATTTCAATTGTTACTTTTGCTATGTCTAGGTCTTTTGCTGTGTTTTTCCTAGACTTTGAAGCAAATGCTTTAACAATTATGTGTTAAATTACCACGGTACCATAATTTAACATAAGTAGTTGAAATTAAGATTAAAATTAAAAAAATTACAAACAACGTTCTGCATAATGCTTTTCATTGTTAATAACACTTGCAGTTATTGACTTAGATTTAACTGGATTATTTTATTTGATGTCATGTTTATAATTGTGAATGTTTCTATCATTTTCAAATTGAAGTTTTTCACAACCTTTCACTTACATCATAACTTGATTAAATTTTGTTAAATGTGATTATTGGCTGACATTTCATTTCAGTGATGTGGGCCACTGAAGACAAGTAGAGTGTAACTTGTAAGATATCTAATGCATTACACAGACGCAATTAGCATGTAGTTTTAAAATACTTGTAGATACGTATTTTGTTATAATCATGACACAATAAACTATTTAAATTCTTAGGACTTCTGTAGTAAGGCTATCTTAATTGCACTATAAAATAACACTTAAGATATTTTTAGGTTTCCTACCAAAAGAAAAAGTATGATGGTCAAAAAATTCGAAATTGGGTTAAGATAAAAAAATCTATTCCAATTAACATAAAGCGTCACTCTTACATACAGACAGAAACCGTTTTTGGCTACTTGAGAAATCATAATAATTGTGTATGTGTTTGTGTGCGTGTGTGCGTGTGTGCGTGTGTGCGTGTGTGCGTGTGTGCGTGTGTGCGTGTGTGCGTGTGTGCGTGTGTGCGTGTGTGCGTGTGTGCGTGTGTGCGTGTGTGCGTGTGTGCGTGTGTGCGTGTGTGCGTGTGCGTGTGTGCGTGTGCGCGTAGTGCGTCGTGCGTGTGTGCGTGTGTGTGCGTCGTGTGTGTCGTGTGTCGTGCGTGTGCGTGTGCGTTGTACGTGTGGTGCGTGTGTTGCGTGTGCGTGTGCGTGTCGCGTGTGCGTGTGTGCGTAGTGCGTGTGGGTGTGTGCGTGTGTGCGTGTGTCTGTGTGGCGTGTGCGTGTGCGTGTGTGCGTGTGCGTGTCTGTGTGCGTGTGTGCGTGTGCGTGTGTGCGTTGCGTGTGTCGTGTCGTCGTGTGCGTGTGTGCGTGTGCGTTGTGCGTGTGTGCTGTGTGCGTGTGTGCGTGTGCGTGTGTGCGTGTTGCGTGTGTCGTGTGCGTGTGCGTCGTGTTTGTGCGTTGTGCTTGTGCGTGTGTGCGTCGTGTCGTGTGTGGCGTGTGCGTGCTGTGCGTGTGCGTGTGTGCGTGTGTGCGTGTGTGCGTGTGTCGTGTGTGTGTGTGCGTGTGTGCGTGTGTGGTGTGTGCGTGAGTGCGTGTGTGCGTGTGTGCGTGTGCGTTGTGCTGTGCGTGTGTGCGTGTGTGCGTGTGTGCGTGTGTGCGTGTGTGCGTGTGTGCGTATGTGCCTGTGTGTATCGATTGGGGCGTATTAGAGTTTGGGAGTAATCGAGCGGTGGTGAGGGGTGTTTATTACGATAAGTTTTTGGGTTTTATCAAATTTTGTTAGAACAGCTGCACAATTCAAAGATGTAAAATTGCCTAGCTATAGACCTTAAGCATGTCAATTAATTATAGTATAATTATAGTCATTTTTTTAATACGACGCGTGATATAGCAGCAAAAAAATTCCTAAGGTAGAACACTTTTTAAAGAAAGATTAATTTTACATTACTTTTCTTAACAAAGTTTATTAATATATCGCAAGGTAAGTCTAGAACTTGAATATGAACGAAAATGGTTCAACTGTATTATTGATACCTTATAGCAGGAGGGAACTTTGGAATTTAGTGGTAGTGAACATGTACATGTTTATTAGTCTTTACCTGACATGAAACTTTAACGTCATTACGATAGTTAATTGTTATTTTTTTTTAAATGCTGCCTGTTTTTGTCGTATAAAAAAAAGGTTTCGTATGTATCCCAAAAAAATTATTTGGATTTTAATTCGTGAGGATTTAAGGAAAAACAGAGTTTCTCAATAATACACTTTATTAAAACCTCGCTTTTATTAGTGATAAGATAACACACAGAAGTGGGAGAAATGGTCTAAGAAAGTGACATATTACATTTTTCCGCAGTGGAAGGCGTGCTGGGCCCATAACCTTTGGGTTTTAATTCGTGAGGTTTTAAGGAAACGCAGAGTTTCTGAATAATACACTTTATTAAAAGAAACGCATTTAACATACAAAAAAAACTTTACAAAACGAGACCTCAAAATAAAGCTGACCGCCACTGCATCGTTAAGTTTTTTTTTTCTTCTGCATAGGGCGCCAGCGGATAGTGAACTGTAATTTATACGGTGTTATCAATACACATATATTTTAGAGTGCGTTCGAGAACGTGCACCAATGTGTACTTAAAACACAGAAGTGTTCTCCAACCCTCCTTGCAATTCTGTGTTAATCATTACAAAAGCTTAACTACACACCAGTTAACACAAAACTTACATTTGTATTTAGATAAGCGAATAATAAAATTAAAATAATTCGACATTTATCATACTACGAAAAAACTTAAGTTTTGTACCCGCTAAAGGTTTGGTCGGAATATCTGCCTGTTGTTTTTTTTTTTA
The DNA here is from genome assembly GCA_036346205.1 of Vesta saturnalis. Taxonomy (NCBI): domain Eukaryota; kingdom Metazoa; phylum Arthropoda; class Insecta; order Coleoptera; family Lampyridae; genus Vesta; species Vesta saturnalis. The sequence continues at coordinate 1,113,209 of JARFJB010002121.1, forward strand.
TGACTGTGGACCTGAACAGGCTAAATTTGGCCTATTGTGCTAAAGCACTCAGGAACACTTAGGAGGATGGATAGAGGGATAATGAACTGCCAATAGATGCCTATGAACAGCTACCTTAAATTTTCTCATATAATAAGTGAGAGGAAAACAGGAACTAGGGAGATCATTTCAGAGTTTAGAAGCCGTGTAGAAAAATGTGGATTCCGCCCGTTTGGTACGACAAGTGGAGATTTGTACAGCATACTGATGATGTGAATGAGCGAACCGAGTGTTTCTCGCAAAGATAGCCCGAGATGGTATCAAAGAATATAATTCAGCAGCACAATAGCCATTGTAATAACGATAATACAAAGAAAGAACTGAAACCATCCTTCTATGCTCAAGGGACTGTATGTGAGAAGTTAAGGACGGGTCATTTATAAGCCTAATCGCTCTCTTTTGAATACGATCAACGATATCGAGAGCGTATTGGGGAGCACTAACCCAGAGGTGAGAATTATATTCCAGATGAGGCCGAATTTGGGCCTTATACAGCAGAAGTATCAGTATTAACATATTTTAGAATTATCTTGTTATCGGTTAAACAATCTCGTACAAAATAATGTTTTATATCGATGTGTCCTATTCTTTTCGACTTAAGTGTTGATGCCATTTTGATGCAAGATTGATTATCTTCGAATACTGTTACTGGATATGCATTTATTGGTAAAAACTCTATCAACAATTGACTCAAAAATAAACTTTCTGTAACACAAGCAGACAAAGTTAAATATTCAGATTCTGAGCTGGAAAGCGACACAACATTTTGTTTCCTTGTTTTTCAACACACAACATTATCATTTAGCTTAATTAATAAACCTGTGACACTTTTCCTGTCTGTCGGATTACTTGCAAAATCAGAATCTACGTATGACACTATTTTTAGTCAATTTTAAATATCTCAAAACATTTTTAACACAAACCCAATGAGCATCACTGTAATTGTTTTGATATTGGCTAAAATAAGAAATTGAGAAGCTAAGGCCAGGTCTGCTGCCTAGCATGATGTACATTAAACACCCTATGAGCTCTTTGTGGGGACACTTTCATTTTTCGGTTCAGTTACATCATTCAAAATATTTTGTATATTCGGTTGCATCGGTATTTCTGAAGTTTTACAATCCTGCATATTGAATTTATTCAATACTTTCTTAATAAGACTTTTCTGACTTATAAAAAGCTTATCGTTAACTTTTAATATCTCTAAACCTAAAAATGCTAACTCTTCGTTTGTATACTCTTTAACTTTACATCTTTTAGATAAACTTGACTTAATAAATTCTAATTCTTTTCTATCTTTTGTAAAAAAAATCAAGTCATCTACATAAGTATTATATATTGAAAACACAAACATGGTTCTTTGATAGAACGTCGAAATTCCGAAGAAAGTAAGAAATCGTGAAACAGATTATTCCCACATTTGGGCGCTTGTTTTAAGCCGTAAAGAGATTTAACAAGTTTGCATACCAAAGTTGACTTTGTACCTTGAAGTCCTTCAGGCTGATACATGTATACGGGTTTTTCCAACGTTCCATACAAGAACGCCGACTTAACATCAAACTGTTGTACATGGAAATCTTCTTCTACATACAAAGAAAGCAACACTCGTATTGTGACCATACGAGCCACAGGAACATAGACATCTTCGCTTAACGCGCACTGGCGAAACCCGCGAGCCACTAACCTAGCCTTTTTTACGAACTCAACATTAACTTCTTTTTCTTTGAACACCCACTTTGAGTCTATCACTAACTCCTTCAGATCGTTCAACTAGTTGCCACGTCTCATTTTATTTTATGGAATTTAGTTCTTCATCTATTGCTTTCTTCCAACTTTCATATTTCACCGCTTCTTGATAATTTCTTGGTACTTTCGAGGTAAATTTCCTGCTGAGAGTGCAGTTATTAAATTAGTTTCATCATAATCTTCATTTAAGACATAATCTTGTAGATATTTAGGTGTCTTTCTTGTCCTTTTATCTTTCTTTTTATTCTTATCTTCATTTTCTTCTTCTTCAGGTTCTATGTCACTTTCAGCTTTATTTTGTGTTTCTTCTACATTATTTTCATTTACTTTTTCAATCTTTTCTTGTCTGTTTTCTACAACAACTATGTTATCTGCTTTCTTCATTTCATCAAAGATTATATTTCTTCCATGAACTATTTTTCTGTCACTTGGATTCCATAGCCTGTACCCGTTATCAGCATAACCAACGAATGTCAATTTTTGACTTCTACTCTCTAATTTTGATTGTCGATCTTCTTTAGGTATCAGGTTATATGCTATACAGCCAAAAATCTTTATTTTACTCAAATCTGGTTTATAACCAAACCAAATTACAGAGGGTACTTGTTTATTAGGTAAAGTCGAAGTAGGGGTTCTGTTCATTAAATATATGGCAGTTCTTACTGCTTCTCCACAGAGTTCTTTATCCAATTTTGCATCTATTATGAGGCACCTTGCTTTATATAGTATAGTTCTATTTAGCCTTTCGGCTACCCCATTTTGCTCAGGGTTTCTTGGGACCGTATACTGCAATTTTATGCCTCGTTATCACATCTTATTCTTTCCATATTAGTATTAAATTTCGACTTAACATACATAACATATTCTTCAAATTTACTAAAAACCTCGCTTTTATTATTGATAAGATAACACACACACAGAAGTAGGAGAAATGGTCTAACAAAGTGACATAATACCTTTTTCCGCAGTGGAAGTGTGCTGGGCCCATAACTTTTGGGTCTTAATTCGTGAGGTTTCAAGACAACGCACAGTTTCTGAATAATACACTTCATTAAAATAAACGCATTTAAAATACAAAAAAAACTTTACAAAACGAGAACTCAAAATAAAGCTGACCGCCCGTACATCGTTCCGTTTTTTTTCTGCAGAGGGCGCCAGCGGACAGTGAACAGTAATTTATGCAGTGTTACCAATACACATATATTTTAGAGTGCGTTCGAGAACGTGCATCAATGTGTACTTAAAACACAGAAGTGTTCTCCAACAAATTATGAATAAAGTTATTTTTCAATTTGTTAGCATCTAGATTTCAATTAACCCCTGTCTGACATGTAATTTTAAACGTCTGTTTGACATAGATGGTTATGCTTTTACAATGTTTCTTATTTTCGTAATGAACTTATTATAAAAGAGGCTGCATAATTATCTTACTAAAATTATTACATTTCTTTTAATTTCCATTTTGTAGGTTGGAAGGTCGTGTTCACAGTTTCATTACTTTTTTTTAGAATTTCAGTACGAACAAAAGAGATTTATATCGATATGTTTGCTATTCTTTGCAAAGCAAAACCGTTGACTATTAACTTCATACATAACAGATTTTAAAGGAAAGTATAAAAATTTTCCAGATTACAAATCAGATAAAATCACTTAGCTTCCTTTACATTCCCCTATTTAGCGTATTCAGCCTCACAACTTGATAAAGCGATATTAGTTTGTCTTTTAGTTGGTCAATAAACGTTACTTTTAACAATATTAATCACAAAACTGTCGCTTAATCATCGCGAAATCTAAGTCTACACAACCACATGGGCAAAATTAGGGGAACTGGCAAAATTTACAATTTTCTCTTGAACTCGATTTTGTTAATTTTTGTTATATTGTAGCTAGATTCTTTAAGATCACGTTAGATCTATTGCTGATTTAAACAATTGGTCGAAATGTTATATACAGAGCTAAAAGAAAATAATGTTTTTTTGTTAATTTTAAAGATTGATCTTTTCTGAATATTTTCATTTACTCTGATATCGCAGTTATTTAGGCCGCTACATGGTTTTGGTGAAATTAGTGCATTGGCACACCTTTTATTGGTTGCTAAGGCTCTGTTTTGTTTATACTTTTTAAATACCGTCGAAATAGGGGTAATGGATTGGCCTGTCTGTTACCCAGACGTTAATCCGATCGAACATGTCTGGGACATGTTAGGTAGGCGACTAAGATCCACAAATAGCTCAGTTCAAAATCTTGAACAAGCAGAAACGAGATCTGGGACAATCTGCCTCAAGAGTTGCTTGAGCAAAAACGAAATTTTATGGTTTTTTTGCGCGGTCACTGTTTGGAATGAAAATACCAAATGCATTATCTACGAGAGCTGCCTTTTAAGCAGTTTTTGTAGCAAACTTATGCATACATTCCAACCAATTGTCCAACAGTTTTTTTCGCTCTAAAGTTGGTATCTCCAAAACATGGTTTTCAAAAGCTACAACAGCTTCTGGTGATGATGAAAATCGCCGTCAACGAATTTTTTGTTTGACATTCGGGAATAAATCTGGTGAATACGTGCAATGAGACATTAATTGGATGTTTTTCTCATTTCAAATCATCAATTGTCCAACGTGCTGTATAGGAGCTGACATTGTCATCACGGAGACTGATACAACACTTTTGGTTGTTTTTCATAATTTCATCGACGACTTCTGACAAATAAATTGTAGTATACCATTCATCGTTAACTGTTCTTGGTTCCCCTTCTGACATACCCTGTGCAACCGAAGAAACAAACGATTACAACTTTTGTGGTATTTAGTTCATACTTGAACGCTCAAACAGTGGATTGTTAGTTAGCTTCCGATTCACACGAGGTCGATGGGGAAGAAGAAAATTATCGTAGTTTTACCACGTTCGTCGTCATTTCAGGCCAAAGATGTCCAAACATTTTATTTATTAACCAATGGCAATGAGAAAACGGCCAAACGAATTTCCTTTAATGGCAAGGAACGAAATACTGTGGTTTAGCTGGGTTAGCTATCATCTGGTGCATCTGAGAACCCATTAACTTTATATACCACTTTAGTAGGGAAAACGGCCAAACCAATTCCATCGATCTACAAAAAATAAATTGAATGGTTGCTTTGCGGTGCTGGTCATGGTTGGGATGTCAGTCACAATACTATTGATAATTATTTTGATTGAAAATCAATGAACGTGCATTTCATCTAGGCACAAGTTAAGTTTGAACTATTTTAACTGATTTTTAGTATTAAAACAAAATATACAGATCCAGTTAATTTATTTTAATAACAGAAATTTAGCAAGACGTTTCCGCATTTTAAGCGTATTTAGAAAATGTATTCTATGATATAATTGTTCTTTTGATTTGATTTGATCATTTTGGTTGTGCACCATTTTGCACTCACCTATTTTAGTAACTATGCTTAAAAATTCAATTATATTTGATTTCTCTTATTATGTCATCCAGAGTCCCTTTTAAGGACAGAAATATTGTTTCGCTTGATAATACTAAAATGTCATTAACATAATATACGTGAGAATGACTCTTAAAATATAAGCGTGGACCTCCGATTGAAGAAAAATTAATTCTTACTAAAATCTCGTAATTTTATTTTCCAATATTTCAGAGACTGTAATACTTAGTGTATTGCTATTATTACTTTACAAACTTTGCTTTCAGCGACATAAATAAATACTTCTTTATTCAACTCGCCAGAATTCACATCCAAATATTCCACTTGTAAATTCTTTTCCAACGCTACCCCCAAACATTGTCCCATAGTTACCATTCTTGCAAAAGGCGTAAATTTATTTTCAATAATTTCTTACATAATATCACTGTTTACTGAACTGAACCCATCTTTGTTTTTTCGCTGATCAAAGCAAAGTAAAGTATTTCCTACTTCTCTGTATTTTAGGTTAAGCATTTCAGGAAGAACATCAGAGTAGTAATATAAGGCTGGAGCTACTCCACTTCAAGGTCACCCATGTAAATCTTATGGGATTTATTTCAAGGTCAAGTGAGTTTTCTCATTATGCCAGAACGCGCTCCACGCCTCAAGGACGTTTGAAGCATGCTTTTGGGTGAGAGAATTTTTGGAGCAGGTCAAGTAATATAGGACCGGAGCTACTCCACTTCAAGGTCACTCGTGGTGACTTTCAAGACTAAATAGAGGTTATACTTTCGTAAGCTATGCATAAAAAGTAGGTCATGAGTTCATTGAAGGTCAAGGTCAGAGCTAAAACTAGAAATTACTGGTATAAACAAGTTTAAACATGTTGTGATAGGTACTCCACGTCATAAAGGAACTACTTCAAGATCACTCGTGATGACTTTCAAAACTAAGTAGAGGTTACATTTTCGTAAGCTATGCATAAAAAGTAGGTCATATCTGCATAGTGGGGATAGTTTAGAGTAACAATATAAGGAAATAGGGGGGTAGTGAGTGTTGTTTGTGTGTATAACATGTGGATGGCATACGCTCAAGAGCAATGGATCAAAGCATCCGACCTGAGAACAGCGGTGGAACGCTTGAAACAAGAATTTTCGGCATTAGTATTCGATGCTGAACATGAGGCTGTTTACGGACGAGGTGATTATAGTGAAGCGGAGTGTAACGTGTTAGTGAAAAAGTATGAAAAGGAGTAACGATATGTGAAAAGTATTTAAATTTAAAAAAATATGTGGAAAATGTTTTGTAGAAGAACTTAAAGCTGTACAATTGCATCAGTTTTGCAACGACATAAAAAAATGGGCAGCATCTCCTGATGGTAGCAGTTATTCATCATCAGATGCAGATTAGCCTACTGGTGCAATTCCCCCCTCTACCTTGAAAAAATATATATATATATATATATATATATATATATATATATATATATATATATAGAGAGAGAGAGAGAGAGAGAGAGAGAGAGAGAGAGAGAGACAGTTCCGGTGGAAACTATAATTCAAAAGCGTGCTCGAATCAGTAAAGATGGATCTATCTGCATTGAACAGTAGCACTTTCTGTAAACCCTTCACGAATGTAAAAGAGTTTGAGGTGGGTGCAAAATATAAAGTGATTGATATCGATACAATCGACACGAAGTATGGAAAGCATATTGTCATTGAAACTGAAAACTTTAAGTGTATACTTCCTTTACGATTTTATGAATACTTCAAAAAAGAAGATCGCATTGAAACGTTTAAACAAGGTCTGGCTGAGAAAGACATGTACATCACCAGTACCGGAACTGTAGGAAAGACAACGAATTTAACATTTCTGTAAAATAATAATAATAATAATAATAATAATAATAATAATAATAATAATAATGTATATCCATGTATAATTGTTTGAAAATAAAAACTATAAATATTTTTAATTGCAAATAGTGACTTTTATTTCTTGATTAAATGAAGAGTAGATACATCATAATGAGGAAAGTTGTTATTGATGAGACTAAAAATGTAGTGTATAATATGATAGTGTGGTCCTTTGCTTATCGTAATGCAAGAAGAGGGCTGTGGGAAAATTTGGCGCTGGATAGATTACGTTTCCGTCGTAAATTAAAACAATTGGAATGCATTTTATCACCCGTACTACAAGAACAACATCGTGCTGAGGTATATCATGATAGATTTACAAGAGCTGTTCTCCCCTCCACCATCATAATAATGTTATGAGGTGGGGGAAAACGTATAATAATTATAAAATATATATTTACGGTTACAAATTGATCAATTCTTGTAGTCAACACACAAGTTCATTGAAATGAATTTTAAAAGACTGTACATGGATAGCAAGAATAGTTGTAATAATAATTTCTTCACATGTTCGTGTTGGTGCTGTAATGATGGGGATAGTTCTACCACAGCAGCTATATCTACCGAATGCTCTTCCACAACTGAAAATTTACATAACACCGCTACTGATGAACGTTTAATTGATTGTGGCTTATATGATTTATTCGAGGCCAATTCTCCAAAAACAAATACATTGAAATTGGATACAGTATGCAGCAGCATCTTGAGGCTGTTATACGAATCGTATGTGCAGACGGACTTATTGTTATGAAAAGGCAAGATTGGGAGGTGCTACTCAAGTTTCAAACATATTTGGAAATGAAATTTTTTTGTTCCCAAGAAACTGAAAACCACATTGATTGGTCAAATATCAACGAGGAGACGGACATTGAATACGAGAAAAGTTCAGAATTGCTTGGTAACAATTTTACCATTTTTTATAATTGGGAAGTAGTTAAAGGCGCATCATCATCATCATCATCATCATCATCATCATCATCATCATCATCATCAGAAAGGTTATTAAAAAGCATAACAATTCAGCAAAACCACGGTCGTTACTGTACGTTAAAAAAGAACGACTCTGAAGAGCTTTTCAACTTAAAGGATATAATTAACTATAGGTTGGATTTACTGGAATCATACGGTCTCCCCTGTTTCTTTCAAAATCTCATCGAGCAAGTCAACAACTACCGACACTTTCGTAAGATGGAGTATGGTGATGATGAAACAAACAGCGATAACATTTATCATGACTTTGAAAATGTGTTAAATTACAAGTATGATATAAATTCTCACAATACAGTTTGTATGATGGTACTGTTGCATTATCGACCTAGCTATTTGCTGTATCACATATATGAATAAAGAAAATATTGATAAAAATCTGCCTGTTCTTGATCGTTACCTATAAATATAACAATTCCTCCTTCACACAAACAATGTTAGTTTGGAAGCGGAGAAGTGCACGTGGGGTGGTCTGGTTAATACTCTCATTAATAAGCTACCCGTTGAGCTCCATATTCCAGGGTATCAGTATTGTGGTCCCGGAACTAAATTACATAAAAGGCTTCAGCGTGGTGATCCAGGTATCAACCTTCTAGACGCTCACTGCAAAGCTCACGATATCAGTTATAGGGATAGTAAAGACTTGGTTAGTAGACATCGAGCTGATTATATTTTGGAAAGAAAAGCTTGGGACCGTGTTAAGGCACCCGACGCAAAGTTAGGTGAACGCACAGAGGCTTTAGCTGTAGCAGGTATAATGAAGGCAAAACGAAAGTTAGGGATGGGTGTTAGCAGAACAAAACGATCGCGTAGCAGTCTATTGAAATTACATGGAATAATTAGCAAGAAAATGAAAAACAGTCCTAGAACCATAAAGGCTATAAAATCAGCTCTTACAGCAGCAAAACTGACGGTAAAAAGATTAGGTGGGAAGGGAAAGTAAGCGTTCCCAGAGTAATTCCGCTACCTAAAGAGGGTGGATTTTACCATTTCTTATACCGTTATTTGCGGGATTATCTGCGGTCGGTGCTTTAGCTGGAGGGGCAGCGGTATTGCAAAAGCAGTTAACGCATCGAGTAGTGCAAGGAAAATGTTAGATGAAACTTCGCGCCATAATCGTACAATGGAGGCCATCGCTGTACGAAAGAAAACCGGTGGGGTGATATTTTGAAACCCTATCGGTCAGGAGGAGGTATGGCTTTGCACTTGAAACCAATAATAAATAAAAAAAAAAAAAACTTCAAAAATTACCGAAAAGACCGTTGACTGATGTAGAGCTAAGAGAGCACGCAAGGAATGTACCATACTTTAGGGGTGTGTTTATGAGAGATAATATGCCAAAATTGTCATGGAATAACGAGGCTGGTATTATTAATTTAGATAACCAAAAGGGACGTGGTACTTATTGGGTTTGTTACAAAAACGTGATGGAAGCGTATGGTACTATGATAGTTTCGGAAATATTCCACCACCGAGAGAAGTTCTGGACTATTTTCACGATTGTAAAATATACCATAATTACTCTCAAGAGCAACAATTCGGTACCACAAATTGTGGACATCTCTGTTTAAAGTTTCTATATAAATAGCATATTCAGTAGTTGGGAACATACAGTCACCATGTCAATCACCTTCAGTGTACAGGGTGTTGGTAACATAGCGAGTAATAACTTTTACCCCCCGATCGAACTTAATTCCGAGAAAACCTACGTAATCGGTGTCGTCGGATTTTACGGTTGTAATAGCATAAGGAATATACACGCTGGAAACGATAAATTTTATTACATAAAAGCGACAGAACTCAACGCTATTGAAATTCCACATGGCGCATACGAGTTGGAAGAACTGAGCATCTATATAAAACGCACATTCCTACAAGTCTCTTTAGTTTAAGGGCAAATAATAACACGCTCAAGTGCGAGCTTAGCTGTGAATTTGACATAGATTTTACTCAAAAGGATTCCATTGGACGTATGCTAGGTTTTGAACCGGTGATATTGGAAGCTAACGTTTTACATATCTCTGTATTAGATATACAAATAATTAAACATACAAATATTCACATAGAGTGTAATATTGTCAAAGGTTCGTATAGAAACGGGAATCCAGCGAAGGTGCTGTATGAAATAGACGTGTCTGTCCCACCAGGCTATCGTTTAGACAAAATTCCTAGCAATCCTCAGTATTTGGTAGTCAACACCAATACTATCGGTAATATTTCAATTAAATTAACGAACCAGAAGGGTGAATTAATCGATTTCGGGAGAGCGAACCATTTACGGTACGACTGGAACTAAAAGAATATGGGCTTAAGAATTAACCAAGGTCCACTTCCATCTTTCCTCAATGATACTATAAATACAGGACGTGAGCCTACAATGGTTTACTCAAGCAGGAGCGTGCTGGTGAATTAACGTCTGGCGAAAAGTACTTTTGGAATCTATAGGGTTAAAACCACATAGAAATGGCAGATTCGTTAAACATCTTTCAAAGCGCACGTTTTGATGAGACCATCACCAAGTCTGATATTCATACATATCTTCCGTACGGCTCTTCTAATTATGGATTATCCGATGAGATCCGTATATTGATACAGAGTCAAGATTTGGTAACCGCAACATACGATAGTTTCCTGTATATTGAAGGTAAAATGGAATGGAGCTCGGCCTAGAAGGAGCCGGTGTAAAAACATGTTATCTAACAAACAACTTTGCACCATTCCTTTTCGAGGAAATACGTTACGAGTTAGGAGGTCAGAAAGTGGATACATGTAGAAATCCGGGTATAACATCCGCACTCAAAGGATACGTATCGTACACATGGAATGAAAGCAAAGGTTTACAGCATTTGGGATGGTCACCGAGGAATGAGGAACCGTTACAAGTGGAACACGCTAAAAGCAACAAAGAAAAACATTTTACCGTCTGTATACCTCTAAAACACATATTCGGAAGTATGGAAGATTATCAGCAAGTTATCGTGAATATGCGACAGGAGTTGGTGTTAATACGTTCCAGAAGCGATGCTGATTGTTATAAGGGTACCCCAGACGACGCTAAAATAACGTTAAATAAAATTCAATGGAAGATTCCGCATGTGATGCTAAGCGACAGTGCTAAACTAAGTCTGTTCCAAAAAATCAATAAAAATACAACCATTACGATTCCGTTTCGTCAATGGGAACTATATGAATTGCCAGCTTTAAAACAGACACAGTCGGACATATGGCCAATTAAAACTTCCACTCAATTGGAGAAACCTCGCTGGACAATTGTGGCTTTTCAAAAGGGGAAGAAGTTTTCAACGACGGAAAGAGCGGCCGATTTCGGTAACGTGAATATTCGCAATCTAAAGTTACACCTCAACTCGGAAAGTTACCCATACGAAGCGATGCATCTGGATTTCAACGTCAACAAGTACATAATAGCCTCCCAAAATTATTTAAATTTTCGAAGAGAATATTACACGATCAACAATCATGAGGATGCATTATTTGACTATTCGCAATTCAAGACATGTCCAATATTCGTAATGGATTGCTCGAAACAAAATGAATCACTAAAACACTCGACTGTAGATGTAAAACTTGAAATGGAAGCGTTGGAGGTGTTTGAACCCGGTATCGTTGTCTATTGTCTCATATTACATGATGCCATGGTGCAATACAATCCTTTGACGGGAGAAGTGAAAAAACTATAATATGTTATAATAATAATAATAATAATAATAATAATCTATTGTAATATTAGATGTATAAAATAAAGAACCATATTGACAAGTTGTGCAGTTTTATTTCGGATAGACACTGATCAACAACAACAACATGCGAGTAGTGGTTCAAACTCAAAAACTACCTATTGTAAATCTCGATGATTTAACTCAAGCTGCAAACAGCGAGATACAACGGCATGGAGAGTTACTTCCAAACAGCGTACGCGCTATAATTTGTGGTCCTTCCAATTGTGGAAAACAAACACCATGCTTAGTCTCCTAACTGAACCGAACGTTCTTCTTTTCAAACACTTGTTTGTCTATACAAACTCGTTTAATCATCAAAATTATCGACTCTTGGGTGAAATTCTAGATCCCATGAAAGATATTGGTTATTATTGCTTCAGTGATAATACTGACATTATGGAACCGAGCGAGGCAAAACCCAATTCAGTGTTTATCTTCGACGATATCGCTTGCGAAAAACAAAACCATATTAGAGCGTACTTTTCAATGGGACGTCATAATAACATTGACTGCTTCTACTTGGGTCAAACCTATACTAAAATCCCCAAACAGCTGATTAGAGATAACGCCAATTTAATAGTGCTCTTCGAACAGGATGATTTGAATTTGCGTCACATACATGAAGATCATGTCGCCCCAATTGTAAGCATGCAATTGTTTCGAGACATGTGCTCAGAGAGTTGGCGAAATCGATACGGATTCCTGGTAATAAGTAAAGACGCTGAAGTAAAAACGGCCGTTTTAGGAAAGGCTTCGATCAGTATATAATACCATAGCAGTATCGTTAAAATATCATTTGGGAAAAAACAGCCTACAAGTAAACAGCCCCCGTTTCAACAGGGTACATAACAGACCTGCTTTAAACTGACCTGTTTTAAACAGAGCTGTTTATTTACCTGTTAGACCTGTTTTATTGCTGATCCGCACCGATGAACAACAAAAGATTAGCGTTGACAAAACGTATAATTCAAGTTCGTAAAGCTATACAGCAAAAATATGATCATCTTAAGGAGGATCGATTTACTAAAGAGACAAATTTCACTAAAACTTACAAACCACTCATTGAACCACTTGCAAACATTGCAAAGAAAATCGAACCGCTAGTAAAGACGGAGCCGGAGGATGCTGAGGAGGAGGAGGAGGTGGAGGTATTCACAAAACCGTCACCAAAACGTCATTCCTCCCCTATCAAAAAGAAAAGGTCGCCGATTCAGCAGTATGGTACCACACCGTCAATACCTTATCATTTGCGAGGAATTAACAAACGAAGATCATCTTCTTTTAGTAGTAGTAGTAATTATGTTAGTCCATTCGCACAACTTCCGTATTTTGAAAGAAATCCTCTGCGTCAAGAGACACCATCGTTCCTCGAGACTAGTGTGATTGGAGAAATTACACCCCAAGTGGAAGAACATGTAGCGAATACCACCGATTCTATTTCACTCAATACCTCTGCATCGAGAGAATTTCTGGAACAATATGATCCATTACCACGAATATACATAGAACGCATGCTAAGCGATGCATCGAATGCAATTGATACCACTTATGGAGTTCTTTACGACATTTCAAGCGATAAGTGGGCAATTGGCAAGACACCGGTAAAGATAGACGGAAAGGATTTGATTATTAAGGGAGTTCGGTATAATGGTACGAGTGGTCTGTATGATCTAATAATAATGAATGAACCAGACAAACGTCTAATAACTAGCGAAGACGAGACGAACTATACACAAATCTTAATTGCAACTAATGCAGCTCGTCGTGATAACAACCCAGATGAACAATTGAAAGGTACACGTGCCAAAAATATACAGTGATAATTAAACCCTTACTGGTGAAGGTGGAGGTGAAGGAGAAAAAGGGGGGTGAAGTTACAATATTCAAAGAAATTGGACGACCAGTTGAATACAAATACTGGAACAACGTGCATGAATTGATTCAAGATTTGGAGGTCCTGTGGGCTGAAAAAATGGCCGGTAATACTGGTCTCGTTAATGATATCATATCAGTCGTGGAAGAACTATACGAAGATGGATATATTGAGAAACCCTCCGAAAACTTTTTAGTCAACTATAGTTCGCGCAATGATGGACAAGTTTGGACGCTCTCATGTTCACGCTCAATTCCATAAACTGCTAAAATCACAATTCTCCATTACCGACGATAAGTTTAATGTCGAAAATAAGCGTTTAACTAACGTAGCCGATCCCATCGAACCTCAAGACGCGCTAACCTTACAGCACTATCAACTGACGAGGTTCCATTTAAATGGGAACCGCTTAAGAGCGGTAGCCGATCCTCAAGAAAACTCCGATGCCATAAATAAAGGTTACCTCGAGTTTTGTCTTCAGTTAGTGACGTCGCTTATAAATGATGTTCGTAATTATGTTGAGGTAGTACAAGCAGATTTAAATGCAACTAAAGAAACGTTAAGTAAAGGATGGAACGATAAGGAAGGATGGAACAAGTGGTAAACGAGTTGCATAAACCGGCACGCAAAAATTTCCCTCGTAGACGCACTATTATTAAGGGATTCGATGATCTATGGCAAGCCGATTTAGCTGAATTTATACCTTACTCCAAACAGAATAAGGGCTACAGATACATCCTGGTAGTTATCGACTGTTTCTCTAAATACCTATGGACGAGAGGTTTGAAGACGAAGACGGGGTAGAAGTTATGAAAGCTATGCAAACCATTTTTAAAGAACGGACTCCAAAAAATCTTCAAACAGATGCTGGAAAAGAGTTCTACAATAAGCATTTCGCTAACCTGATGATAAAACATAACATTAATCACTATTCCACCTACAGCTCTAAAAGGCTAGCATAGCAGAAAGAGTGATTAGGACAATCAAGAATACCCTGTATAAAAAATTTGGGGTGCATGGAAAATACGTATGGATTGGTCCACTTCTCGAAGAAGTGACGACAGAGTACAATAACCGTAAACATCGAACGATCGGAATGAAACCTAGCGAAGTAAATGCTAACACAAAGCTTAATGTATATTCGAATCTGAAAATCTTTAATAAAACCATCGGTTTATGGTGGGTGACATAGTCCGCATTAGTAAATTTAAAAGCATCTTTGATAAAGGTTATATACCAAACTGGTCTAGTGAACTTTTCAAGATTGTTAAAGTACGCGTAACCAATCCGGTCACGTACTTGCTAGAAGACATGAAAGATACACCTATACTAGGTGGATTTTATGGACAGGAACTGCAAAAGCTAAATATCCGGATGTGTACTTGGTGGAAAAGGTCATTCGACGTAAGAAGAATAAAGTGTACGTGAAATGGTTGGGATTAAACGAATACTCGTGGATCGACGATGACAATAAAGTTTTATAACCATATTATTGTTAACTACTTAACTAGAAATAAAACTCAAATTTATAAGCAATAGAGGATTGTATAATAAGCTCATTTGTATTTCAATAATGCCGGTAAAAACAACAAGTAGTTTGGAACACTTAAATTACTGTAGAAAGCATCACTATTGGTTTAATAACGGATATAAATGTCCGGCTTGTATAGGTATCGACTAATATGAATAATCAATTATTGTAATATAGTGTACTTAAGGTACAGACTAACATAGGATGTAATTTCTGTAAGAAAAATAATAAAAGACAAATTGTAATTTATTTTTTTATTAATAAAAACATACTGATATATACATAATTTTTTGTTTAATCTATCTAATTATCTTATGTATTAGATCTAAAGTGTCTCTGTAGTCCTCAAACTTAACTGATGGCCATTTCCCAGAGTCAGGTCCGCTTGTCCAGCCTAACCGTTCGCCTTTCCGACCTTTTTCAACGTTTTCCAGAATCCAGTTGTATATTGTGAAATGTTCATAATTTTTTGACGGTTCAAAAGTGTATTTAAAGTTTTGCTCATTAATTACATCGATATATAGCTTAAGTGATTTACAGTTAGCATAATAAGCAGCAGTTGAAATAAATTCGTTAGTAGCCCAAGTAATGTCATGATAATGTTTCTTAATATTTTCGATACTATATTGTACTTTAGGTGTAAAGCAATTATCATTATCGTTTAGCAAGTTACATACATATCTTTTAAAAGAAATTTTTAAATTTAAGGAAACATTAATTTGACCAATTACATTTTCTAATTCTATATCAGTTATAAAATCTTTTCTACACAAACTTCTAATAACATTTTAATATAACGGTCTAACTTAACCTTTACGTTAAATAATGTGTTAATCGTATCGATACACGCTCCATCTGCATTCTCAGCATACCACTTAAAGCATTCATCAGGTATTACAATGTTCTGAAGTATGTTAGCACCTAGAATATAAACCTCTATAGAACCCTTCCCCATTAAGGCATGCTTCAAAATTTCTTATAAATTTCTTGCGAGGAATGTTGCAATTCCTCATCCATTTTTTAGAGATTGTTGATTACTCATTTTACGATTTCTACAACAACAAAAGAAAAGTATAAGATCATGTAACATTAAATCCCGAAGGACGAGTATCAGTTAACCCAAAATGTATTAATCTTTTATCATCATAAGGACTAAGAACCACCTTATTTTGTTTTATTGTAAACACGGAATGTTTTTTGATCTTATAAGACGCTGGTGACGCTTTACAATGTTATAGTCGAACAGAGCCCTTTTATAATCATCTAATGTAACTTGTCTGACACTAGCCGATGTAGAACCTTTGGACTTCTTTACAACTTTGTGTTGGTTAACAGAATATGCATACATTTTGAGCGTAAACCAACAAACTCTAACATAATTTTACCGTGATTTTCATCTTTCATTAAGCCTGGCACTTTTTGTTAACTAATGGAATGTTATAAACGTTATCGGGATCATAGTCTGAGGTATCAAATCTATTAATATCCTTTTTCATACTCTGATATATGTCGGGTACAGAGAAGGCATACACAAGACTGTCTGTATCCGTATACAAGAGTTTGGTATTATTTTTAAATTTCTTTAAAATATAATTATAATGAAAATCATATAAAAGGTTTTTGAAACATCTAATACCGAAAATCCTGCATATATAGGTTTATTCAAAAGACTTCCAATTTGTTCATTTCTATTATAATCATGTCGTTGTCAAATATAGTACAATTGTGAAAATTGGGTTTGGATATAAGTGCGCGAGCCCCAAAGCGACCTTCCCATTTTGTGACTAAACGCACATCCTTATATTTGCGAACATTTTCCATAAGTTTACCATAAACGCTATTAATCATTAATTTAAAAAGTTCTTATCAAATTCGTTTTTGATTCCTGCCTTAACATTGTGTTCAAAGCTATATATGTTTTAACCACGCCGACTGTTTGAAACGTAAAACCCGATTTACTTTACCTAGTCTTAATCCGTGCTCTAAATACATTTTAAATTCCTATAGTGAAGAACGTAGTTACGTTTTGGGTACAATGTGAGCAATAATTTCTTTAATTTGGATTTGGAATACGGGGCTGGGGGTATCATGTGCTCAGGTGCCAAAGGTAGATCGCTATGGGACTCATGTAACTGTGTGGGGTAATCCAAGTCACAATCTATGATGTACCCAATGTCTGAATCGTTAGGATTATTTAATATGCATTCAATATTAGGCTCATCGATGAAAGAAAATTCCCCATATGGTAAAAATTCTTCCATTGTTCTTCCATAAAGGTTGTTAATATCATAATAAATTAAAAAACTCGTTGGGATACTAGAATCGTAGCTTTCACCCATGTATTTATTATTAGCTTTCGCGTAACGGTTGGAACACTGCGATACTCCTCCTCTAATACCTCTTTCGATGAACATAACCATGTCGATATCGGTAAAAGTTCTAATCTAACTTGAGAAATTTTTAACATTGCATCAAATGCCAAACCTGGCGCTGTATAATAATAAAGAGGGTCCAGTTGATATGCGCTTAAGCAGGTTCGACGAAAATTTTCAAAACATCCGCCAAAAGTAAAACATCTGTTTTAGATATAAATCCGAGTATTGACCTAACGTTTCAAGTCTAAACGTATTCCAAACATTAACGGCATGCATATAATCTTTATCCGTAATATCTTTGTTTTGAAGCTTACTAAAAATGCAGTTTTGGAGGTAAAGTAGTTTCATTAAGTTTATCCCAAGAATCAACATATTCATATGGAAAGACTCCCTTACAAACTAATAAATTAAATTCATTATCACTATTACAATTTGATCGGGTAATATTTTTTTTATCATTCTCCAAATATGATGACAATTTCTCAATACTGCTGCTCAATACTACTCATGAACCTAAAGGAGTCAATAAACCTATAGTGTATCTTTGTATTGTTGACTAATTTGGTGAATGAAATGTATTTTCTTTATTTAACGGTAAAAGTTTGACCTGGCCCGGAAAACCGTTTGCTAATTCGCGAATAATAAAGTGTGAATCGTAACCACTAAGACTGTGAAATACTACAGGTATAACATGGAACACCTTAAAATTTAAATTACAACCTCTGTGTGCCGCGGATCTATACTTCCCTGTCAAATGATCGTGGTCTCTAACTTTAATATTATCCCCCGTAAATGGTTTCCTACAAATATGACATACTACCGCATTCTCATAATCTTTAATCTGATCTTGTGTTAGGTTATCCAGTGGTACAACCATATTAAGTATATTGTTAATCCAATACGCCAAATTTAATAATTCATTAACAAACCACGTAATACAATCCTCGCCCCTGTACAACTGAAATTTAGATAATGAGTCGTTATAAGAACATTTCAAATAATAAGCTATACTAAAGGGAACATGTTTTTCACATACACGTGTATTACTTCCTTCATCGTCTACCCGAGAGGATTTTTCAAGTATGCTTTCAAGGTCTGCATAAACGACGAACGGTACTTTTTCTTGATATGTGAAATGTTTAAATTCCAAAAATTTTTCATCGTCACTCATCGGTAATCTAGAGGAACACGTATTAAATTCGTGACAATGAGCTATATGCTTTTCTAAAAGTATGTTTGTAGAGAAATGATTCACACATCGATTACAAAAAATTTTTATGATCCCAATTGGATAGTTGCTTGGCAAACAAAGCTGACATACTTTTTATCCAAGTAAAGTGATAAAATGTATTATTATTACTATTAATGTAACTTGGTATACCTTCTTCTGCACCACATTTGTTGTTTGAATCGCAAGGTAAAATCAGTAAATTAATTGACTCTCTGTTATTCATGTGGTTCTTACTTAATAAAAATGGAAACACTTTTTTACCCTTTACACAATATAAGTTAATTGAAAGGTTGTTTAACTTTTCAAATTTGCCGATGTCGTTTAATTTAATAGGAAACTGAATAGATTCATATTTTAAAATATCGCTAAAATGAGGATAACTAAAAACTCTGTCGTTATGATTTTGTACTGGAAATAAAACAGATACTATGGCCCACAAGAAACAGTATTCATCATTATTTTTTACATTAACAACTGCCCGCTTCATTGCTATGAAATTAGGTACTTTAACATACGTCGAAACACCTCCCCTTATAGGAATGTAATTGTTAATATTAACCTTTAAGTGTAAAATTTCTTGCAATGCCCATCCCGAATCCCTTTCCGCAAACTCTTCTAATTTTGCCTGAAGTTTATCCAATACATGCGTTTTGTACCATTGTTTAAGATTGGTACCAACATCTATAATTTCATTTTTGGAAGCAAACGTTTTTAAGTCAAGCTCAAGGTTTTGAGGTTGAATGAAATGACATGCTAAAACGACATTTACTTTAAGCATTGATTGTCGTAACATTACATTAATTTTTCTCGAAAAACTTTTATAAGCACATTTCAAGAATACTAGCGGATCTTTAATATTTAAATTGACTATAATACCTGTAAGTAATCTGTCATTGAAGCAAGATTGTACATCGTGCCACTGTAAGTTACTTGAACTAATTGCTACACCAGCGCCTCTTTTATCTAAAGTCTGTCTTAATTGATTTAATTTCGCCAGATAACATTTGAGAATTGATAAATTACTTTCAAGTCTAAGTGGATTTTCATTTACAGTATACATTTGAATTTTAATAAATTTTTTCAAAGTCCTGATATTATTTCTTAACATATGAATATGTCTGGTTATTTCATCCTTAGTTTTCAATAGTTTAATAGCTTTGCGAATTACCTTAATTAATTCACTACTTGTAACAGAAACCGAATTTATATTCATATCTAATTATTTTAACTGCTTATTTACCTTAGAAGCTATAATATTAAATGTAAACAAATATTATTTAAATTCACACAGACACACACGAACAATTTAAAAAAATCAGCGTAACTGGGGAGTGACCGTTTTGTTAACTATTTTCAGACTACAAAAACACTTTAGAACTATTACAAAGACAATTGTCGGAAGGTAATCGCTCTTTAACTTTAAGCTGCGATATCTGCCATCTTACCGTACATCATCGGTATATATACCTTCTCAAGTTAACGATAGAGGGTACAATAACCCGATGGTCAACGAGTTTATGGAACATTGATGTCCTTCAAAAGATAAGAAATAGAGCAAGGTTATAAAATAGTAAAGCGCATAAGACAATACATATATATATATATATATAATGAACCAAGACCGCCTTTCAATATCGTAAAAGATTGACAACCAAAGCGCTTAAAGTTAACTTCGCGCGGGCATTTCCCGTGGGGTGAATGACCCCCAAAAATTGCCAAAAAATGTAATTTGACACCCGAAAATTACCAAAAAATGAAATTTGACACCCGAAAATTACCAAGAAATGTAATTTGACACCCCAAAATTACCAAAAATGTAATTTGACACTCCCAAAATTACCAAAAATGTAATTTGACACTCCCAAAATTACAAAAAATGTAATTTGACACTCCCAAAATTACCAAAAATGTAATTTGACACCGAAAATTACCAAAAATGTATTTTGACACCCAAAATTACCAAAAATGTAATTTGACACTCCCAAAATTACCAAAAATGTAATTTGACACTCCCAAAATTACAAAAATGTAATTTGACACTCCCAAAATTACCAAAAATGTAATTTGACACCGAAAATTACCAAAAATGTATTTTGACACCCCAAAATTACCAAAAATGTAATTTGACACCCCAAAATTACCAAAAACAAAAAATGTAATTTTACACCTCTAAAATTACCATAAAATGTAATTTGACACCCCACAAAATTGTGTAAAATGCAAATTTGACAACCCCGAAATTGTCATGAAACGTAATTTGACACACCTCAAAAATTACCTTAATATAATGTAATATGATACCCTCCAAAATTATAGAAAATTTCCAACAATTAAAGTTTGACATCCAATTGATTATACTACCTGTTGTCAAAAATTTTGCTACTAATTTTATAGATCACATAATTACCTTGGGTTAGTCCTTAACCTCATTTAAGTTAACGAACTAGTGTAGTTTAGTTTTTATTATTTTTTCTAAAGTGTTTTAACTGTTGTTATTTGTAAAATAAATGTTTAATTCTTTTTCGGCTTTTTTTTCTTATAGTGAAACATTCAGATCACCTATAATGTGTAGAGGTTTTGAAAATAAACGTTTTAATTCTTTTACTTTTTCCTTAAGGTGAAATATTCACATCACCTATAACTATAAAGTGTAGAGATTATACATCAAAAAGTATTACAATTTTACATGTGGAATTAAACATAAACAGTAAAAATCATAAGTAGTTGCATAACGATTTTGCACAATTTTCCAAGTTCAAAATCTCTTTGATGTCACTAAAGTTTTAGTAAGATGAAATTTGTTTTTGTTACATGATTTCGTTAAATATTATACTTAAATACAGTTTTAAAAGATTCTTGTTATAGGATACAAATTTCCGTAATAAAACATCTAATTCGGTAACATAATAATAATAATATTTAGAACAAAATCTCAAATTTTACATGATTTTTAAAATGTACATACTTTTCTTAAAACAAGCATTAGAAATTTATATGCGAAAATGCGAACTTATGATTTTATGATATAGTTAAAAATCAAACTTCATATCACATTATTTATTTATTTTGCATCCTTCTTATTTTTAAACTCTTCATCTTCAGCTTCACCTCGTACATTTCCAACGTTCTCATCACTATATAATATAATTGTTAGACTAGTGTTATTTGTAAATAAATGTTTATTTTTCTATTTTACTTTATTTCTTATAGTGAAATATTCAGATCACCTATAATGTGTAGAGGTTGTGAAAATAAATGTTTTAATTCTTTTTCCTTAAGGTAAAATATTCACATCAACTAGTTTTAATAAGATGAAATTTGTTTTTGTTACATAATTATCTATTTATTTCGTTAAAATATTATACATAAATAGTTTTAAAAGATTCTTTTATAGGATACAAATTTCCGTAATGAAACATCTAATTGGGTAACTTCATATTTGGAAGAACAAAATCCCAAATTTTACATGATTTAAAAATTTACAGACTTTTCTTAAAACAAGCATTAGAAATTTATATGTGAAAATGCGTACACCCTAAATCTACCTTCTAAATCTTTAATTTTTCATATCAACACCTCCAACCTCTTCTTTCACTCAACAATAATTCATACTTGTTCTTTTTATTTCCATACTGAAGCTGTCTCATTCTTCTATTTATTTCATACACCTCTAAATCTACCTTTAAATCTTTAATTTTTCGTATCAACACCTCCAACCTTTTCTTTCGCTCCACAATAGTTAATACTTGTTCTTTTCTTGCGTTTCCTATCTTGCATACTACCATTTTCATCATTTCTGCTAATACTAAATCACACACACCAAGGAAGCCTTTTATTATAAATCTACATCCTTCAAAACCGCTAACCTAGGCTTCTTCTTCTTTTCTTCTTTCCATGAACTTATTCTATTTTTACACTTCTAAGAAATGTTCTACGATATCCCTACATCTTTGACCTTGACCTTCACCACTACACTTTCAGACTTTCTAAGAATTGTAATATGATAATGAAGATGATATTGCAATTTCTATTTTTACTTTGACCTTGACCTGCTCCGAAAATTTAAATTCCCCGCCAAAAGCATGCTTCAAACGTCCTTGAGGCGTGGGGCGCGTTCTGGCATAATGAGAAAACTCACTTGACCTTGAAATAAATCCCATAAGATTTACATGGGTGACCTTGAAGTGGAGTAGCTCCGGCCTTATATTACTACTCATCAGGTTTCTTTTGTCTTAAGATTTGCATAATTGGTAGACCAACAGAAGTAAACCAATTATTCGTTGTTATAGTATGGTCACTTTCATATACACCTTTAGTCAATTTCTTTATGTAATATTCGTCCATTGTCAATCCATTAGCATCCGTAAATTTTTCTCATCAATACTAACATAACTACTCGGTTTATAAGACACCTTGCAGTTTGATGTGAACGTATCCCTGATATCTGTATGTGCGCACTGCTGTTCGTTTATTCGTGTGGAGTTATCATCAAACCAGAAAAACAAAGATTATTTCGTAGGAACTCAGATCTCTCGCGGCTCATCGTTGGCCGTTAATATGAACCACATTTGTTGGAGTCAAACACCTCTTTGGTACACATAAGTTTATCGTTTTGAGTACCTGCATATACAAGCAGACAAATTAGGGAGTTTAGATTTTCTCTGGTAGTACGCGAAATAGCATATTTATCAACCTTATATATTTCTACTTTTATGTCAGCAGTGGCATGTTCTAGATTTTTTTCTGAAATGGATTCATGCAATAAACACATAAATACACCTTAAGGAATATCAGCGTTCTGTGTTATTCCCGGTAGTCCTTGAACAACGTTGATAATATTTCGTTGGATGATCCGTTTCCGTATGATTAGAACCTTAGTACACCATGAATGACCATTTTTTCCTCTAATCCTTTCTTCATATTAACTTGCTACACACTATTTCTTGAGTTACATATTTTGATTTCCAGTATCAGATGAGTTTTTTATATTGGGTTTCTGTATTTTTACCCCTCATTCTATTCGATTCTCGATGTTGTTACGATATAAACTGGCAGTAAAACAGGATAACAGGTAAATTTGGATATCGCTCGACTGCTCAGTGGCATGAATACGGTGTAACTAAATTTTGCGCACAATAGGACAGTTTACCGTAAATAAGACAAAATAGGGATTGAAATCGACATAGAACCGGAAAAGGGCGCTGGGGTATTTGAAAGGTCACAATAGGCGTTGAAATGCCTAATTACGTCAGTTCACAGCTCGCTCAAAATACTCAAATAACTCACTTACCTGAACGTAATCGCAGGTGGTTCTGGGACCAGCAGATCTTCGGTAACCTCAAAGGCTACAAATATTGGCACGCTTATCTATAATAATTGCGTGTCGCAAACATCAAACGCTAATTTGATAAAAGACAATATTCTATTGTTACGTTACTCAATAAATCTGATCCTCAGTGAGATTTCACTTCAATAGAAAAACTCTCACTTTAATTCTGTTTACAACCAGTCGTAATAAAATATGCTCAAATTCAAGAAAATCATTCAATGCATTAGTTCATCCACCTTTAAAATTACGTTAAAATTCAGTAAACAATGATATTTTTCGAACGTATTTACTTTACTTCAAATAAACACAAACATAATGACGTTAATACAAGGATCTAATTAATAAAAAAAACGCTTAAAATGCACGTAAGTATGATGTTGTATAACAAACGGGTTCACAACTGGAATCACATTAAAAGAAAACAACAGTTTGTTAACCTAATGATATATACATACATATATATATATATATATATATATATATATATATATATATATATATATATATATATATATATATATATATATATATATATATATTATAAAATCACCATCTTCGAAATAATCACACAGTTATTACATTGATCCTTCTTGTAAATTAAATCTTTTTCTTTATCCTACTAAGCGGTGATAGTGTCATCGTCGGCTCTTAATCAAATTACTGTGATATTATTCTAATGCTAGCACAACGAATGGTTATTACAAATAAATGGCGCCCTTGTAACGCATTTGACACGTACAATTTCCATGTAAATTCACCAGTATAATAATTAGAAGAACACTCAAATAGATTTGGGTTATGATACGGATGAATACGCTTGCATTAACATTTAATCGATACACAAAACAAACGTGAATTGCAAAAGAACAGCGTATTCAACCGTTTGTACACATATAAAAAAATAATAAAATACACAGAGTTTTATTACAATTCATAAACCACAGTAAAGAAGAATGCATAGAAATGTTTACCAGGACTTCCTATGGCCCCTTTGTTGTACAGATACCTGGTGTACCTACAATGAATGTACCTAAAATGGATGACACGGCGCGGCGCTCGGAACTCAAAGGACCGCCCCGGAATCAAACTACGCCTGGGTTAGGTTTACGATTGGTTGCTCGATACACTCAATTATTTTTACTCGTTGCTCTTTAACTTTATTGTATTAAATTTCTAGAAATTTTGTTCAAACAAAAGCTTAAGTATGTACAGGTTGCTTGTTAACTTTACTTTAATTATATACTAGTTCTGAATAACACTTAATATTTTTAAAATAACGAAAAGCTTATTTATTTACAGCCAGTTATTTGTTAGCGGTGAACTGTGAACTTAATGTCTTGAGGCAGGAAGGATCGTTTGTTTTATTTCTACCCAAAAGGCAAAAGCGTGCGAATACGAAAAAACTCGAAATTAAGTCGGAAAAATTACATTACCCAGAAATTATTTATTATTAATAGTCGGTGGTATAAACAGATTTACAAAATCGTGGTAACAACGCTCGTATCGTGGTTCCAAAGTTGTCTATGTAAGGTTCTAAAGTGACGATATCTGCAGAACGGCTAGTGATACAGATACAAATTTCTATACTTTTATTCTAAATGTAACAGTGAATCAAAAATGCCAAAATATGCAGAGTGTTACGTTTAAAAGCATGCAGGTTTGCGTTGGCATATTTTTGTCAATCACCCTGTATATACCTAAAAATTTTTAGAATGTAGGTTCAATGATCGTGTATTACCACACCAAAATTGGTTTTGATATTTTGATATCTCTAATAGTCAATATAGTTTGTATATACATATACATACACTAGTCGTACCCGTCGCGCGTTGCTGCGATTTCAGAATTGGGGGATATTAAAATTTTGTGTCTGATAATTTTAATTGAGGAGTATGT
This sequence comes from Vesta saturnalis, assembly GCA_036346205.1. Lineage (NCBI taxonomy): Eukaryota > Metazoa > Arthropoda > Insecta > Coleoptera > Lampyridae > Vesta > Vesta saturnalis. The sequence goes on from JARFJB010002121.1 coordinate 1,139,273, forward strand.
TTACCAATTTTCCAGCCAATCGACTCATAGAACAAAAAGTTTCACAAAAAAATTCAACCTCCCATTTCACCCTCTTAGGGGTAGAATTTCGAAAAACCCTTTCTTATTGGATACCTACACTCCACAAAGAACACACCCTCGATCGATAAATCCCGACCGATCCAGCTGTTAAACGACATTTGCGGCGCGTGAACTGTCAAACGCGCGAAGTTTAAATAATCTTTATGTTGTCTTAAATTTTCCAACGCAATTTTTTCAATTTTTCTTTCCGTAAGAACCTTCTACAAAGTATTATAACACTTAAAAAAATCAATGAAATTTGTAAAGGCGTTCTCAAGTTATGGCGTGACCAAGGAAAATAGGCATTCATTTATATATATATATATATATATATATATATATATATATATATATATATATATATATATATATATATATATATATATATATATATATATGAATAATGTTTAATAAATAAACAAATTTAGACAGGTATGGTGTAAGTAGTGTTTATACTTCTTACAATACAAAAATTTGCGTACTTGTATGTTTATTTAATGTCAGAGTCAATATGAATAGGTTAAAAATATTTTGGCAGCAGATTAACTCTTGCCTTTATTTTCTTGTATAATAACCATACCAAATGCATCTGAAAGCTGCTAGCTGGCAACAACAGATTTTTTAATTAGCAATTATGCTAATCAGCAAACAAATATCGATTTTATAAGGATAAATATGTTTGAATTTTGTCCACGACTACTGTATTACATGATCATTATACATGTTTCCTTAATAATAATAATATCAAATATACACTAGTGTATAATTTCCGTTATTCACTAGAAAATAATGAATTCATATCATTTGAATTCAAATGGCGCTTCGGTTTTTAACTTGAATTTGAAACGTCGATAGGTTAGTTGTTCTACTTATTGTTACACAAAATTTTAAGGAATTTCGCAGTATTTCGTTGGAAAAAATGGATTCAGATAGACAAAATGAGATGTGTACCGGGTGGCTAACTAAGAACGGCCGTCGGCTATATCTCAGGAATGGATTATAGCACAGGTTCGGGAAAAAAATGTTTATAACAAAAGTGGCTTCGAGAAACCCCTGGAAATTAATTTCAGAATTGTAGGTCCACCGCTAGAGGGTGTATTTAACAGTTAAAATTTTAAAAAGCAAAATTTTTCAAAATTTACTCAATTATACTCAATTAAGGGGCATATTAAATATTATAATCAGATTCCTCGACAAATTCTGCATATTTTTTATTGGACAAGTGTTAGTCTATCTCTTCAAATAAGGGGTGGGGGAGAGTGGGAACCTTCTTACGAAAAAACGCCTTTAATTCAGGTTCTGCTTGACCGACTTTAATAAAGTTGATGTTGTTTGAAAGAGATTTTGTAAACAATAGAAAATTTGTAAATTTGAAGCAATCTGATTAATAACATAAATGCTAGAAGGCGTTGCTTAATATTTTTTTAATATTGTGTTTTCTCTTTACAATTTTAAATGGAAGCATAAAAATTTAAGTAGGTCTTTAAAAAGTAGAGTAAATTAGTAATAAAACAGTGAAAACTGCAAGTCGATATCTTTTTCCTATCCTGAGATATCGTAAGAAACAAGTAAATGGCGGGAATTGTTCTTCCAACGTCTAATAGGCTAGTTCGCGTTAACGGAAATTATTAAACTTAGCCTGGATGAAAAGATCTTACATTGGTCTGCAGTAATTTAAACTGTTGTCATATCAATGTTATGGTTGCCGTTAGATTACCTAAATGTAATGCTGTCTCTACTAACAATGAGAACAAATTAAAAAATAATAATGTGATAAATCTAACATTTTTTTAATTATATAAGAATGTTATATTTGTTTTCAAGCGATGTGTTAGTAAGTCAAAAGCATAAAATATCAATAAAAACCGATATTTGCCCAGCAAAAACAAATACAGTTTAAAATATGAATTACGATTTACTGATGACAACAAAATTAGTAAAGAGGGCCATGTAAAATATAAAATCAATTCCCTGTTGAAAACAAGCAAGCCATGATTTTCACGCATATGTCAAAAATTATTCATCGTGTTGCATTTGATAGACTTTCTTTATCTTTTCGTAACAAAATGATTCTTACAAATGAAGAAGCATTTGATATGTTGGCAGTTTATTTTGAATGTATGAGAAACGCAAACCGTTGCTGCTAGAGTGTATGCACTGCAGTACCCAAACAGACGGCATCACAGCAGAAGAGTTTTTCTCCGACTCGCACACCGTGTGTGTACTACTGGAAATGTAAATCTTCCTGTGTACCGAAGACGCAGAGGTAGAACAGAGGAAAATGTTATTGATGTTTTAGCTTATATAAACGTTAACCCTCATTCAAGCACCAGAGCTATAGCTAGAGACGTCTGTATATGTCGAACCATCGTCCAAAATATTTTAAGAGAACACAGGTGACTACCTATTTATTAATGCATATTTTATTCGGTATTATAATGATAAAAATGTTTTAATTTTTTTCGTTTGTCGTTATATGTTTCTCATTTTTATCATACCGAAAATGTCATTACATCAATGTTAACTTGTGACAACATGACTAATGTATTTGCCGCCATTTTATGTCCAGTTTCAATAAAACACCACGTGAATAGATTTTAACTAACAACATGATAATTAAGTGAGGCAAAGTAAAGTAAAAAGGTACCAATAATAAAAAATAATGAGAGGCCGGGCGAAAAAAAATCGTAATAACATTACGAGAGTTAATGGATTTAAAGTCCTTTTTCGTTTACTAACAACGAATGACTTCAATGTGTCTTATTGATCTGATTACTTTATAATATATACTATTTTAGATTGCACCCATATCACATGGTCCTACACCATAGTTTTAATGCTCAGGATTTCGATACCAGGTTGGATTTTTGCAACTGGCTCTCAAATATATATATATATATATATATATATATATATATATATATATATATATATATACACTTTCACGAATTATGTGGACAGATGAGGCTACTTTTCATAGTGATGGTAGTGTAAATCGACATAATATGCACTACTGGTCTGAAACGAATCCCCACTGGATGCAGGAGGTCCAACATCAGGGTCGTTGGTCTGTAAATGTGTGGTGCGGGAGTCCAGGTGGAGAAATAATTGGACCTTTTTTTTTAATGAGACTGTTAATGGAGAAAGATATTTAGATCTTTTAAGCAACGAATTGCCACTTCTTTTAGACATACCCTTGGCCATTCGTCGTGACATGTTCTTGCAACATGAGGGGTGCCCCGGCACATTACTCTAGAGATGTTCGGAATGTCTTAGATCAATTATACCATGAAAGGTGGATAGGAGGTGGAAGTTTATTTATTTGGCCACCAAGGTCACCAGACCTAACTTGTTTAGATTTTTATTTGTGGGGGCGAATAAAAAATCTCGTTTATGCCGATAGACCCACAACAAGAGATGCCGTGATTGAAAGAATACGACAGACAATACGAAGTATTTCAAGGGCAGAAATTGAAACTGCTGTTCTCTCCACCCGTCAGCGATTGATTTCATGCATTGAAAATGATGGACGACATTTCGAACATCTAGGGCGACACTAATTACGTAGTTATTTATTTAAGGTTTTAATTGTTAGATTTATCACATTATTATTTTATAATTTGTTCTCATTGTTAGTAGCGACAGCACTACATTTAGGTAATCTAGCGGCAACCGTAACATTAGTATGATAACAGTTTAAATTACTGCAGACCAATGTAAGGTCTTTTCATCCAGGCTAAATTTAATAATTTCCGTTAACGCGAACTAGTCTACTAGACGTTGGAAGAACAATTCCCGTCATTTACTTGTTTCTTACGATATCTCAGGATAGGAAAAAGATATCGACTTGCAGTTTTCTACTTTTTAAAGACCTACTTAAATTTTTATGTTTCCGTTTAAAATTGTAAAGAGAAAACACAATATTAAAAAAAGATTAAACAGCGCCCTCTAGCATTTATGTTATTAATCAGATTGCTTCAAATTTACAAATTTTCTATTGTTTAACAAAAGCTCTTTCTTTCAAACAACATCAAGTTTATTAAAATCGGTCAAGCAGTACCTGAATTAAATGCATTTTTTCGTAACAAGGTTCCCACTCTCCCCCACCCCTTATTTGAAGAGATAGACTAAAACTTGTCAATTAAAAAATATGCATAATTTGTCGAGGAATCTGATTATAATATTTAATATGCCCCTTAATTGAGTAAATTTTGAAAAATTTTGCTTTTTAAAATTTTAACTGTCAAATACGGCCTCAAGCGGTGGACCCACAATTCTGAAAATAATTTCCAGGCGTTTCTCGAGGCCACTTTTGTTATAAAAATTTTTTTCCCGAACCTGTGCTATAATCCATTCCTGAGATATGGCCGACGGCTGTTCTTAGTTGGCCACCCGGTACATACAAGAAGCCGCAAAAATTGCAAGTTTAAATGTATTATCAGAAAAACCCTAACAACTCTTATGTGTCTGTGTATGAATCATTTGTACAATGGAAGACTAACAAGAAAACTGAGTCTTTTTTAGAATCCGTTTTGTTAGTATATTTTACCGAGTTGTCCGCAAAATACAAACTATTAACATTGTGGACAAACTACTCTAGCTTAGAAGTACAATTAACTTAAATCATGGTATTTTTTCTCAAGAGGATGTAAATAAATTCATTACTGAGGAATATGACGAAAAATATCTTACAACAAAGGGAAGAAATCTAAAAATTGTTCAAATATATGATAAATAAAAAATATAATGAAATGTACAACATTAAACTAGAAAATCTACAAGACTTCGGATCGACTTTCTTGGTAAAGGTACCAAATACCGAAACAAAAATTACTAGAAAATTTACTATCACTGATAAATTTTTCCAAATTTGCAAAAAGTACATCAGCCTTCGTTCACCTTCTGTCAAATCTAATATCTTCTTTCTAAACTACCAAAATGGTAGATGTACCTCACAAAGGATAGGTATTAACAAGTTTACACAAATGGCAAAACAAATAGCAATATTTCTGCAATTACCCAATCTAGAAAAATACTCTGGTCACAGTTTTCGTGCGACTATAGTTGTAGACGCAGGCGGCGATATAACTGCATAGAAGAGACGTGGTGGATAGAAATCTACGGCAGTAGCAGAATGATGACTCTATCAAAAATAAAATGGACACAGCTGAAAAAATCTCAAACTCAACACAATAAAATCCTTCTTGTCAATTATCAGATCACAATGAGACCATATTATCTCCAGATAATCAAAATATTACGGTAGATTTAAGTTTGATTCCTATGTTTAACTTAACACACTGTGTAAATACAAACATTAACATTAATGGTAACAAATAATTTATCTTACTAGTTAGAGAGAAATGTAATATTTTGTTTCAATGTTAGTCATTTAAAAAAATAAAAATATGTAGTATTTAATTGTAGCTTAAATTATTAGGTGGTCGTGGATATAATGGCTGTTACGAGTATTCACTTGGATGATCCGCGTGAATGACAGCCATCATTATATGCTTGTTGAATAATATACTTTCATCAGTAAACGTTTAAATAGTAGCTAAAGCTTTACGACAATGGGTCTTTTAGTAGGTATCTTGTAAAAAAAATATTAAATACGGTGGGTTTGTTAAAAAAACGTATAAGCTTAATTATTGTGGCATGTATAGCAAGAAAGGTATGCGAATATAATAGCGGCCCAAAAGCAAATGAAAATTTCTTATAAGGGTGATGCGTACTAAAGAATAGCTTATGAGAGTAATAAAATAAGAATTTCAAAGTGATTTTATAATCTGATACATGTTTATTAACCAGAATTTTCTCAAATAAGAAAATTCTTCATTTGTGTTTCATTTTTAATATTCCTTTATAGGTTGAAATACATTTCAGATGTCACTTGAAAATTCTTCATTTTCTGTAAGTTTTCTCATATCATCAACATGTCAGAGTCGATGTCCTACGTTTGCTTCAGTTTCAGGTTTTCCTGTCAGAGGTTTTTATTTTGTTATTGGTCTTTGGGCCTTGATTTCATTGCTCTTGTAAAAAATAATTAGGTAGTAAAATCAATGAAATGAAACAACAGGTGCATTTTAAATTTTTCATCTGCTGCGCCACTTATTAGTTTCCAGATTTATTTTATGAAGCATAATTATTTAACACAGGGGTATTTGCGTTCACAAAATTTAAAATTTAAATTTTTACTGCATGCTATTAATTTGCCATTTTACCAGTATATACGATGAAATTAAAATTTGGAAATTTTTAAACCAAACGTTTTAGTCCTTTAACAATTTTCATTTAATAATAAAGTTGTGAGATGAATTCTTCCTTCACTACAAATAAAATAAAATCTTGATATTTCTTTATAAACACGACATTTTTCAAATGAAAGCGGACGCCTGTAAGATTAATTTTGACATGCCTAACCCTTATTTTATGTTAAGCATGCAATCTATCTCAGGTATTTCTCTTTGTATTGCGTCTCGTTTCCCTAACAAATCTTTTAGATGGCATAATACAATCATTAATAATTATTCACATATCAATTATGTATGTAGTTTTCTTCGTTAATTAAACGTGCTCCGTGACAAAAAATAAATTGGGGGTGGAGTAACACACGACCTTCCAACCTACAATGTGGAAATTAAAAGAAAATGAAATCATTTTATTAATAATATTTTTATAGTTATTAATGATACTAGTTCGATATGAACGTCATAATGAAACGCGTGTAAAGTTAAACCACGAGGCGTTAGCCGAGTGGTTTATTTACACAAGTTTCATTACGAAGTTCATATCGAACGTGTATCATTCAAAATTTAATCTACGCCAGTCCAAATAGATTTTCTTTGCATAGATTCGATTTGTTTACAATATCAGAAACGTTTTTGTAAATAAAAATTCAAAATTGTTAAGTGCCCATATTAATCGATGTAATAGTAACCGCGCTTGTTGATTGTTGCAATTTTTACGTTGACAACGTCATTATTTACGTTCAATTTTGTGCTTTACATGAGTTTCACGCACTGATGGACTGAATTTAACAAATTGTACAGACTTTATAATTAATGTTTACAATAAATAAATGTTGGTAAAGATTTTATAATGAAGTAAAAGTTGTAACTAACTTTCTTTTTGCCTGTTTTTTATTTTAAAATTTGCGTGTTATTATGAGTTCATAATGGCACTGGGTGCTATTATGAAGGCCATAATGACACCCAAATGAAGATGATAAATATGTCATAATGACACTGGCGTAGATTAAAGATAATTATGTAACCTCTTTTTAGCTTCCACCTACATATACATATGTAGGTGCAGAATGTTATGCATTCGACTTTTTTTTCACTATCGCTAAATCGACTTATTAGCTCATTTTGCAGCTTTTGGCCAAGTTTCGCCAAGATCAGCCATGATGTCTGGATCTGTGTAGTATCCAATATAACTCCATAACAAAAACACCTACGTACTTAAAATTTTGTATTTAAGCTTGTTTTCATTTTGCATGTAGCTGATTAGATTTTGGGAAAAATTCAGCGGCGGAGAGGGAGGGTTTACTGTGGGCGGTTTTTTGATTCTACCAAGTATTTCTGAAACAGCTGCATATTTCAAACGTAATAATACCCTAGACCTTAAACTTATAAATTAATTATGTTCCATGCAATTTTTTGATACGACGCGTAGTTTCGCGGCAAAAAAATTCCTAAGGTAGAATTTAAGTGTTAGCTCAAATTCTTTCAATATCTATATAACGATTAATTTTATTAGAAAAGGTGTAGACATATTTTTTAAACAAAATTTTACATAACTTTTCTTCATAAAGTTTTTTAATGTAAAGCTAAATAAATGTTAAAATTAAATAAATATGATTGAAAATGCTTAAGATGTATTTAATAATTATTATTAATTTTATTAGATACATAAATAAAAAGTTTACCTCGAGTAGGATTTGAACCTACGACCTGTACTTTGCTAAAGTACCGCGCTAACCAACTGCGCCATCAAGATTAAAGCCCCAATTGATTTATGTATGTAGAACTGATGTAAATTCTAAATATAATGTGATTACAATCAAATTACTTATATTAATGGAATGTGAGCCTACAATATCGCAAGGAATCACACATACCACAGCAACTTGACTAACATTAAATTATTATAAGTTTTTGCTATGAACGAATAAGTTATTATTATTATCATTATTATTCGTTCATAACAAAAACTTATAACTTAAACTGCATTATCGATATTTGTATAGAAGCAGGCGGCTTTCACAATGTTGTCTGTGTACGTATAAAAAAGAGGTTGCACAGTTATCTTAAAAAAATTAGAATTAAAATTATTTCATTTCATTTAATTTCCACTTTGTAGGTTGGAAGGTCGTTTGTTATTTCGCAGCAGATATTTTAAACGTTCATAGCAAAAATACGCAACATTGTAAAAACAAAAACGATCATCTATGTTAGATTGACGTTTATAACTTCATGTCAGATACTCATAGCTAAAAAAATTCTAATAATTATCGATAATTGAGTATAAGCACTTTAAATCCTATTTAATTAATTTTTAGACCTAACTGACTTTGTATTAAGAAACTTTATGAAGAAAAGTTATGTAAAATTCAATTTCCGTTAAAACCTGAGTTTACACCTTACTACATTAGAAATTTTTTTGCCGTTATCTTACGCATTGAATCAAAAAGTTGCATAGAAGATAATTAATAGACCTGTTTAAGTTCTATATGTCGGTATTTTTATTACTTTGAAATATCTAGCCGATTCATAAATATTTAAGAACAACCAAAAACTGCTTTTAATAAGCCCCACTCACAGCCGCTGGATTTCCTCCAATATCTAATAAGTTTGATCATTTTGGAGTGTACACACCACACATACGCACACGGACGCACTCGTACGCATACACACAGGCACACACACACGCACACGCACACACACTCGCACACTAGCACACTCGCACACTCGTACCCTCGCACACTCGAACACTCGCACACTGTCACACTCGCACACCCGCACACTCGCACACTCGCACACTCGTACCCTCGCACACTCGGACACTCGCACACTTGTACACTCGCACAGTCGCACACTCGCATACTCGCACACCAGCACACTCGGACACTCGCACACTCGCACACGCGCACTCGCACATGCGCACAAGCGCACACGCGCACACGCTCACGTGTACACAAGCGTACAGACACACACACGAAAACGGGCAGACGCGCAAACGCGCGCACGCACAGACGCGCGCACGGGCACACGCACCCACGCGCACACTTGTGCATACGCACAATCGCCCACTCGCACACACGCAAACTCGCACACCAGCACACTCGGACACTCGCACAATCCCACACGCCCACAAACTCACAAGCGAACACGCGCACTCGAGCACACGCCCACACGCGCACAAGAGCACATGCGCCCACGCGCGCACGCGCACATGCTCACACGCGAACACGCGCACATGAGCACATGCGCACAAGCACACACGCGCACACGCCCACGCGCGCCCACGCGCACGCTTCTACATTCGCACACTCGCCCACTCGCACACTCGCACACCGGCACACTCTGACACTCGCACACTCGCACACTCGCACACGCGCACACACGCACACGCGCACAAACTCACAAGCGCACACGCGCAGACGCGCACAAGCGCACACACGCACACGCGCACACGCACACACGCGCACACGCGCACACGTGGGCACACGCACACGCGGACACGCGATCGCGCGCACACACGAGCAGATGCGCAAACACGCTGGTACGCTGACACGAAAACACCCTAACACGCAGACACGTTGACACACAGAAACACCGACACGCAGACACGCAGACACGCAGACTCGCAGACACGCAGACAAGCAGACATGCAGACTCGCAGACTCGCAGACCCGCAGACAAGCAGACACACAAACACGCAGCCACCAAGACACGCAGACACGCAGACAAGCAGACAGACAGATAGGCAGGCACGCAGACACGCAAACAAGCATATATGAAGACTCGCAGATTTGCAGATTCGCAGACTCGCGTACACACAGACATGCAGACACGCTGACACGCTGACACGCAGACACGCAGACACGCAAACACGTAAACACGCAAACACGCAGACAAGCAGACACGCAGAGACGTAGACACGCAGACACGCAGTCAATCAGAGACACCTAGATCCGCAGACACGCAGATACACAGATTCGCAGACACGCAGACACGCGGATTCGCTGACACACAGACAAGCAAGCACGCAAACACGCAGACACGCAGACACGCAGACACGCAGATAAAGAGGCACGCAGAGACGCAGACAATCGGAGACACCCAGACACGCAGACACCCAGACACGCAGACACGCAGATATGCAGACGTGCAAACACGCAGACATGCACACACAGACACGCAGCCTCCAAGACACGCAGACACGTCGACACGCTGACGCGCAGATACATGGACACGCAGACACGCAGACAATCAGAGACACCAAGGCACGCAGACACGCAGACATGCAAACACGCAGACATGCAGACACGCAGTCAATCAGAGACACCTAGACCCGCAGACACGCAGTCACACCGATACGCAGACACGCAGACAAGCAGATACGCAGACACGCACGCACACAGACTCGCGGAATCGCAGGCTCTCAGGTTCGCAGATACGCAGACTCGCAGACACGCAGACACGCAGACACGTAAGCACCAAGACACGCAGACACGCTGACATGAAAACACGCAGACAAGCAGACACACAAACACGCAGCCACCAAGACACGCAGACACGCAGACACGTAGACACGCTGACACGCAGATACACAGACACGCTAACACGCTGACACGCAGCTAATCAGAGACACCAAGGCACGCAGACACGCAGACACTCAGACACGCAGCCACCAAGACACGCATACACGGAGACACGCAGTCAATCAGAGACATCTAGACCAGCAGACACGCAGACACAGATACGCAGACACGCAGGAAAGCAGACACGCAGACACGCAGGCACATAGACACGCAGGCACGCAGACTCGCGGAATCGCAGGCTTGCAGGCTCGCAGATACGCAGGCTCGCAGACATGCAGACACGCAGACACGCAGACACGCAGATACGCTGACACGCAGACAATCAGAGACACCAAGATACGCAGACACGCAGACATGCAAACACGCAGACACGCAGACACGCAGCCACCAAGGCACGCGGTCACGAAGACACGCTGACACGCAGATACGCAGACAGGTAGACACGCAGACACGCAAGCACGCAGGCACGCAGGCACGCAGACACGCAGGCACGCAGACACGCTGACACGCAGACAATCAGAGACGCCAAGACACGCAGACACGCAGACATACAAACACGCAGATATGCAGACACGCAGACACACAGACACGCGGCCACCAAGACACACAGACACCCGGCCACCAAGACACGCAGACACGCAGTTACGCAGACAGACAGACACGCAGACACGCAGAGACATAGACACGCCGACACGCAGTCAATCAGAGACGCCGACACGCAGTCAATCAGAGACACCTAGACTCGCAGACACGCAGATACACAGATTCGCAGACACGCAGACAAGCAGATACGCAGGCACGCAGACACGCAGGCACACAGACACTCAAGCACGCAGATACGCGGGCTAGCTGGCTCGCAGACACGCGGATTCGTAGACACAGTCACGCAGACACGCAGATAGACAGACACGCAGACATGCTGGCACGCAGACAATCAGAGACACCAAGGCAAGCAGACACGCAGACTTGCAAACACGCAGACATGCAGATACGCAGACACACAGACACACAGCCACCAAGACAAGCAGACACGCAGTCAATCAGAGACACCTACACCCGCAGACACGTAGACACACAGATACGCAGACACGCGGACAAGCAGATACACAGACTCGCAGACACGCAGACACGCAGATACGTAAGCACGCATGCACGCAGGCACGGAGACACGCAGACGCGCAGGCACGCAGACACGCAGACACGCAGACTTACAGAATCGCAGGCTCGCAGGTACGCAGACTCGCAGACACGCAGACACGCAGACACGTAAGTACGCAGGCACGCAGGCATGCATGCGCGCAGGCACGCAGACACGCACACACGCTGACACGCAGACAATCAGAGACACCAAGATACGCAGACACCCAGACATGCAAACACGCAGACATGCAGACACGAAGCCACCAATACACGCGGTCACGCAGACACGCTGACACGTAGATACGCAGACAGGCAGACACGCAGACAAGCAGGCACGCAAACTCGCTTACTCGCAGACACGCAGACACTCAGACACGCAGACAGGCAGACAGGCAGGCACGCAGAATGGCAGACTCGTAGATACGCAGACACGCAGACACGCTAGCACGCCGACACGAAAACAGGCAGACACGCAGACACGCAAACACGCAGACTTGCAGACACGCAGACACGGAGGCACGCAAACACGCAAACACGCAGAGACGCAGACACGCAGACACGCAGGCACGCAAGCACGCAGGCACGTAGGCACGCAGGCACGCAGGCACGCAGGCACGCAGGCACGCAGACACGCAGACACGCTGACACGCAGACAGAGACCCCAAGACACGCAGACACGCAGACACGCAAACACGCAGACATGCAGACACACAGACACGGAGCCACCAAGACACGCAGACACGCTGACACGCAGACACGCTGACACGCAGATACGCAGATAGGCAGGCACGCAAACTCGCTGACTCGCAGACTCGCAGACTCGCAGACACGCAGGCACTCAGGCACGCAGACAAGCAGGCAGGCAGGCACGCAGAATAGCAGACAGGTAGGCACTCAGAATGGCAGACTCGTAGACACGAAGACAGGCAGACACGCAGACACACAAACACGCAGACACGCAGACACGCAGACACGCAGATACGCAGACACGCAGGGACGCAGACACGCAGACACGCAGACACGCAATCACGCAGACACGCAGACACGCAGATACGCAGACACGCAGACACGCAGACAATCAGAGACACCTAGTCACGCAGACACGCAGACACGCAGACACGCAGATCGCAGACACGCAAGCACGCCGACACGTAAGCACGCAGACACGCAGAGTCGCAGACTCGCAGACTCGCAGACTCGCAGACTCGCAAACTCGTAGATTCGCTGATACGCAGACTCGCAGACACACAGACACGCAGACACGCAGACACGCAGATTTGCAGTCACGCAAACATGCTGACACGCAGACACGTAGACACGTATACGTACAGACTCGCAGACTCGCAGATTCGCAGACTCTCAGTCTCACACACTCGCAGGCCCGAAGACTCGCAGTCTCGCAAACATGCAGGCACGCAGACACGCAGTGGCGTAATCTCGCATTCCCGCAGACACGCAGACACGCAGTCACGCAGACACGGTAGACACGTAGACATGCAGACACTCAGACAAGTAGACACGCATGCACGCATACAATCAGAGGCATCCAGACACGCAGACACGCAGACATGCAGACTCGCAGATACGTAGGCACGCACACACAGACACGCAGACACCAAGACGCACAGACGCACAGGCGCACAGGCGCACTAACGCACATACGCACAGACTCACAGACGCACAGACGTACAGGCGCACGGACGCAAGGACCCACGGGCGCACGCACGTACGGACGCACGGACGTACGGACGCACAGGCGCACAGACACACAGAAACATATGCGCACATGCGCACAGATGCACAAACGCACAGACACACAGACTCACAGGCGCACAGACGCGCAGACGCAAAGACGCACAGGCGCAAAGACGCACAGGCGCACATATGCTCAGACGCACAGATGCTCAGGCGCACAGACGCACTAGCGCATATACACACAGGTGCACAGGCGCACAAACGCACACACGCTCAGGCGCGCAGCCGTACAGACGTACAGGCACATAGACACGCAGGCGCACAGACGCACAGGCGCACAGACGCACAGACGCGCAGACACACAAACACACAGACACACAGATACAGACACACAGACACACAGACACACAGACACACAGACACACAGACACACAGACACACAGACACACAGACACACAGACACACAGACATGCAGACACACAGACACACAGGCACACAGACTCACAGACAGACAGACACAGACACACAGATACACAGACACACAGACACACAGACACACAGACACACAGACACACAGACACACGGACACACCGACACACAGACACTCAGACACACAGACACACAGACACACAGGCACACAGACACACAGGCACATAGACATACAGACACACAGGCACACATACACACAGGTACACAAACACACAGACACACAGACACACAGACACACAGACACACAGACACACAGACACACAGACACACAGACACACAGACACACAGACACAGACACACAGACACACAGATACACAGACACACAGGCACACAGACACACAGACACACAGACACACAGACACACAGACACACAGACACACAGACACAGACACACATACACACAGACACACAGACACACAGACACACAGATACACAGACACACAGACACACATACACACAGACACGCAGGCACACAGACACACATACACACAGACACACAGACACACAGACACACAGACGCTCAGGCACATAGACACCCAGACGCACAGACGCACAGGCGCATAGACGTACAGACGCGCAGACACACAAACACTCAGACACACAGACACACAGGCACAAAGACACACAGACACTCAGGCACACAGACATACAGACACACAGGCACACAGACAGCCAGGCACACAGACACACAGACACAGAGACACACAGACACACAGACACACAGACACACAGACACACAGACACACAGACACACAGACACACAGACACACAGACACACAGACACACAGACACACAGACACACAGACACACAGACACACAGACACACAGACACACAGACACACAGACACACAGACACACAGACACACAGACACACAGACACACAGACACACAGACACACAGACACACAGACACAGACAGACAGACACACAGACACACAGACACACAGACACACAGACACACAGACACACAGACCAGACCATGTAATAGAGTATGAAGAATTATGTATATTTTGCACTGACTTATATACGTTATATAACTCAGTACGCCGCTTTCTGTCGTCTATAGTAAAAAAATGTTCGTTCCGAAATCTATTGCAATGGTATTTGTGTTTCTTTAAAATTCGAAGGGCTTTGCTTCGAGACACGCCTAGATTAACCATTAGTCTAATGAAGTTGTTGGCTTTGCTTCGACTTGTCCTAAGAGTGCCATTGAATTATCTTCAGAATTTCGTTTAAAGTAAGTTTTTGGCCTGGGATTTTTAAAAGAACCGATTTCAATTAAATTTTTCTGTAACCTATTAATTAAGATATTGTTTTGAGCTAGCAAAAGTTTTAATTTCTATACGTTCAAAAATATTTTTATTTGGCTGCTGTCTTTCAGGAAAATTTTGTAAAAATAATTCCGATGCCACATTATTATCAGTTATCACCCTCGGATAATATAATACACTTTAACGTGTAACATTTTTCTGTTAGCAACTAAATTCCAAGATCATTTTGTTGCACACTTCTAATTTTTTATTTATTATTTGACATATCATATCATATCATTTGTTTTTATTTAAATAAATCTCAGCTTCCTATGCCTACTGTGTATTCTTAATATAAAACGTAAATAAGAAAAACTTACAAATCAACTAATTATTAGTATAAAAGTGTCATATATTTTTAAAAAGCACAAAAAAAAGTCATTTTAAAATTTTAACCAACCATGTTTTCCATATAAAAAAATTTATCGTTTTAAATTAAGGAGGTATTAAAAATGTGAATGTACTAACGGATTCTACTTAAAACAAAGTTATTCAAGTTTTTCAAAATCGCAATTTTTTCAATTTGGCTAATTGGGCAACAACGGTGAGAGATATCTTGGTTATGACTAAAGCTCGGGAAATATGCAAAATGCCTATAAAGTGCATATAAGTATATTTTGAGAAAAGTTTATAATTATTAAAAGTGCATATTTTGAGCGATTTTCGGAATGAAATCGCAAAAAAAAATTTAATTGTACTTATTTCTTTGTGAGCAGGTAAAGTAAGTACATGCTGCTAAGCGATAAGCCGGATGCCTCCGTAGAAGTTATATATGGGGTTGTTGACGGAGGCTTAATAAAGGAATTTTCCTAATTTGTATTATTAAAATTGTCCTTGATTTTAATGAAGGGAAACTTAATTGATTTTAGCTAATAAAATCATTTGCTGCCAGCCGCATTTAAAGGTTCTAAGAAAAAACTTGCATTTACTTTATTTAGTTTTATTCCAATTTTCTTCACTGAAGTGTTTATCAGAAGTGTGTGAAAATGCCAAAACAAAGTGCCAATAAATCTGTTGTGGATTCATAATAAAACCGATTTAAAACCATTGATGACAACCATATTTTTTGCAGTTTGCAACAAAAAGGTAGGTCTTATTATGTGTAATTGTTTTACTTTTCAAAAATATATTTTAAATTCCCATATTTTCAATCAAAAAATTAAACTATTTAATAAAAAGTGAAATTAAAATTTTTATGATAAAAACTTACATCCAAACCTTTTAAAGTTTTAAACTTAAAAATTGTTTTTTTTAAATAACCAAATAATTAACTATTCAGATTCAGGAATTTTAATATGTACCTACATATTCAATTTTATTATTGAAAGTAGGAAGCTTTTTAACTTTTTTACAACATTCAGCAGTGGGTATGAGATTCCTGAGAAGCGCATGTTGTGAAACGAGAAGGGAACGAGAAGATAAAAATTGAATGCAGAATGATGGAGTGTGGTGAGGAAAAGACGATGATGGATAGATATAAAAGTAGTACATTACGTTGGTTTGGTAACATTGAGAGAATGCACAACGAAAGATTAACGAAACAAATATATGTGGGTGAGGTTAGAGGAAAGGCCGGGCCTGGTAGGCCGCGTGAATGCAGTAGAATGTATGATAAAGGAAAGAAAGATAAGGAATTTTAAAAATAAAAGGGCATACCAGAGACAATGTATGAATCTTGCGGAAGCTACAGAGTTACGCGGAGATAGGAAAGCATGGAGAAAGATTGTGAATGAAAAATAAATAAGAGGTAGGGATTGTTTTGCATACCCCGCAAGGGAATGGCGTGAAGATTAAGTTAAATTCTGTAAACTTTTTTATTCTTCATAAGTTATACTAAAATGCATAAAAGCATATTTTAGTGCTTATTTTGGCTGTTTTTGGTGTATGCATCCGTGCATATTTTAGGGTTTTTTCTATGCATACTTCCCGAGCTTTAATTATGACTATTGGATCTTAAATAACACCAAAATCGAGCACAAGGACCCATATTACTTTTTGTCTATCTGTAATAGAAAGAGTACTTCCATAGGAAAACATCAAAAATGAAACACTCTGTACACTTATGGTTTTTAAAATGATTAGGTAGGATAAGTAAGAAATAAGACTAAACATACTTTGTACATCTTAGATATGCGCATATGAATAAATTACAAGCAAATGCAGTCTATCAAAATACCCAATCAAACGTAGACATGATGAACTTTAGAGTAATTGGAACCATTTTATTGATAAGTAGATAGTTTGATGTTTTTATAGGAAAAGGAAATTGTGTTGAATAACAATTTAAATCGTTTTATAATTCATTTAAAGTGAAACAAATAAATGTAAAAGAAAATAACATAACTATTACAAAATACACTGCCCCTTTAACCTTTTTGTCAAACACCTTCCTTTCTTATTTTCTATTAAGGAAAATTAATTTCTATTTTATCGTGTAAAAGTGTTTCCAACTTTCTTAACTAAGTCTGCCCTTACTGCTAGGGTGAGTGACGGTTGGTGATTAGATTTCGTGTCATGAAACGTGGATAAAAAATCATTACTGCAACAAGAACCAATGACATTTTATGTTAAGATTGGTTTAATTAATATTCTATTATATACATTTAGTGATGACAATTTAGAGATAAACTGTTATGCATTTGTGTACGACCGAACATAATACAAATTGCAGTGAATGTAGCTGACTAAAGGAGCTTTTAACATAAAGCTCTGGGGAACATTTACTAAATGTTGTTTATTTAAGATCTCACAGCAATAGATAGTCGTTTCGCCTCTTGTTTGTATTTTACACGATTAAGCAAACATTAACTTACCTAGCACAAATTATAAGTAGAATATCTCAAATGTAATAAATAACGTAATTTGAACGTCTTAAGAGCTCCTTAATAACAAATTAATCGACAATTTACTTTAAAGTCTATTAATGTATAATGACTGTGCTTATAGTGTGTATATTATAGAATAATAATATTATATAAAGGTATATTAAAATACTCATTTTGTCTAAAGTAATAGCGAAATTCTTTTGATTGTATAACTATGGCCCCCGTAGATAATCCATAAATGTAGAAGCGTAGTTCTGTTTCTGGTTACTATTGTTTCAATTGGCCAGTGTTGAAAAACCAATCTCATTTGAGGGTAGAAAGATAAGAAAATGACGATTATTAACCTTTCTAATTTATACCTTAATTTTCTTTGCTGTGACCGTTTTTTGTAGCCCGTGGATGTCATTATGACCCAGCGAGCTATAATTAAACGTCAAAAATTGTAAACAATACGCGCAATACTATGAGTTTATTTAAAAATATTTACAATGCAATTATTACAATTAGTCATCTTTATACTAGGTGGTACAATTCCTCAATTGAATTCCTCTTATATCTGGAAATATCTCAGTTATTGCATTTAAAACTAACTAA
This sequence comes from Vesta saturnalis, assembly GCA_036346205.1. NCBI lineage: Eukaryota > Metazoa > Arthropoda > Insecta > Coleoptera > Lampyridae > Vesta > Vesta saturnalis. The sequence continues at coordinate 1,158,216 of JARFJB010002121.1, forward strand.
ACCAAAACGTCAAATTAATTATCAATTTGTTAAGCTTGCTTTTGTACTCGTTTTTCTCGTAACGCACCAATACCTAGTATCATAAATGGGATATGTATTTCTTTTGAAAACAATTTACATTATAACTCATTTCAAATATTTAGTGTACGAATCGTGCATGAAATGTATGCATTGCGGACATAACTAGTTTTTACGGTCATACGGCGTCTTCCTAGCCCCCGTGGTAGCGCGCTCGGGCTCTACATAGCGCCTCGGACCATAAAAAACTTCGTTATGCCCTTAATACATAAATAACTACTGAGTATTGTAAATAGGGTATAAAAGATCATCTTTCCGTGAAAATTACACTTATAATTTCCGTTATCAATGAAAGGAAATGGAATCGTTTACGAGGTTAAAAGTTTGCAATCGTTGCTGAAAAAGGTTTGAAGAAACATAATTGTAAAGTTGTTGTTGTCGTAAAATTGAGTTGAGAATTGTCCATGTTAAGAACTGCCGTAATATGAGCTTTATTGAGTACGATATTGTGAATTTTGTAGTGCTTGGGTGAAGATGAATTCTGTGGCGAGGCTGGTTGCGTATCTTCAGTAAAGACATGATTGTTGAAGTATATTAAGTACAGTTACCCGAAGTTGAGATGTGACGACAGACAATGGCATTAGGCTGGCCGAAATTGAGGGCAGACGTCGTACGTTGTATCAATAATAATGGTAAATGCATTAAGTGTAAGCCAGAACAGAAGAGGCCGGCAGTAGTTATGGCCAGACTTCTCGTTATCGCTCAACCCTAGCCTTACGTGTTCAATGTTGCCGATTATTTTTCTAAGTTTGCACTCTTCTTTTCTTTCCGCTACGATTCGCAACAGAGGTAATTAGGAATATTGAGGAAAACGTTTTTATCATGTTTGGAACTATGCTGTATGTGCTGCGTGGCAATGACTCAAAATTCAAGTGAAGAAAATTTCAGAAGATGGATCCAAAATAATTTACAACGGAAATTATCACCCTCAAGCCAATCCTTCAGAACGGATTAATAGAGCTACGATGACTGTGCTAGCCTCCTTTAAAAAGGATAACCAGAGGAATTTTGCCAATTTTGAATGGTAAATAGTGCTAAACGGATCTAAGCATGACGAACGAGTGGAGGGAGATGTGTTAAAAAATGTTGGGTTTGCTCCTCGTACACCGTGGTTTGAGAGAAGTAAAGTTCTTTGGGGAAGTATTTAGCGATATTAAGCGGGGGTTTAATGCAGCCCATATTAATAGGGTTTATAACTTACGCAGATGTTTGGCGACATTTCATGTTGGTGATACAGTGTGGCAAAGGAATTACGTCCTTTATGACACGTTTTGTTAATTTGCAGCTAAGTTAGCACCGAAATTTGTTGGTTCCAATTAAATTAAAAGGAAAATGTCATATCAGACTTATGAACTATCGGATGCTTCAGGTTTTTCAAAATGTGGGGAGACAGGGTAAGAAATTTTCAACAGCAGATACCACTGCTTGTTATAAGAGGCGACTAACCAAACTGTGTGGTGAGTTGGGGAAGGTTGACGATTAAGGAGTCCCACAAAACCTGTATCCCGTGAAGAGTGTCGTTTTCTCACTTTTCTCACTTTATCTGGACGATGTATTCCGACATAACCCTCCATGGAGCTTATTGGTCTGTGTGGGATTATTGGGCCGGCTCCTACCTTTGCTTCGTTGATTTGACTGATCTCTTTGGAAGTTTATTTCTGCAGGATAGAGGTACAGTTTGGTCGCTCCATAATGTGTGAACGGTGAAGTTAGCAGTAGTTATAGTTTTATCGTTTTAGATGCAAACTATGTTGCGAGTTAGTTTGGGTGAGCGTGTTCGTAGATGCTGTTTGTTACAGTGTATGTGCTATGATGCACAATCAAGTTAAGGGGTTTCTGAGCCCAGTTTTCAGCAGTATCGTATAGTATCAATTTTTACCTTCAGATATATATGTAGGAATAGAAGGTTGTGCAATGGATATACTTTTGTATGTTCTCGATTTTACGAAGTTTCCGGGTTTATTTGGTTTTTCGTTATACCCGTGTGGGTTGTTCTGGGTGTTTCGAGGGTGGTGAGCGTCGAACTGATGGGGATATCCTGCGGTTTTTTTGTGGGTGAAATTTTGGAGTAGTTGGAGTGTGATGGGATAGGGGTGTTCTTATTTGTGGAGTCACTACTGTTAATTTACTTCAAGTTTATTCGTTGAACTGGTTGCTAGGTTGCTAGTTCCTCACCACTGTCCGTGGAGAATATTAATATTATCTTAATTATCCATAAAAGGAATTGCAATTACTTATGAGGTTAAAAATTCGTAATCGTTGATAAAAAAGGGTGTAATAAGCGGAATTGTAAAATTGTCTACGTTAAGAATTATCACCGTATGAGCTTTATTGCGTATGATATTGTGAAATGTATAGTGAGTTTCTTTTGATACGATGTATTTAATGGTTCACCAAATTAAGTACTGATTAAAGCGGTTCCTGTAAAATTGGTGCATGATTTAGTTGGGACACTGCATTATGGTTGTGACAAGTATTTAGATTTTTCTTCATTAAGTTCTAGTGTTTGTTGATTTTGCATTTTCATATTGAGAATTTTTATTGGTTGATGGTTAAATATGGTTTCACTGCATTGTTATAAAGTTCGGTGAGGTGAGTATTCTTGTGAGGATCGCGTTGAGAGTGGCCTAGATGTATCAAGTGAGTACACGTACATCCTAGAGTCACAGTGGGTGCAGCAATACCTCTGAATAATCCAAAGTTTTCGTCAGGAAAATTTCCTTTACTATATGTGGATTTATAATTAAAGTGTTCAATCGCTCCGGGGAATTTTTGTGTTTTATGTTGGTTAATTACCGTTCTATCGGAATAGGGAGGTTTACAGTTAATGCTTCCCTATATAGTGAAACAATTTACCCTTTGAGTGGCTTTACGTACGGAAGTATTTTGGGGCTTATTGACGAGAGCCTCGCGCCGATCTTTATGGTTACTCTGTAGAATTTATTTAAGTAAACGGTGTACTCCAGGGTGTTATAAAGGTAAACAACCCATTGCTTGTGTAATAAAATTTGCTAACTTTCTATTTATATGAAGAATACTTATGTGTACTTAATTCGTGTGTTGGTGTTAATGAAAGCAGGTTATACAGTAAATAAAGAACACCTGAACCAGCATTAACTTGTTATTAGTTTGCTAAGTGCATACCGGAAACGCGTAAATAATAGAAATTCTGGTCATTTTATCTGACGTGATTGACTTTAATGCTCTCTGCAGTGGTTTGTATATAACGAATTTAAACCTATAACCGAAGGTAGGCGAACAAGTAGAAAAGCTGACACGCATACACAAACATACTAATCCACACAGACATAATCACGCACGCACGCATCCACACACACACACACCCACGCACGCACGCATGCACACGCACACGCACACGCGCACGCACATGCACACACACTTATACACACACGTGCGCATGCTAGCACATACGCACGTGCACACATTCTTACATCTATATGTATAAACACCTATTGACATTGTAAATTGTTACAAAACAGTTATACGAAATTGCACACACACACACACACACACACACACACACACACACACACGCACACGCACACGCACACGCACACGCACACGCACACGCACACGCACACGCACACGCACACGCACACGCACACGCACACGCACACGCACACGCACACGCACACGCACACGCACACGACACGCACACGCACACGCACACGCACACGCACACGCACACGCACACACACACGCACACGCAAACGCACACGCACGCGCACGCGACACGCGCACGCGCACACCACACTCACACTCACACGCACACGCACACGCACACGCACACGCACACGCACACGCACACGCACACGCACACGCACACGCACACGCACACGCACACGCACACGCACACGCACACGCACACGCAGACACGCAATAACACGTGCAGGCAGAAATGCTAACACGCAGGCAGACAGACATGCAAATACACACACATGAAGATACAAACGCGCGCGCAGAGACATGCCCCTATCCACATACACACCTGGAAGCGTAAAAGATGTACATTTTGCGCAGTTTTAGAAGTTCTAGTTTTAATTTTTCAAATTTGTAATTATGTCTTCGTGCTGTCAGTTTCAATTAAATTGAAACTGAATGAATAATTGAATGAGTAGATACCTACTCTTACTAGCAATAATGGAAGTTTTGCCAACAGAACCAACCACACAAAAATAGGTGTTACTAAGGTTTTAATTCCCAATTTTTACGAAAAGCAGGATATAAATGAAGTGCGCATTTTCTAAGTCCTCGTATCGTGCACCTCTTTTGGAATATTCGCCAGTACGCGACTGTTTTAATAATTTTGCATTAATGCTGCGAAAATCTGTCTCACGAAATTTTTTTTTGATTGAGTATGTTCTACAATAAGGTTTATATTTTAAATATGTGAACATTCGGAAATAGATGAACCAAATATATCTTTTTCATTTTGATTCTAATGAAGTAGCAATAAAATTAAAGATTGGAATAAAATAATTTCCACTTTGTTTGTATAAAAGTGCTAAATAACTAGAACGGTTGGGTTAACTTTGGTACTAAAAGACATTATTCCGAGTTGCGGTCAATAAGAACACAATTTAGTTCCGATCAGGGTTTCTCGTGCAATAACTACAACCCTTAAGCACCATTCTATTTCTCACTTTGTACTTATTTATCTTGTAAAAGGTATAGGTGTGGTATACATTACCGTACAAATTGGAATTTAGTTAGTTAAATTTAAAACGATTTCCATAAATATTTTTGCCTAAATAAAATTAACTCCCTTATAATAATCCATTTATTAACAATTATGCTTATACACTTGGCTTGACATATATGTTCACATTATTTAGTCGTTAAATAGCAAACACTAAAATTATGCAAATGAAGAGTTATAACAGCTCAAATAACTATTTCCTGTTTTATTTCCAAACTAATAGAGTTTAATGTATTACATAATAATATCTAACAAAGTACATAACCATTTATGTAATATAAAAATATCTCAAATATATTGTGTACATTATTCGATGTTGGTTAACTAGTTTGACAGTTAATTACAATAATAATTGGCTTTGTATGTGATATAAATAAAGTTTTATTTAAAATAAGTAAGGTGACCGCGTTGGAATTTGTATTTAAACTTTACAATAGAAAAAAATTTAAACCAAATTAAGAATTTAAATACGCAATACCTTTTGTTGTTTTGCCAATATTAATATTAATTAAGCTTTAATTTGGAAGTTTCCTTGTCTTTATGCACTGTTTTGGGACTTTGACCTGGCCTGGTGTTTGTCATTTTTTGACCTGATGCAAAACCATTATTTTACTCGGGTTCCGTTTCGTAACCTGTATTAGGTGACCACAGAAATTAAACCTCTACTAAAATAATCTATTTAGAAGTAAGCCGCTTCACTCATGTAACTTGCTCCTAAATAGATCTTAGACTTAGATTCGAATTCTTTCTTCCGACGAATACACATTGTAACTCAACACTAGAAAAATATTAAAAAGTTATGGTACCCATTGTAAAAAAAGACACTGGTTTCCCTTCGCCTAAAAATGCCTGAAGATAAGAGCAGCTCTCTCCCGAAACATTGCATTAAAAATGCAAAGACTGTAAGGAAATTTTAGTTAAAAAAGTACTTTCATTGATACTCAGACGACAATTTTAGTGGTTATTATAATATTTTGAATTGTTCAGGCATGAAAAATATCTGTCGTATCAACAAACGAAAATACAAATAAGTTGACGTTTAAGTGTGCCGAAAGTGTTAAAGATGTCCGTTTAAGATTTAGGTAATTTTGGTAAGGTTTGGTGTTCTAGCATAAAAAAATATGTGGGATATTTTTTATGCTAGAACACCAAGCCTTACCAAAATTTAAGTCAGTTGGTCCCATTTGTGCCAAAATAAATTAAAAAAAAAAGGGTTAGTGTATATAAAGGCAATCCTCAGCGCTGGTCCTACTTTTACCCAAAAAAATAGTGTTCTGTCCCTAGACCATGCGTACTATACAAATTTCAGCACGACGGGTTAACTCATTTGTGAGTTATCGTGTACACAACCAGACCACCTGGCGAACGAACATCCAAATTTTGTTGTGCTGTCTTAGATGTAATTTTTTTAGACCTATTACAATACCATTTTTCAGATACAATGTATAAAAATATAAAATCCACGGACAGTTTGTTGAAAAACATCAACGGATCAAATCTTTTGTATTCAAAGAGGTTAATATTGAGATACTTAATCGTATTCCCGGGTATTATAAAGAATAGAAGTTCTGTCCATATTCATACCAATTAGTAACTTAAGAAAGAGAGGATTTTTACAAAATTTAACATATCATTTGGCGCATCTTTCATTATTGTAGAAAAAACTGATTCTCGCATATTTCGAGAAACGTTAGTAAAGCTTAACGTAAGCAATCCAAATGTTATAAAATTGTTTGCACCTCTCAAACATGAACAAATAATGTGTTACCAAATACCAATATGTCGCAGTCCTATATAATATAGTGCTGTTGTAAATACGTTTTTAGTCAGTTTTTCAGTAGTTGGACAACAAAATAGCTGCCTTTTTCGATAGATATTACTCCACTATATTTGTTTGTTTGGAGTCGCTCAAAAGATCTCGTGTATGTTTTGTATGGTTGTAACTTTACGTCAATTACAAAATATAAGTGGGGATCGCGGAATTGTGAAAGTCTGCGTCTACTAAAGGTTTCAGCAATACTTAGAAAACAAATAAGCATTGTGCTCTCTCGACATATTTTACCAGTAAAGTTATATTAAAATTTAGCTAATTGAATAAAAAACAATAAAATTATTTATTATTTATATTAATTATATTATTTATTTACGGTATTATCGGAAGTATGGGAAGCTGAAAATATTTTAGCTAAAGCTAGACCTTGAGAATATATAGGGCGTCTCACGACGCACTGAAACTGTCGATTTAAGGAAAAAAAAATTTCATTCTGAAAATTTGATAATACACTAATGTGGATGGGAATCATTCGGCTAAAATATTTTCAAAATGGTAGTATTTTTAATTATACCGGATTCTGGAAAGTAAACGAAAATATTTCATATAATGTGTCACACACCAGACTTCAGCGGTTTTGAAATTATTTAAAATTTTCGGTAAAGAATTATACTTCTCAGATCTTACAATCCATTCTAATTTGAATAGTAGGTAGCAGAAGCCAGAATGAAAGCGATACCGTATACATTTTGGCCATTTTTTAGTGTGATTAAAGAAATGTTTTCAATGTCAACATCAAATATCGCAAACTCAATCTTTTTAAACAGAATGGCCGAATCCTTTGGCATATTTGTACTCAGCGTTATAAAAGAGGGACACTTTCTGTTAAAACCCCTACACCTGCAATGGACAGTTTTCTCAATATTTAAAAAGAGGCGGTTTACTTACGCTTTGTGAGATAATCAGGTTGGTCATCGTTACTTGTCGAAAGTGTGATGAAGAGGGATTAGAAACGCTGGGGCGTTTTAATTTATATTCACAGAGACTATTTCAATTCAAAACTATTATTAATTTTATTAAATACATAAATAAAAAGTTTACCTCGAGTAGGATTTGAACCTACGACCTATACTTATCTCTAGCAAAGTACAAGTTGTAGGTTCAAATCTTACTCGAGGTAAAATTTTTATTGATGTATTTAATAAAATTAATAATAATTTTTAATTACATATTTACCTTTGAACTTATTCGTTCATAACAAAAACTTATAATAACTATTTCAATTTATTTGTTATTTACGTAAAGTGTAACAAAGTACCAACGAGAACTCGTAATATATTCAGTGCCAGAAATTCTAAAGATAATGACACAATTAGTCCAGGACAAATTAATCAAAGCGGGTATTGAAAGATTCAACTCTTATAGTGGTAATAGATTTGGTATTTTAGCCGTCTCTTGCGTTCATATGGTTTAATAGATTTGCAGCTGTTTCAACGGTTTCGTCCCCTAATTTGGAATTATGGTCTAGTGCTTATTTAACCAATAAAAGGTACCGTTTTTATTTGGATAACCAGATTTATAAGTAAGATATCTAACATCTAGAATTGTTATTGCATTTTCGTGACTGAATGGAAAGTACCTTAATTGCTTTGTGTAAACCTTTTTAGTAATTACAGTAAATTGTAACGAGTATTACATATTCTATCATACACACTTATTTATGTGTATTGTAGGTAGCAGAGTTACGTTTAAAACGAAACTTTTCGTGAAAAGTATTAGTTTTGTATTGATGTGGACTATCTTCTGTAATTTTATTCCTAAAGTGATAGTTTAGTCAACTTCAAATTCATTAGCTTTTTTGACACTTTTATAAAAATAGTTAGTATGCAGGGGATTACAATTTGAATAGCCTAGCAAATATTTAGCTTTAATGTTTGCATTGCAAGGGCAGCTTGAGATAATTTCGTTAAGACAAGCTCCCTTTTCAACACTTAGTTGCAGAAATAAACCATACTGGTTTTGAGTATTAGATAAGCGAAGACTATTCGAATTATTTCAGTTTTTCAACGTCTTACCACACCCATGCCCTTCTCGATTAGATTTAGCCGGCAATACGAATTGAAACGGTTAGAACTCTAGCGCGTATAAGTCTTGTCTTCCCAAACACTCCTAGCACTTTGTGTAAAAGTACGGTAAAAATTTATTTAGTATCGCATACATTTTCAGTTCTCCTACGTACTATCCAAATTATATTAAAAAAATTAACCCCTTTACTAAAACATTCTATTGTACGGTTTGCAAGTGTCAATTTTTACGTAAAATATTAAATAATGTGAAAACTGTTGAAATCCTATTTAGATTATGCAAGTTACAGAATTCTTCAACTTTTACTTTTCGACAATCGATAGTTGCAGTTTATCGAGGGGCACCCTGCATTCTGTATTAGAGAATATCTTAGGGTAATTTTTTTATTTTCTTAAATAAGTCAACTGACGAAATCTTGAGATGAATTTATACTCTGATTTTTAAATTTTTTTTGCTAATCAAAAAAAAAATTGTTATAAAATAATGATTATTGTTGTTATTATATCAAGTAACTCTAGTAATTTGTTTAAAACCAAATCTGATTTTGCATTCCAAAGCTTGCTTTTTATTTCATTTCCCGTATATATTATTCGGTTAAAATATTTGTAACTTTTACTCGTAATGTAAGATATTATTGTTAGATTGTCCATCATTGCCGAAAATAGGCTAGTGTAACAATGTTAAGTGTAATAAAAACTCAGAACCTTCCTCATACAACTTATTTAATTATAACGTAAAATTAACAAATGAAAATATTAGGGTTGCGACATGTTTCTACTAAACAGGTCATCATCAGATTTAAGTTAATCTAAAATTAATTGAAGTTATGGTAACCATACTTATAAAGTTGGTAGAATAGTAAAAACAATAAATTGGTAAGAGATAAAATAAACAGAATCGTATTTAATGCTAGAATGAAATGTGTTAAACTATAAAAGAACACCAAAATGAGTACGAAAGTACATACATAATTATATAACACATCTAATTATAATAATAAACTAAGAACCAAATTCGAACTGAAGCGGAATCCAATTCGGAAATATAAAAAAAATTAAGTTCTGAAAGCAAAGAACCTGAGTTGAAAATTAATGAATCAATTAAAAGTAAAGACAACTTACGTTATTCTAAATATCGTTAATGTTAAACAACATAAATCATTTCATTATTGAAAATAGAAAAAAGAAAAATAAATCCGTGATTACCACCCTCGTTCTAGATTTGAAGGGGTAAGATCACATGGAAATAACCTGTTAACAAGTTCACGTCCGCCACCATTATGAAATTATATCTAAATGTAGAAATTGACAATGGCAAACTACGATATCGGAAAATCAGCAAGTTGTAAGTTTAAATAACTTATACAAGGTGCATCTGAATAAATGTAAAATTTAAATTATTTTAAAAATAGTAAATTTTTATTGACATTAAAGGAATTATGAGAGTCTTTTTATGTTTGGAACAATTTTTTTAAATTTCCAATAAGCTTACTTTAGTGCCTTTATTACACACATGTATTATTTCAAAGTTGTCATTCGGGTTAAATAGGTGGCCAGTAATGAGAATTTGCTAGTTTGGTCGACATAAGAGGCTACGCATGAACCATGTTTTAGTTTATAAATACCAGAACGTTCTAGAGGGTCGATAATACCTTTATTTTAAACTATCAACGAACCAATATTTGAATTAGATGAAATATTTGTGTGTGTGTGTGTGTGTGTGTGTGTGTTGCATTTGGAAAGAATATTTTTAAATTTGTAATAATTGGGGCCGGTAATGGATACCGTTTTGTGACAGAGTCGAAAGAATTCAATAAAGTTGAAGCAATTTGGTTAGTTAATTGGTGTTTATTGTGTATTAAGCTGGTTTGTAAATTTGAAAGGAGATAGTATACTTCCCATAGAAAGACCAGTAAGTTGTGGTAAGAGCTTATTGTTGACAGAGAAGAAGATTTGACTACAAGTTTTCAAGAAATGGAACACTAGGATACTCGACAATAAATTAATTATGCCAAAAGATGTTAATTTGAAAGAACTAGTGATAAGTAAATTGATAAGTTCAAGGGTCAGGCTAAATTGGCTGGTAATACAGAAAGAAAATTGAAAATTGGGGACCGATTGAAAAGTAGTGTTCAACTAATAATGAATCTTTGAAGAGAGGGTATTATAAAAGGAAACAATAGGACGTACGGAATGCAGGGTAGTTTGTAATTCTGTCGAACATAGTTCCCTACCACGTCTAAGAGCTCTTCCGATTCTTATTGCACACTCTAAAGCAAACCAAAAAAAAGAACTTTGCGTTTTCGCGCTCCACGCTCCACGCATCGTGATCTTCGCCACTTTGTAGTTAGATGTGTCACTGCTTGCATACAGATATTACGAAGAAGGGGTCATCAGAAGGACAGTCACACCCTAGCACCAAGCAGGAGTCGCAGGACATACAGAAGTGGAAGAACAAAATTATAAAGAAGAATCCAGGACTACGCCAACACTACTAGAATTGACGTCGGACAGCAGTAAGAGTTAATAAAGAATTTATTATTTTATTTTATTGATTTTGATTTGTTTTATTTTAACATTTATTTTCCTCCTTTTCTATTGGGTCTCTGATTTCCAAGCCCTTTTTCCTTGGGGCGTGAAGCTGCGGAAACCCAGCCTTATGTTAACTACAATTTTCATTTTCTTAATCTATTTCCTTTAATTTTATACTAACCACAGTCGTGATGAACACTCACGGTTGCATCACCAACCCCCGACGCCGTCCGTCCACTTACACCAACACACACAACCCACACATACGCACACACCCTCGCCTCGCCAACACCATCCTCAAGAACACGCGCCCGTTCCCATTCAAACGCCTTATCTATTTCAACCTCATCCGCACACTCCTACATCTCTACACGTTCCATCGCCTACACAAAACCTACACACGAACCCACTAAACCATCACACACACACACGCCCTGCCACCTACACCCGCCCAGCCACCTGTACCTACCGTGATTTCCACACCCGATGCACCTAATCCTAATCCTCCACGCTCCCAATCCTTGAGATACTGCATCCGCAATATCCCCAAAACCATCACAAGCCAGAAAATACTGTACAATTCCTTAAAATTCCGTAACCTTCCCTGGTTGAATTTAATATTCAACCATAACCATACCTGTCTCCTAGAGACCTTCTCTCTCTTGCCGGGTGGTACACAGCTTAGGCTGCTGCACCACTTCGGTGATCCTATCGTTACCCTATCCCAACTATCCGGTCCCCGTTCTGTCAACTCCTATCCTAGACTAGTCCGCGTCATCACCATTTCCAAACCACCCTCAACTTCCTTCTCGCATGCAATGTCGTCATGTTCGGGCGACGCTACCGTTGGGAACTCTGCCTTATCCCACAATCTCTCCGCAAGTATTACTATACCTGTGCGCAGGTAGTGATACCGCTGAGGAGTGCGCTACCTGCTCCATCCGTTGCCCCAACAGTGGCGCGAAAGTCACTTCCTGCAAATCCTCAGTTAACCCAAAGTGTAACAATTGCATTCTTCCTCCTCTTTTAAGTGCCGAAAGCGACGGGAACATCCCAGTTCCCTGTCGATGATGGCAATCCTTGACCCCATCCTGCTTTCCGAAGAGTGCGACTAGGAAGACACCGCACACCTCAAACCCAGTCTTGACACAGAGCCCCTCTCTATTAAGCACTTCTTATATGACCTCACCTACACCCTTCTCAGCATGTTTCCCTACCGGCGAAATAGGGTAGTTCGTGTCCTAGCAGCGAACGTTAAGGTCAGGGGCGTTCGTTGGAAACGCTCCTTACTTAAAAACTTCTTTCTCGAACACAACGTACACATCCTTTCCATCACGGAAACGAAACTCACAAACAGATGTACACTTAAATTTAACACATATCACACCTTCTTAAACAACAGCCATCACGGAACTGCCATCGTAATTAAAAATTGCTTCCCATCCATTCCATTTCAACTTCCTGTGCACCTACAGCATCTCGAATGTGTTTCTGTGGCGGTACACTTTCCCACCACGATCGTCTTCTCATATTATAACCCAATCCGATGACCTTTTAATTTACGCCTCCAGCCTTCCTAATGCAGTCATCCTAGGTGATTTCAATACCCACCACGCCCAATTCGGTGATTCCAGAAGTAATAACAACGGTACCACGCTATCATCAGCTTTGTTACAGTTGCCGTTTTTGCGAGTCACTAACACACAGCCTACATATTTCGAGTATCTAGGTGGTTCAATAATATCTTGATCGTGAGTGCTCTCTAGATACCACGATCACTTCAGCCCATTTACCACTACTGACTTCATTTTTTCCAGCTCGCCCAGCAGGTCCTCAATATACAGTGATTGAAGATTTGTCGAAAGCAGACTGGAATCTGTTTTCCGGACACATCTCCAATAACCTTCCAACACCCAATCTTCTAACGACCCAAGATCTCGAGAGAGCCATTAGAGATTTAACTTCCTTAATTACGGAAGCGGTCGATATCTCAGCCCTTTTGAAGGACATCGACATTTCGCGCAAACCGCTTCCACGGCATATCGTGAACTGAATCAAAGAGAAAAGACAAATTTATTGTCAATTCCTGCTATCCAGCGACCCAGATCTCAAAACCGAACACAATCGCCTTAACGCCTTAATTAGGCGAGAAGCAAACCAACATACAGAAGACTCCTGGACCAAAGCCACCTTTCAGCTAGGCTGGCCAGAAGGAAAATAAACCCTAAATCCAATCTAACCGACCCACAGGGCAACCAAATCACTTCCGGCCAAAGAAAGGCCAACTTCTTTGGTCTCTACCTCCAATCCATTTTCTGATCCCCAGAATATCTCCAATTCTACAACCAGTTCAAGGTACTCCATGAGAGTCGCGTTGAAGTATTCCGTACACTTAACCTTCCTGAAATACAATTCGATGAAGAGAATACTTTCTATGCGCCCATGATTCCCGCCCAGATCAACGCGTACTTTAAAAAAGGAAAATATTCAGCCCCAGGCCATTACAGCCCAAATCGTAAAATCCCACGGCACCTATCCGACCCAGTCCTTTGATTACTCTCCGACATTTACAACAAATGCATAATATTATCCCACTTCCCCACGGACTGGAAATCGGCTTCCATCCTCATGATAACCAAACTCCGCTCCTATCTAACCACACCTTCCTCCTACAGACCCACCTCCCTCCTGATTTGTCTCGGAAAATGCTTCGAGTAGATTCTAGCCAGGCGACACAGGGACCACCTCGAATTCAACGAAGTCCTTCCCAACAGACAATTAGGCTTTCGTTCCAACCAAACGTGTCACGATCGCTTGTTGAAACTGCTTACGAAAACCACCAGAGCATTCAATCACAAGCAATGCAATCTGACTGTGTTTCTGGATATTAAGCAAGCATTTGACAGGGTCTGACAAGCATTTGACAGGGTCTGACACGCCGGTCTCCTACACAAGATCTGCGGCCTCAACATACCCGACTCCTTCTCCAAACTCCTATTCTCGTACCTGACTAATCGGTCAGTTCGAGTCAAAGTAGGAAACACCTTCTCCGATCCTTTTCAAGCTACATCAGACGTACGGCAAGGTTCTACCTTAGCCCCGACCCTTTACACTATCTTCGCATCCGACATTCCTAAAGTTACACAACCCGGAGTAGTCGTTGCGCAGTTTGGGTATGAGACCGTCTTTTGAGCGGAACAACGGAACAGCCTCCCGCCTCATACCGAAAACCCTTAGGAGCTTCTCCAACTGGGCGAACCGGTGGAGAGTCTTCGTAAATACCACCTAAACCCAAACATTCCTCTTCAGACATAGAAACTACACCGAAGGTAAGTTTCCAAACCTAGCCAACAACAATGTTTTCCTCACCCTGAATCAAGAAAGACTTCCACTCCAACAACAAGTCACCTACTTATGAATCCTCTTTACCAGAACCCTCAGTTGGCTTCCCGATATACAAAGAACATTAAATAGGATAAAAAACCGAGTAAAGCTACTGGGCGCCCTCCGGGGTAGACCGAGGGGTTGCCACCACAAAACACTACAACACACCTACAAAACATACATACGCCCTGTTATGGATTTCCGAGCACCCATATATACTAACATAAATCCTAAACACCTCTCCTCTATCGCGTCCTGTGAACGCCGAATACTCAGACGCATACTCAGGTTACATTGGAGGTACCTCACAATACAACACGCAAACATACTACCCATCACACACAGAATACAGACATTACAAAGAAACTTTGCACACACAAGAATTTTCGGCGACACTATCCCAAGCAGAGAGATCCTTATCACTCCCTAGGACCACCGGTTTCTTCAATTCCCACGGAAAAAATACAAATTGAAATTCAACCCCCCCCCCCCGCAATCATAAGACAACTCCTTCATGACCTCCCCGAGGAGATAGAAGAATCCCTAGACGAAACTTCATATGCCCTCCGCAGCCCCTCGTCTATTCGATGACGACCTAGCAAGATACTGGCAAACGAATAGAATTAACCATACACAGCACGCTACACCGAACTAAACAAGACGCATACTTCAACCGATTGGCACTTATAATCAAATAAATCTATTTTTTTTCTTTCTCCAAAAATAACCATATCTCAGTATTGTTGCACAACATCTAGGTAAGCTAAAATAGGTAAAAAACTAACCATAAGCATGAGCATACTAACAAAAAAAAACGTATGGGAATGCCAGTTTTATTAATGTTAGGGAGGGCATAAAGTCTCGGTATAATAGGATTCATTAGTAAAAGTTTAAACACATTAAATTGTGAAAGTATAAGGTTTTTATAAGTTAACACAAATTTCTTGATGTTGGTACAGAAGCTAGTAAAATTAATATTGGAGGATTTGAAATCATCACAACTTTGTTAGTGTAATCTACTTTATGGAGAATAACCCTTGTCAGCTTTAGTAATTTGTAGGTTAAGATCTTCAATTTTCTTCTTTACTTTGTAAATAATATTTTGAGTGCGGTTCAATTGACCAGATGGAATGTTATTGTTTAACTATGAGCATTAAGCCCTAAGTTGTTGAGTATCAATGTTATCGTTAGAATGAATTATACATACTAAGTTGATAGTGAAATTATCAAGGAGATTCTTGTCTAATATGCTGGAATTATATTTCAGTACAAGTTTGAGAACATCCAATTCTTGTTCGTTAAATTGAGAATTACTAAAATTAAGTGTTCTTGTGTGGAAGGTGAAGTTATTATTATTGTGGTTGGACATGCCAGGTTTGTAATTTGTGAAATTATAACGTTGGGAATAACGTCCTTTAAGAACTTTACAAAGCAATATTGAAATATTGAAACGGTTTACGTTGATTAACTTTAATGATATTTAGAATCAAGTTTCTACTTTTCCTTAATTCATTAATTTTCTACTCAAATTCTTTGCTTTCAGAATTTAATTCAAGATGGTGGAAAGTAACGAAAAACATCTGGGAAGATTTCGTAACGTGTTTAGCGAAGAACAGGAACAAGAAATGGTTGAATATATTCTCGAAATGGAATCAAGGTTTTTTGGTGTTTCTTATTTGGAGTTTCGTCGATTAGATTTTGACTTTGCAGTGGCTAATAAGATTCCCAACCCCTTCCACCAAGAAGCAAAGGAAGCTTCAAAGAAGCTGCTTTACTGTTTTCTGTCTAGATATCCTAAGATTCTTTGCGCAAACCAGAAGCAACTTCATATTTAGGGGTTACTGGTTTTAATAAAGAATGTGTCGAAAGTTTGTTTTAAAATTTAGAAACCATATTTGACAGATACGATCGATCACCAGATCATATTTGGAACGTGGACGAAACTGGGATGACAACAGCCCAGAAACTGTCAAAAGCGTTATCTGCAAAAAGCAAGCGACATGTTGGGGGACTAACGAGTGCTGAAAGTGCAACGAATACCACATTTATTTTTGCAATCAGTGCAACAGGAAGTTTTTTTGCTCCCGCATTTATTTGTGCTCGTTATGGATTATGCGCCAAATAGTTGTCCAGTTGATGCTCAAGACAAAGGGTGGATGCATCGAGAGGTGCTTTTAAAATATTTAAAGTATTTTTTTGATCAGGTAAGACCAACTGCCGAAAAGTCCATTTTACTAATAGTAGATGGTCATGTCTCTCATACTAAAAGTTTAATGTGATAAATTTTGTGACAAAAAATAATATTATTTTTTAGTCTACCACCTCATTGTACTCATAAAATGCAGTGTTTCTATGTGGCCGTTTTTAAATCATTTATGACATTTTTTAATGCCTAGTTGAATATATGGATAAAAAATCACCCTGGATGCATTTTTGCCATATATTAAGCTGCAGCTTCAGTTAAAACTGCAGTAAATGGGTTTAGGAAGAGCGGAATTTGTCCATTTAATCTCAATGTTTTCCAAACTACCAGTTTGCAGCAAGTAAAACAACTGACATCCTTGTAGAAGTGACTGTAACAACAGAATTACCGAAAATCCCGTCCCTGCTACCCTCGTTTCCACTATCGAAGTCCCCGTTCCTACTACCGAAATTCCCACATTACTATCGTAATTTCCACTACCGAAATTCCCGCCACCACTAACAAAACTGCAATCACCACTACCTTAAATTCCATCCCCTTCAATTTTGAAGACTTCTATAAAAATCCTCAACCTTTCACGTCTAAAATCAAATTTTTAAATGAAAAAATCTAAAAAGCAGACTTCTAGAAATAAGTTCGATTCTAGTGGCGACAAATCGAGAAAAAATAGGAATTCTAAAAAATCCGCACCCTCCCGGATTCTCACTGAATCGCCCTACTAAAATAAACTTTAAGAGGCTGAATATAATACGAAAAACAAGAGTGCCAAAGGAAAAAGGAAGTTGGTGCCGGAAAAAATTCAAGATTCGAAGGGTACAAACCTTTGCATAGTGTGTAAAGGTCAGCAAAGAGGGCTGGTATCAGTGCCATAGGTGTTTTCTTCGGCACATGAAACTTGCGGGATCCTAGATGAACTTTATTTTATTTGTATAAGTTGCGATTGCTAGTGTCCCATTTTAAGTAACCCCATGGCCCATCTTTGGATACTGAGACAAATACATTATTTTAGTTTTTTTACTAAAAATGCAATATTTACTTTGCATTTTCATTGGTCTTCAACCTGGTTTATATTTAACTTAAAGAAAAAATGCGTCCCATCATAGGTTACTCTCCCCTATTATTAAGGTAAGATATTACATAATAAGTACCCATTTTAGTGTTATTTTATAGTTTAACATGTTTCATTCTAGCTGTACATACGATTATGTTTATTTTACCAATTGCTGTTTTTACTATCACACCATTTTGTAAATATGGTTACCATAGTTTCAGTGACACTAGTTTAAATTCATTTTAGATTGTCTTAAACCTGATCATTTCCGGTTTGGTCGAAACATGTCGCAAATTTAATCTTTTCATTTCTTAATTCCTTTCTCATATACGTTAATATAAAGAGAAAGCTATGTAATCGGTTAAAATTATTTTTTACATTTCTCCCGTTTTGTGGCCTAAACAATACGAAAAACGCATTTTTAGTAAAATAAAATCTCGTGTCTGATTGTGTGTCTGTGTGTGAGTGTGCGCGCTATATTTTGAAACATTAATGCTATCGATAAAAACAAGTTTTTAGAAAAAAAAAATTCGTGTCTGTCTGTTTGTGTGTGTCAGGGATATATTTTGAACAATTAAAGCAATAGATATGAAATTCGGTACAAAAATTCATTGGCCTAAAATCTAGGGCAAGTTCGTTAATGAGCAAAATCCAATCAGGAGCATTTTTAGGGATTAGAAAATTAAAAAAATTCGTTACTTCCAATTTTAAAAAGTTACATAATTAAAAAAACAAACTAATACTCTTTTTATAAAATATCAAAACAAAAAAATATATAATAACGAGTGGCGCGGCGTTTTTAGGGTACAAAGTTGTGCAGTTTTTAATTTATCAGCCGATTTTTTTGAAAGTCAGGGGTTTTTAAGATCGCTAAGTATAAATAATTTGTCAAAATTAAAAAATTCAAAATGGCGGATCAAAAATGGGGATTATCGTGTTTATTTAATCTATCAACCGATTTTTTAAGGTCGGGTATTGGGGTTTTAAGATCGCTAAGTATAAATAATTTGTCAAAATTAAAAAATTCAAAATGGCGGATCAAAAATGGGGAATTATCGTGTTTAAAATCCGATATGACTAAAATTAAGGTATTGTGTGTAATAATCAATTTTGCAACTTCGTTAATTTGTATATTATCTATATAAAAAAATCTAAAAAACTGCCAGTGGCGCACTATTTTTAGGGTGCTTTTTTTTTAAAGTCTGGTATTGGGGGGTTTTAAGAGAGCTAGGAATAAATCATTTGTCAAAATTAAAAAATTCAAAATGACAGATCAAAAATGGGGAATTATCGTGTTTAAATTCCGATATGACTAAAATTCACGTATTACGTGTAATGATCAATTTTGCAACTTTGCTAATTTGCATATTATCAAAATAAAAAATTTTAAAAGCTGCCAGTGGTGTAAAATTTTTTTGTAAGTCGGTTATTGGGGTTTTTTAGGTTCGCTAAGAATAACTTATTTGTCAAAATTAAAAAATTCAAAATGGCAGAACAAAAATTGGGAATTATCGTGTTTAAAATCCGACCAAAAATAGGGATTATCGTGTTTATTTAATTTATCAACCGATTTTTTTGAAAGTCGGGTATTGGGGGTATTTAAGATCGCTAAGTATAAATCATTTGTCAAAATTAAAAAATTCAAAATGGCGGATCAAAAATGGGGAATTATCGTGTTTAAGATCCGATATGACTAAAATTCCGGTATTGTGTGTAATAATCAATTTTGTAACTTCGTTAATTTGTATATTATCTATGTAAAAAAATCTTAAAAATTGCCAGTGGCGCACTGTTTTTAGGGTGCAACATTTTTTTGAAAGTCTGGTATTTGGGGATTTTAAGAGAGCTAAGAATAAATCATTTGTCAAAATTAAAAAATTCAAAATGAGAGATCAAAAATGGGGAATTATCGTGTTTAAAATCCGATATGACTAAAATTCACGTATTGTGTGTAATGATCAATTTTGCAACTTTGCTAATTTGTACATTATCCAAATAAAAAATTTTAAAAACTGCCAGTGGTGTAAAATTTTTTTGTAAGTCGGTTATTGGGGGTTTTTAGGTTCGCTAAGAATAACTTATTTGTCAAAATTAAAAAATTCAAAATGGCGGAACAGAAATTGGGAATTATCGTGTTTAAAATCCGATCAAAAATAGGGATTATCGTGTTTATTTGATTTATCAACCGATTTTTTTGAAAGTCAAATATTTGGGGCTTTAAGATCGCTAAGTATAAATCATTTGTCAAAATTAAAAAATTCAAAATGGCGGATCAAACATGGGGAATTATCGTGTTTAAAATCCGATATGACTAAAATTCAGGTATTGTGTGTAATGATCAATTTTGCAACTTTGTTAATTTGTACATTATCTATGTAAAAAAATTTTAAAAACTGCCAGTGGCGCACCGTTTTTAGAGTGCAAAATTTTTTTGAAAGTCGGTTGTTGGGGGTTTTTAAGTTCGCTAAGTTTGTTAAAATTAAAAAATTCAAAATGACAGATCAAAAATGTAGAATTATCGTGTTTAAAATCCGATATGACTAAAATTCACGTATTGTATGTAATGATCAATTTTGCAACTTTGTAATTTGTACAACAATATCTAAATAAAACAAATTTTAAAACTGCCAGTGGCGCACCGTTTTCAGGGTGCAAAATTTGTTTGAAAGTCGGGTATTGGGGGCTTTGAAGAAGAAATCATTTGCCAAAATTAAAAAATTCAAAATGGCGGATCAAACATGGGGAATTATCGTGTTTAAAAACCGATATGACTCAAAGTCAGGTATTATGGGCTTTGAAGTTATTTATTTACATATATGAGAAAGCATTATGGCAGAGAATTTGGCAGTGGTTTTTACGTTATAATTAAATCAGTTGTATGGGAAAGCTTTCGAGTTTTTACTATACTTAACGTAATATTCTATGTTTATTCAACTGTTTTGGTATAAATTTGAAATGCATAATTTTTTTGCATCACATTCTGTTTTTAGAAATTATACTCCAATTCTCTATTAATGAGTGAGATTCAGAGGAGAGCGTTAAATTATTTGTTTAAAAGCTTTAAAGGTTTGTCTTAATTTGTTCACGTAAAATACAAGTATTTTCAAATGATAAGAGTAATATTTTGATTTTAACGCAGCACATTATCTATACAAAATATAGTATATTTATCTCTAAAAACATAAGTAAGAGAAAGTTCATCTGTACAATTTCGATTCTTACTTTAATAACAACGCAGCCACCTTACATAAAATATGTTACAATAGTACATTCTAGAATTTGAAAATATACTCTATAGTTTTCTTATTTTATTGCTATTTTTGATAGACATTGGTGACCTAATTTTAGTTAGAGCCTAAGGACGTTTTTGAAAATAAAAATAAAACGTTGCAAATAGAGCAGATATAAAAATGGAGTAAACTATAATAAACCCTTTTGATTTTTAATTTATCATTTATTAAGAATACTTAATGTTTTTTATTTGATTCTGTACTAATACTAAATTTGATTTTCTAAATGTTTAAAATTGATGTTACGCTGAAAAAAATGATTTGTAAAATAGAAACCTTTAGCTACATGCTAATTAAGTTGGAAATTCATTTAAACAAAATAGATAAATAACATTCGAAAATTCTAAAACTATTATAAAGCTATGTATAAATATTACTTATTACTTAATCACAAATTGTCATTAAATTCTCAGTTTTTAATTACACATTCTGAAACTAATGTCATTTTTTAGTTTAAGATCAGTTGTAAAACACTTCTAACACCACAATTAGGTATTACATATTTTATAATTGGTTTAAGGGTAATCACATATACTTTTTAACAACTTTAAATTCTTTAGTTTCGATTAAAATTTATTACATCACATTTGTTTTACTAAGTTTCTAAAATTTCACGCCAAAAAGGCATGTTATTAGCACCATCACGATTTATTTAAATTTATATTGTTTATTAAAATTGCTGTAGCCAATCCGAAGACGACGTATTCGGAAGTTGGCCGAATTCCATTACTAATCCCTGAAAAAATTAAAAAATATATATGTAGCAGTTATCGAATTATTTTCTTTACATATTTTACCGCTAGTAAAGCTCTCTTAACATAAATAAATAACTGTAACAGTTTACCTTCACTACTTTGGGTTGTTGGTACCATGATTAAAGCTAAAAGTGGAGCATCTTCTTGCACCTCTAGTTCTTCTGTTCTTCTGTATAAGGTGAACATCGTTGCTAAACATCGTAATTTTAATTTTCCGTTCTTAAATATGTCTGGCACTGCTTTAATTGCAATTACTGAGTGTACAGTCTCTAATTGTGGAATTGCTAAGTTATATTTTTCTGTTGCTTTCTGAATATGGATTCCAAACTTTGCATGGACCTGCAAGAAAAAATATTTGTTAATTATTATAATGCTGAGATGGATAAACAAAGTATATATTATAAGGTCAGGTTGATAATAACGTTCTTGTATATAAGACGGTAATTGAGAATAACCGCAACAACGTAGTCGATGACGTTTACAACCGAGCTCAAATTTCAAATATAAAAATTGAACATTATATTATTTTTATTAAGTATTAAGTTTACTTGGAAAAAACGTTTTATATTTGGTATTAAATAAGTGAAATATACAATGAGTTAGTAAACATTATTCGTATTTGAACTCGAATCTTACAACAAAAATTCATATATTTAAGAATGAAACTACGCCACTAGAAACGGTTGAAAAGAAATTGCAAACACATCAAAACATTTTAAATTCTTATCTTTTTTTGGGTTATTTCTAAAGGTGTATTTTAAACTATACAATCTAAACGTATAGATAACACTTACAGTTATCTTCGTCAGTAGTAATATTTGTTAAAAATTGTTAAAGATGTAAACAATTTTGTCAAAGTTGTAAAATTAAAACATAAACATCAGCCTGCTATTAATATAACAATTTGAGATACGTATATAGCAAACTATAAAATTAAATTTTCGTAAACAATAACTTGGTGATTAAAATTAAATATTGTTAAACTGCCTTAAAGATGACAAATCAGAACACTACGGCGAAAGCTAACAATGAAATTTCTCAGCCAAAAAACACATTTCCCAAAATTTAATCAAGTTATGATGTAAGTGTAAAGTTGTGAAAAACCTCAATTTGAAAATGGTAGAAGCATTCACAAATTTAAACATTACATCAAATAAAATAATCAAGTTAAATCTAACAAAGAGGTATCTTCATCAATAAGTGGAAGTGTTATTAACAATGAAAAGCATAATGCAGAACTTTTTTGTAGTTTTTAAATTTAATCTTAATTTCAACTAATCATTTTAAAAAAGATAAGTTTTTTTTATGTGTGATAATGGTGAAAGTTTACATTTTCATATCAACACATTTGTATAAATATAAAATTAATCATATATTTAAGTTCAAAATTAGTTTAGAAATTAACATTGAAAACTGTTAACTAATTTTAATGAAGTATAATTTAGTATTTACATCAATAACGAATTTAAAATCCAATTCAGGAATTGTAGAATATAACAAACCACCGCTGCTTACACACTTGTTCATGTTTTGGAAATGGCAGAGGTAGAACTTAACTAAAATTAACATAAAATTTGATAAGAATTGTGTGTGCGCATGTGCGTGCGTGCGTGTGTGCGTGCGTGTGTTCGTGCGTGTGTGCGTGCGTGCGTGTATGTACGTGTGTGTGTGCGTGTGCGCGTGCGTGTGTGAGCGTATATGCGTATGCGCATATGCGCGTGTGTTCGTGTGTTCGTGCGTGCGTGTCCGTGTGTTCGTGCGTGCGTGTCCGTGTGTGCGTGTGTGCGTGTGTGCGTGTGTGCGTGTGTGCGTGTGTGCGTGTGTGCGTGTGTGCGTGTGTGCGTGTGTGTGCGCGCGCGTGTGTGTGCGTGTGTGCGTGTGTGCGCGTGTGCGTGTGTGCGCGCGTGCGTGTGTGGTGTGTGCGTGTGCGTGGTGTGTGCTGTGCTGTGTGCGTGTGTGCGTGTGTGTGTGTGTGTGTGCGTGCGTGTGTGCTGTGTGTGTGTGCGTGTGTCGTGTGTGTGTGCGTGTGCTGTGTGTGTGTGCGTGTGTGCGTGTGCGTGTGTGCGTGTGTGGCGCGTGTGTGCGTGTGTGCGCGTGTGCGTGTGTGCGTGCGTGCGTGCGTGCGTGTGTGCGTGTGTGCGTGTGTTCGGGTGTGCGTGTATGCGTGTGTGTGTCCGGGTGTGCGCGTGCGCGTGTGTGCGTTTGTGACTGTGCGCGTATATGCGTGTGCGTGTGCGTGTGTGCATGTGTGCATGTGTGCGTGTGTGCGGTGTGCGTGTGTGCGTGTGCGCGTGTGTGCGTGTGTGTGCGTGTGCGTGTGTGAAAAACCTCAATTTGAAAATGGTAGAAGCATTCACAAATTTAAACATTACATCAAATAAAATAATCAAGTTAAATCTAACAAAGAGGTATCTTTA
>JARFJB010002121.1:1185000-1295000 GCA_036346205.1 Vesta saturnalis
TAATGAATAGTTTTTTATATATAATTAATCTTAAAATTGCGATTATGAAGGCCGCGTATGCTAGTTTTATGCTTTTTATGCTTAGTGTTTAATCGTAAGTAAAAGAGTTGAAGAAAGCAGTTGTCTTTATTGTAGTATGAATCAAGTTATCTTAATGTTATTTGATCTTTAATTTATTAGGTACCTTAATTAAGATCAGGAAACAAACATTCGTCGTACTTAATTGCGTGAGAATGTATATAGTTTTGTTATGAAAAGTATATCGGGCGTCATTAATCCTGGAATTGTATGCAGACAAGAATTAATAGTTAGTGAAATGCAGACCATATAGCGAATTAAATAAGTATTGGTTTGGAATATAGAGGGGATGAATTAAATTACGTTGTTGCAGAATAGATTATTGTTTTTATCGCTTCATGAGTATATGCTGAGTGGGCATCAAGAGGCATGGAAATATTTCATGTTTAACGAGCAAACCGTCTGAATGATTTTTAGGACAGACATTGGTTAGGGTATTTGAAATCTAGCATGGCAACTTTTGAAAGGATCAACAATCGAGGGACTAATTTTGAGCCATAAGACGAGCCCACCGAAGACGATGATTTGGTAATATAAACCACCTTTGTGATAGTGAGTGTCTATAGAACGGCGTCGTGATAAAGAGGGAAAGGACATTACCATACTTCCCTGTTACATATTTTACGTTGAAGATTGTACGAGTCCGATTTATCGTATTTTGTGTAGTTTCCTGGTGCACTAGTATCATTTAGGGGAAAAATAATCGTGAACAGCTTTGAAAGAAATAAATGGACGGTTGGCCTATTGAAGCTAGTGAACGACATCGGGTGGCAGCAAGGTGAAAAGTTGTGATCACGGCAAAAGTATCACGTCAGTATTTAAAAAAATGTAGATATTAACTATTGCTTCTGCCTTATTTCAAAATTTGATTTTAATAAATATAAACGTTGTTTGATATTGAAAACCGATATACTAGTTATATAGGAACTGTATGCTTCACCAACGGTAGTGTTTGTTTAGATTGATCTATTTATTTATTGAAACATTCATATGTGACACAAATACGAAATTATTTAGATATTTAACTGGTTATATTTGTAATGAGTTGGATATTGCCGCTAATTGCATTATGTTTAGGATTTGGATTAATCGAAAAGAGCGTGTGTCGCCTTTTTACCTCTGAAAATAATAATAATAATAATAATAATAATAATAATAATAATAAGAATAATCATTTATTAATCCAAAGATCTTCAGAGGGATATAGGATAAGTCAAACTTAACAATAATATAATGATACATCAGAACCTTCTTAAAGTCATATACATTTATAGTATTCATGTACTGAGTAAATACTATTTTTGGTTAACATTTCTTTAACTAATTTTTTGAATTGATTATGAGATGCAAGACTTTTAAGATTGTCTGGTAGTTTGTTATATAATGTTGCACCAATATAGTATGGGTTTTGCTCATATAGTTTTAGATCATGTGAACTGCGTAGTAAGTGATGGTTAAAACGAGTGTTACAGGTATGTACAGAATTTAAAGAAGTAAATTGGTCAATATTAGCATGTACAAATGACAACATTTCTAAAAGGGACGGGAGCGTGAGTATCTTGTGCTTAATAAACAATGGCTTACATGAATCCATATTTCTTAAACCAAATATACATCGTAGTGTTCTTTTTTGTAATACAAATAATCGGTATACAGAAGTACAATTACCCCAAAAAAGAATTGCATGCCTTAAAGCTGATTCTAGATTTGCGTAATAAAAACTTGCAGTTTTGGTATTCACAATTTGCGTTAATCATTTTAACGCAAAGCAGAAATTACATAATTTTTTACAAAGTGCATCAACATGTACATTAAATTTTAGAGATAAATCTATATTAATTCCAAGTAGTTTGTGTGTTGTTACCTGTTGAATATATTTTTTAATTAAACTTATTAGTAAGCTGTTTGAATATTGATTTTGTTTAGAAAAAAATTGCATAGCATGAGTTTTTTCTTGATTACAAGTAAGCCTGTTAGAACTAAAATAATCTGTAATAGTACATAGTGCCACTTTACGATTATTATACAGATTGTTTAAATCTTTGTTAGCAACTAGCACAGTTATATCATAAGCAAATCAAACGAATTTATTATAGGCCATTGCACTCATGATGTCATTAATGTACAATAGGAAAAGCAGAGGCCCCAGGACACTACCCTGCGGAACTCCAACTTTAACAGTGAGTACTTTGGAATTACAATTTTGATATGATACAAACTGTCTCCTCATATTTAAATACGACCTCAATAAGTTGTTTGCTTTACCTCTGATTCCAAAAGAATTTAGTTTCGATAATCATATATTATGTTGAACACAGTCGAAAGCCTTAGTTAAGTCGACATACAAAGCCATAACTTTCACATTACTGTCTAGATTTTTATAGATGTAGTCTAAGATGCTCAATAGCGCTGAAGTAGTTGACCTGTTTTGACGAAATCCAAATTGTTGGTCAATTAAGGCGTTAAAACGTTGAAGAAAGGATATAATTTTGTTTGCAATTAACTTTTCTACAATTTTTCAAGATACAGATAGTAGACATATAGGTTTATAATTATTAAGCATTTTGGGGTCACCTTTTTTGAAAATAAGTATGAATTTATCGATTTTTAATATATATGGAAACACTGCGCCTGTGAGACATCGGTTTATAATATGACCTGAAATAATTTCTGTGTAATTTACACTCAGTTTTTGATGGTACAGCATCCGAACCACAAGAAGTAAAGTTTCTGAGGCCCATTATAACATTATACACTTCTATCTCGCTCACTGGCAATAAAAACATGGTTTTGTTGAGAGTATTGTTAACTGTTAGACTTTCATCATTATTGCATGTTGAGTTTAAATTGGAAGAGATTTTTGCAAAAAATTCATTAAAAGCATTTGGGATGTCTTCTGGATTCTTCGTTTGCTTGTTATTTATGATTAAGGTTGAGTTGCTAGCAGATTTGTTGTTTACATTTTTATTAATAGTGTTGAATACAACTTTTTGTTTATTGCTAGATTGCTTAATTATTCTATAGTAATCCAACTGTTTAGCTTTTTTTAACACGGATTGATATGTTTTCTTATACTTCTTATAGTAGTCTAGGGTGATTAATTTTTGTTGTTTCAATTTAACTTTAGTTTGTTACTCGATATTACTAAACCCTGTTAATCAAGATTTATTTTTGGAATATCTAGTTTGAGTTTTTAATTTAAACGATATTTCAAAATAGTTCATTATATCTATTAATTCGTTTGTTTTCTAATTTATGGTATCTAAGATGTTAACATTTAGATCGCCGCATATTATTAATTTTGTATACTTTCTATTGTCCATTAACTGTAATAAACAAACTTCTAATTGTGACAGAAATATTTCATAGTTTCCCTTTGGAGGTCTATGGACATATATAATACAAATTGTATCTGCTTCAGTTTGAATTTCAACGGCAGAAAACTCAGCATTCATTTCAACACTAAGGTTAACAATACAATCAATTTCTTGCGCACTGTAACTAGTTCTAGTTAACATTAATGTATCTCCCTTTAAGTTGTGACTCCGACAAAAATTACTAGCTATGTTATTAAACTCATTAAAGTTTATTAATTTTAACTCATTTTCTTTAAGATGAGATTCACTTACACACAAGACATTAACGCCCTTTTGATGAATGAAAGTCTTACAATTTATTTCTTGTGCTCTGAGCATTTTGATGCACAACACACATGCCATTACTTTTGGTTAACTGTAATTGCTACTTTTCACTATAAGATGTTTTTGCAATTGCCGACTCCACTTGTTTGAGATAAACGGGACACGTAGTGTCCTTTGCAGAATGATTTGTATTAACACTGGTTTTAAAAAGAGCATTATTATTCGCGCAATTTATGCAGTTTTTTGCAGTAGCTGTACATTCTTTTAATTTATGATTTTGAGAGCACTGTGGACATATATCTGTAGATTTTTTACAGTTTTTAGCTAGGCGATTAAACCCTGAACATTTGAAACATCTAAGCAAGTTATAGTACTTCGATGTGTAGCATCTATTCCATCCTATAAATATTTCTTCATTAACTTAACTTTAAACTCACGAGGATTAACTTCGATAATAATATCTTGATTTTTGTTGTATTTTATGCGTCGTATTACTTTTAAATGAATATTAGGAATTTCAGCAAGCTTATTTTTTTCATTAATTCGTCATCAGTGATATCATTATTCACATCAGCTTTGTGTATCTTTATCCTGGGATTTAGTTTATCCGGTAGATAAACTTCAGCCGACTCGCCAATAACGATTTCTAAAGTTGCTTTTACATTCTGTAAACATTCATCATTGACACAATTAATCAAATCATGCCCATTTCCAGTTTTTTTTAGTTGTCGAATTTCCGGTCCTATGATGATTAAACCGACTTCACTTTATTTCGATTGATATAATCATCTTTAGACTTTATTAATATTACAGGGGAAGATTTAAAATTTGCTTTTTTCAGAATACCACTGTATGTGGTCGGAACTTCTAATTGTTGATTTTTTATTTTATTTGGAATATCAGTATGTACCGGGTGGCCAACTAAGAACGGCCGTCGGCCATATCTCAGGAATGGATTATAGCACAGGTTCGGGAAAACAATTTTTATAAGAAAAATGGCCTCGAAAAACGCCTGGAAATTATTTTCAGAGTTGTAGGTCCACCGCTAGAGGGCGCATTTGACAGTTAAAATTTTAAAAAGCAAAATTTTTCAAAATTTACTCAATTATGGGGTATATTAACTATTACAATCAGATTCCTCGACAAATTCTGCATATTTTTTATTTGACAAGTTTTAGTCTATCTCTTCAAATAAGGGGTGGGGGAGAGTGGGAACCTTGTTACGAAAAAACGCCTTTAATTCATGTTGTGCTTGACCTATTTTAATAAACTTGATGTTGTTTGAAAGAGCTTTTGTTATACAATAGAACATTTGTATATTTGAAGCAATCTGATGAATAACATGAATGCTGGAGGGCGCTGTTTAATATTTTTTTAATATTGTGTTTTCTCTTTACAATTTTAAATGGAAGCATAAAAATTTAAGTAGGTCTTTAAAAAGTAGATTAAATTAGTAATAAAACAGTGAAAACTGCAAGTCCATATCTTTTTCCTATCCTGAGATATCGTAAGAAACAGGTAAATGGCGGGAATTGTTCTTCCAACGTCTAGTAGGCTAGTTCGTGTTAACAGAAATTATTAAATTTAGCATAAAATATCAATAAAAACCGATATTTGCCCAGCAACAACAAATACGGTTTAAAATATGAATTACGATTTACTGATGACAAAATTAGTAAAGAGGGCCATGTAAGATATAAAATAAATTCTCTGTTGAAAACAAGCAAGCTATGATTTTCACGCATATGTCAAAAATTATTCATCGTGTTGCATTTAATAGACTTTCTTTATCTTTTCGTACCAAAATGATTCTTACAAATGAAGAAGCATTTGATATGTTGGTAGTTTATTTTGAATGTATGAGAAATGCAACCGTTGCCGCTAGAGTGTATGCACTGCAGTACCCAAACAGACGGCATCACAGCAGAAGAGTTTTCTCCGACTCGCACATCGTGTGCATACTACTGGAAATGTGAATCTTCCTGTGTACCGAAGACAACGCAGAGGTAGAACAGAGGAAAATGTTATTGATGTTTTAGTTTATGTAAATGTTAACCCTCATTCAAGCACCAGAGCTATAGCTAGAGACTTGGATATATGTCGAACCACCGTCAAAAACATTTTAAGGGAACACAGGTGACTACTTATTTATTAATGCATGTTTTATTTGGTATTATAATGATAAAAATGTTTTAATTTTTTTCGTTTGTCGTTATATGTTTCTCATTTTTATCATACCGAAAATGTCATTACATCAAAGTTAACTTGTGACAACACGACTAATGTATTTGCCGCCATTTTATGTCGTTTCAATAAAACACCAAATGATTTAATGAAATTATCTTATGCTATGTGAATAGATTTGAACTAACAACATGATAATGAAGTGAGGCAAAGTAAAGTAAAAAGGCGAAAAAAATTCGTAATAACATTACGAGAGTTAATGCATTTAAAGTCCTTTTTCGTTTACTAACAACGAAGGACTTCAATGTGTCTTATTGACCTGATTACTTTCTAATATGTACTATTTTAGATTGCACCCATATCACATGGTCCTACACATAGTTTGAATGCTCAAGATTTCGATACCAGGTTGGATTTTTGCAACTGGCTCTCAAATATGATACACGGCGATCCTGAAATACTTTCACGAATTATGTGGACAGATGAGGCTAATTTTCATAGTGATGGAAGTGTAAATCGACATAATATGCACTACTGGTCTGAAACTGGATGCAGGAGGTCCAACATCAGGGTCGTTGGTCTGTAAATGTGTGGTGCGGGATTCTAGGTTGAGAAATAATTGGGCCTTTTTTTTATGAGACTGTTAATGGAGAAAGATATTTGGATTCTTTAGGCAACGAATTGCCACTTCTTTTAGAAGACGTGGACGTTTATTTATTTGGCCACCAAGGTCTCCAGACCTAACTTGTTTAGATTTTTATTTGTGGGGGCGAATAAAAGATCTCGTTTATGCCGATAGACCTACAACAAGAACTGACATGATTGAAAGAATACGACAGACAATACGAAGTATTTCAAGGGCAGAAATTAAAACTGCTATTCTCTCCACCCGTCAGCGATTGATTTCATGCATTGAAAATGATGGACGACATTTCGAACATCTAGAGCGACACTAATTACGTACTTATTTATTTAAGGTTTCAATTCTTAGATTTATCACATTATTATTTTATAATTTGTTCTCATTGTTAGTAGCGACAGCATTACATTTAGGTAATCTAGCGGCAACCGTAACATTAATATGATAACAGTTTAAATTACTGCAGACCCATGTAAGATCTTTTCATCCAGGCTAAATTTAATAATTTCCGTTAACGAGAACCAGCCTACTAGACGTTGGAAGAACAATTCCCGCCATTTACCTGTTTCTTACGATATCTCAGGATAGGAAAAGGATATCGACTTGCAGTTTTCACTGTTTTATTACTAATTCAGTCTACTTTTTAAAGACCTACTTAAATTCTCCCATTTAAAATTGTAAAGAGAAAACACAATATTAAAAAAATATTAAACAGCGACCTCTAGCATTTATGTTATTAATCAGATGGCTTCAAATTTACAAATTTTCTATTGTTTAACAAAAGCTCTTTCAAACATATTAAAATCGGTCGAGCAGAAGCTGAAGTAAAGGCGTTTTTTCGTAACAAGGTTCCCACTCTCCCCCACCCCTTATTAGAAGAGATAGACTAAAACTTGTCAAATAAAAAATATGCAGAATTTGTCGAGGGATTTGATTATAATATTTAATATGCACCTTAATTGAGTAAATTTTGAAATATTTTAACTGTCAAATACGCCCTCTAGCGGTGGACCTACAATTCTGAAAATAATTTCCAGGCGTTTCTCGAGGCTACCTTTGTTATAAAAATGTGTTTCCTGAACCTGTGCTATAATCCATTCCTGAGATATGGCCGACGGCCGTGCTTAGTTGGACACCCGGTACATCCAGAATTTTTACATAGTTAGGATCTAGTTCGCTTAATCGTACTTCATCATACCATTTACCTATGATAATTCATTATTAAGTTTATAAAGTAAATCTTCTTCACGTTTTACACTATCAGAATCGGTTTTATCTTTGGAATTTTTAATGTCGTCATATTGACGGTTTTATTCTATTCCAGCTATTTTTACTTATATCCACAATTTTTGACATTAAATCAAAACATTTTGTATGGACACATATATTACAACTACTACACTTCACTACCGTACGAACATTCGAACTACAGAACTCACATTTTTTTGGAGTTTTGACATTTCCGCTAGGAAATTCATCCGGCACGTCATCCTAGTCCGGCATTCTAACTCTAATTTTTGAAATGTTTGATAAGCCCTGTTGTAGTACAAAAAAGGAATTAGGTAAAATTTGTGTATTTTATTTAAGGGTGGTGCGTGCGTGCGTGCGTGCGTGCGTGCGTGCGTGCGTGCGTGTGTGCGTGTGTGTGTGTGTGTTTTATGAGATGGTATGGCTTTATGGTTATGGACTTTAGTTTAAAATGTGTTGTTTTCTTAAATTTATAAAACACGTATTAAAGTTTTGTAAACTTGGTTTCACACCTATTTGCAATTTTATGGTAGGATATCGATTTAAAGTCTCTAAACTTTCGTTAATAATAAATTTTTAAGTGTTACCTATATTTGATTTAACAGAAATTAGATCAGTTTTGTTAAAGCTACTCTTAATTAATTTTAGTAAATAATTGTAAGATTTGTTGTAAGTTTCGTTCTTTTCCAAAGTAAATCGTTTAAGTAGCAATTTAAAATTTGGTACAATTGTTATGTTTTTTTGTAAGATGTTTCGTATTCAACTGCTAAAATCTCTTCAACTTTGTTGGTAAATACAGGGCGTCTCAGCGAAACCGTTTATGAGGTTGTGGCCAAAATAAAAACTTGAAAGTTTAGAAACTCGTGTAATTGGTTACATCCTCTTCAGCTAAAATAATTTTAGACTTCAAGCGCTTCAGGTTATATCGGAAGTTGCCATCTACTTTGTTATTTTCAATAGAACACCCTTGCGTTTTTGTATTTTTCGATGGAAACCATAATTTTGAATCTTTGTTATTGAAATTATACCGTGTCCATCTATTAGGGTTTTTGAGATATTAAATTTTTCTTTGAAATCTTGTCAACTGGTTGATGTTTACAAAATGGACTGTAACTCCTATTTGGATCCAGGTAAAAAGTTAAAATCCAATTAATCCTGTAGAATAATGCCTAAATTTAGACTTTTGAGCCAGAGTTGAAAATGTACACAAATCAATTTTCTTAAATGGTACACCCTTTCTTTTTTCTTACGTAATCGAATTGGAGATAAAATTTGCTACAAAGTGATATGACATGTTGTTGTACCTCAATGAAACCGTTCTAGAGTTATTTAAAAAAACGGAAAATTTTAATTCCTTAGCCATTATTTCAAGATTTATATGAATGGCTGTGGATACAAGAAATAATCTTTAAAATGTCAAGTTTTTAATGTTAGTGACTTAGTACTTGTCCCTTAACGAAAATAATGTTTATACAAATCAAGAAATTCTTAATTTATTTTTTATAGATGGAAAATGCGACAAAATTCTTAGTAAAACTTGGTCAAGTGTTAAATTGACCAAAACTATAGTTGATGAGATAGAGGGAGAGTTGAATACATTGGCTTATTTCGGAGCCAATTCCAACGACTCACTTCTTGCTGCTGAAGAAGATCTGGGAATCAGTAGGTGTTTAATACAATTCCATGACTACAAATTCCCGTTAGTATAAGAACTTCATCCTCAAGACCCCAACGACAGAGCTAACTTGTGTGAGATACTATATCTTCGAAGTCAAGAGGAAGAGAATTTTTTGAAAAGAATTATCTGGATGGACGAATCTAAGTTTTCGCGTGAAAGGATTTTCAACAGGTACAGCAACCCTGTCTGGGCTTCAGCCAATCCGCTTGAGATCCGAGAAAGAAACTGTTAGGTCAGGTTTAGTTTCAACGTCTTTTACTTTATGCAGGATGATAGGTTCTCTTACGTCTTTGATGACGGCGTGTTACCTCAATTTATTACGGACTGTGGTAATAGATTTTTTCCAACCCGCCTTTGCACTTGAGAAGAGGTTGTTGGTAACCATTGGATGGAGCACCAGCCCATTCATCCAACAAAGGTGATTAAGACGATTAGGACCACGGAACTGGCGTGCAAGATCTCAATCTTTGACACCTTTGAACTTCCACCTTTGGGGACATATCAAGCATCAGGTCTAGCAAACACCGGTGAACGCGAGGGAGGAATTAGAGGCACGCGTGCGATCAGCATTGAACAAGCTCTCCCCTCTGGAAGTACAAACAGCAGTACTGTAGGGCATTACTTCACGCTTAACATCATGCTTAAATGCGAACGGCCACCATTTCGAACATTATTATAATTTGTTTCTAGTTTTTTACATCCATGTTTTGTCATTTGAAGTAAATGTGGATAGTTCTCGTTAAATATTGTGCTACTAAAAATCTTGTAGCATTTTCCGTGTACAAAAACGAATTTCTTCATTTGTATAAACATTAATTTAGCAATAATATTAAGGCGTTTGAGAGATAAGTACTAAGTCACAAACATGAAAAACTTGACATTTGAAAAATTATTTCTCGTATCTATAGCAACCATTTATAGCATTTCCGCAATAATAGCTAAGGAATAAAAATTTTCCGTTCTTTGAAATAACTCTAGAAAGTTTGATTTAGGTATAACAACATACCATATCACTTTGGCTGAGAAGTATAAATTTAGGCATTATTCACAGGCAAAGATTTTCATTTTAAAAAATGCATACGATAAAGGCATCTTTAAACTACAAACTTAATTGGATTTTGACTTTTTATCTCAATCCAAATAAGAGATACAGTCCATTTTGTAAACGTCAACCAGCTGTCAAGATATCGGAAAATAACTTTTATCTCAAAAACCTTAATAGATGGGCATGGTATAGTTTCAATAAAAAATATTCCAAATTTTGGTTTCCATCCAAAAATGCAAAAATATATAGGATATTCCATTGTAAATAACAACGTAGATGGCCACTTCCGGTACCGGAATCGTTGAAGTCTGAAAATATTTTATTTAAAGATCCTAATTCTAAATATTGAAATTTTTATTTTGGTCAAAACCTCATAAACTTCTAATGAATGGTCTCGCTGAAACACCCTGTATAGGAAAAGAGCAATACACGAAACCTTTTTTAAGGAATTCTAATCATTTGTTATGAAAGTGAACATTTGACAAGTTTACGAATCTTGAGTGAAAATGGTAGGAATTTTTCCCATATTTCAGTTGACCCAAGAACGTAGAGCGGAGAAAGACGCGCTATAGATCCATCCATACATTTCACAGATTAATCAATTTTTCTCAACTTGTGGGGATGTTGTTGTAAAAAGGAGTGTAAATATCAGTGTTAGAGTACAAATGCTACTAGCACGGCCATACACAGAAAACATGTCGGACATTGTGCGTTAAGTGCGTTAAGTCATAAACCTTTGAAACACCTACTGAGATTAGAAAAATTTCCACTTAGTCAACACATGAATTTATTGAAAACCATTCATGTCTTTGTAAGAGTAGATTTTCAAACGTACATTTATTAAACATTTTCGACTGAATCTAGTTCAACCAATATAACCTCTTTGCACCCTGTATATGCCCCAAGGAACGTCAAGAAAATTAAATCAATAATTAGTTATTTTTGGTTACTAAGTTGAATTTTATTGTATAAACCGTTTTCGAGGTATCAGCGCTATAAACAGTCGAAGGTTAATGTCCTACTTTCAAAAACTTGGAAGATACTTCAACATTTTTGCTTTTCTAACAGTAAAACTCTAGGAGAAAGTTGCAGTTCAAATTTTCTCCTTTTTATATAAACTACTCTATTTCATTCCACAATAAAACCGTAATTAGGTTATTCACTAAAAAGGAATGTTGTTGTTTTCAGGTTTCTGAATAATCGATATCCTATAACAGAATACTGACAGAGTACTTTGTACTTATATCTTTTTTAGTTTGAGATAATAACTCTTGTTTTCGCAAAGAGTACTTTTAAAAAATACGCAGGACGATGTATGATACCAATGAATTAAATATACAACGCTACCGACCTACTGAGGTTAAAAATTAAAATTTATAGGATAAAGTGGTATATTCTTCTAACACATTGTGCATATCAATGATGACAAAATAAAAATTTTACATTGTTTGAGAGCACAAAGTTTATTGAATGTGAGTAATGCAATAGTGGTCCACTATACTTTAGTTTTCGTGTCGGTGCATGTATACGTAATTAGCATTTTACTTAGTTACAGTTATTATTAACAGCGTGATAACGATAGTAGGTAATTAAGTAAAATGTCGGTTTATAAATTGAAGTATACAGAGTTTGTAACAGTTTTACTTCACATCTGTCCTGCATGTTGATACAAAGTATAATATTCCAAATGGTTTCGTTAGGAGCTACATAAATCATATTGAGAAATTTTGATACAAGTAGGTTCCTATGATTCTTATATTCGTAAGACATATAGGGTATTAAATTAATAGGTTACAAAAAATGGATAGCATTGCCTCCAAAACGAGCTGAAAATAGATTAACCACGATTTATGTAAAATCCAATAAATATTTTGCCTAATGGTTCCTTAAAAATAATACAACACTAATAAAGTTGATAAAGTACATTATAACTGAATTACAGGAAAAGTCAGCACAGAATGAAAATATTAAAATTATTAACCATTTAAAATTTTATTGGCAACAAACTAAATAAAATTGTCTTGAACGCTACATTGAACAAATAATGAAAATAAAAGTTTGACTTGAACCCTTGACCTGTTACAAAATTCGTTATAGCTATGCCAATATTTTCAAATATAAAAAACAATGCGGCTATGCAGACTTGCTTTTATAATATCAAGGGTGAATAAGGTTTTACGATAAGAGAGCACAATGTTTCTCTATTCTTAATATTTCTCCACCCTAACATTAAATGATAAATGACACTCTATATCAAATGATATGTTATATGAAAGGCATTAAAAAAATACATTTTTCAATAAATCTGAAACCGGAATACATGCTCAAAAATACATACAAAAACAGAATTAAAATCCCGGGATAGTACCATTATAAAGTATTTCATAATTACTTTGCTTTAATACTAGTTTGGTTAACATTTAATACCTTTAAATATACAGCAATCTATTCAGCATAAAAGAAATGAAGAAATACAAATTGACCACTACAAAATAATCCACGTCAAATCACAGACAGGAGTAACTTTATTGACTATTCCAAATCACGAGATTTAAAGCACGACGTGTGACACAGTTTCGGAGAAAACACAAACGACCCGTAATTCCAAAAGATTGAGTAGTAGAACGTATGTATGTGTATTACCGTTGCAAAATACGAGCGCGCGTACGTAAGTGTGAATCTGTTCATTCGTGTGCTCGTGTATTAGTGTGTTCACGTGTCCGTGTCCGCTTGCTCGTGTATCTGTGTGTTAATGTACCTGTACGCCCGTATGTCTGTGTGCCCGTATGTCTGTGTGTCTGTACCTGTATCCCTGTATGCGTGTGTGCGTGTGTGCGTGTGTGCGTGTGTGCGTGTGTGCGTGTGTGCGTGTGTGCGTGTGTGCGTGTGTACGTGTGTGCGTGTGTGCGTGTGTGCGTGTATGCGTGTGCGTGTGTGCGTGTGTGTGTGTGTGCGTGTGTGCGTGTGTGTGTCGTGTGTGCTGTGTGTGTGTGTGTGCGTGTGTGCGTGTGTGCGTGTGCGTTGTGTGTGCGTGTGTGCGTCGTGTGCGTGTGTGTGCGTGTGTGTGCTGTGTGCGTGTGTGCGTGTGTGCGTGTGTGTGTGTGCTGTGTGCGTGCGTGTGTGTGTGTGTGTGTGTGTGTGTGCGTGTGGTGTGTGTGCGTGTGTGCGTGTGTCGTGTGTGCGTGTGTGTCGTGTGGCGTCGTGTGTGCGTGTGGTGTGCGTGTGTGCGTGTCGTGGTGCGTGTGTGTGTGCGTGTGCTGTGTGTGGTGTGATGTGTGTGTGTGCGTGTGTGCTGTGTGTGTGTGTGTGTGTGCGTGTGTGCGTGTGTGGTGTGTGTGTGTGTGCGTGTGTGCGTGTGTGTGTGTGTGTGTGCGTGTGTGTCGTGTGTGGTGTGTGTGTGTGTGTCGTGTGGTGTGTGCGTGTGGTGTGTGTGTGTGGTGTGGTGGTCGTGTGTGTGTGCTGTACGTTGTGCGTGTGTGGTGTGTGTGTGCATGTGTGTGGTGTAGTGGTGTGTGTGTTGTGTGGATGTGTGGTGTGTGAGTGTGTGTGTGTGAGTGTGTGTGTGTGTGGTGTGTGAGTGTAGTGTGTGTGTGTGGTGTGTGGTGTGTGTAGTGTGAGTGTGTGATGTGTGTGGTGTGTGGTGTAGGTGTGAGTGTGTGGTGTGTGAGTGTGATGTGTGAGTGTGTGAGTGTGTGTGTGTGTGTGGTGTGTGTGAGTGTGATGTGTGGTGTGTGGTGTGTGAGTGTGTGAGTGTGTGTGAGTGTGTAGTGTGTGAGTGTGTGAGTGTGTGAGTGTGAGTGGTGTAGTGGTGTGTGAGTGTGTGAGTGTGTGAGTGTGTGAGTGTGTGAGGTGTGTGTGAGTGTGGTGTGAGTGTAGTGTGTGAGTGTGTGAGTGTGTGAGTGTGTAGTGTGAGTGTGGTGTGTGTGAGTGTGTGAGTGTGTGTGAGTGTGTGAGTGTGTGTGTGAGTGTGTGAGTGATGTGAGTGTGTGAGTGTGGAGTGTGTGATGAGTGTGTGAGTGTGTGAGTGTGAGTGTGTGAGTGTGTGATGTGTGTGAGTGTGTGTGATTTTGTGAGTGTGTGAGTGTGTGAGTGTGTGAGTGTGTGAGTGTGTATGTGTGAGTGTGTGAGTGTGTGAGGTGTGTGTGAGTGTGTGAGTGTGAGTGTGTGAGTGTGAGTGTGTGAGTGTGTGAGTGTGTGAGTGTGTGAGTGTGTGAGTGTGTGAGTGTGAGTGTGTGAGTGTGTGAGTGTGTGAGTGTGTGATGTGTGAGTGTGTGAGTGAGTGTGAGTGTGTGAGTGTGTGAGTGTAGTGTGTGTGTGAGTGTGAGTGTGTGAGTGTGATGTGAGGTGTGAGGTGTGAGTGGTGTCTGAGCGTGTGAGTGTGTGCGTGTGTGGGTGTGTGCGTATGTGCGTGTGTGCGTTTGTGCTTGTGTTCTTGTGTGCGTGTACTTGATCGCGTGTGCGCGTGTGCTAGTGTTCGTGTGTGCGTGTGTGCTTGTGTGGGTGTGTGCGTGTGCGTGATCGCGTGTGCGTGTGTGCGCGAGAGCCTGTGTGTGATTGAGCGTGTGCGCTCCCGTGCGCGCGTGACTGAGTGCGTACGTGCGTGCTTGCGTCCACACACACACACGTGTGTGGATGTATGCTAATATCCACGATATTTTCATATCGAAAACATTTACATATTTATATCTTGCTCTCATTTCTATTAGAGCTGATTGGATTTTGGGTGAATTAGCGGTAGAGGGGGTGGATTAGGAACTGTTGTTAATTTTTGTCCAATATATCTGAAACAGCTGCATATTTCAAAAATAAAAAAATACCAATATATTGACCTTTATCATATAAATTAATTATGTTCGGTGCAAGTTTTTGATACGACTTCTAATTTATCGGCAAAATAAATCCTAAGGTAGAATTTAAGTGAGAAATATTTTAAATGCTTCTATAAGAATGTGTGATTATATTTTGTTGGATCAGGTTACAATTAATTAAAAATCAATTTCATATTTCTTATTATAAACAATAATTTATCTATTTATTAGTAGTTACATGTTGAAATTACTTAAAATTTGAATGATAATAACATGGATTGATTATACATCGGTTTGAATCGTATATCGTGATACAAGAGATATGTCGATACGTAACGTGGAGAGTGTGAATTTACTATACTCGTCCTTTTACAGCCACAACGCAGCAGCAACGCGACATCGCACCTTATATTTATCGTCGTTTAGTATTTTTTTGTATTTGACTTTATAATAATCAATAGTTAATAAGGACAATTTGCAGTTATTGCATCTAATCAAAGTGTATGATCGGTGCCGGTCCAGCAAGTTGTCAAGAACAGCCCAAAAAGTGAGAACCAGATACTCTTTTGTGGAACGATTTTTGACGGTTCAATTAATTGACTTTTTTTCTATTTTTATCTATTGTCAACAGTTCACTGTTTACTTATAATCTTAAGATCAACAAGATCAGATCACATAACCTATAACTACTAAATAGTCCATGCACCTGTTATGTGCCTATATTTATTCATGTTAAAATTGTACATAATTTTTAAAGAAAATTTAATTTTACGTAACTTTTCTTTATAAAGTGTTTTATTATAAATCAAAGTAAATGGAAAAATTAGCCAAATATGATTGAAAATGCTTAAGCTGTATTACTCTTATTTTTATAAAAGCGGGCGGTTTTGGAATTTTTAGTTAGCATCTAGATGTCTATTAACTTCTATCTGACATGAAATTTTAAACGTCTGTTTGACATAGATTATTGTTTTTGTTTTTATAATGTTGCCTATTTTCCTAATGAACTTATTATAAAGGAGGCTTAATAAATTTATTTCATTTCATTTAATTTCCATTTTATAGGTTGGAAGTTCCTGTGTTGGTTCACACCAGATATTTACATTGGACAATAATCTGAAAGACAATTAAAGCTGTCATCTTTCGTTTTTGAAAATGGAAAGGAAAATTTTGGTTTTCGTTTTAACTTTTTAAGCAAAAACCAATGGCCTTTTTTTACTAAAACATTGTGAAGGCACTTTTTCACAAGGAGTCTGAATCTGTCATCGTAATTTCCATGGCGCCCTAGACGCAAAACATCCATCTTTGTTTTTCTTTTGGGCGTCATTTTGGGTTTTTGCATTTTTATATCAAGTTTTTTTTTTGCTGAATACAATGATGCATAACATGTAAAAGGTCTGCCTTACATTTGTGACAAAATTTGAATTTTTCAATTTTGAGAGATTTGCTTTGGAAAGATAACGACGCTCGATTGTTGTAATGAAACATTTGACATGTCCACGAATTCTAGTGTGTAATTCACGTTTGTATTGCTCTTGCCGCGAAAATGCCTTTTTTCAATGAAGGTAAAAGAGATATGCTGCGAATTTATTATGCTTCGCATCGAAATGCGGAAACATATGTTCAGCGTTATCCAGAGAGACAACAACCGAGTTTAAGGTTTCTTCAATTTATGGATAGAAATTTTGGTGAATATGGTTCGTTTATTTTAACCTAGGCAAAATTATGGCGATAGGCCCAATGAATATAAACAGGAAATCTTACAAGCGGTGAAAATCCATATCATTTTATAATGAACATCTAAATACTAAGTATAATTTTTTTCATTAGGTACAAGACGATCCTTCTCTCTCAACGAGGAAAGTTGCCGATTAG
The DNA here is from genome assembly GCA_036346205.1 of Vesta saturnalis. Classification (NCBI taxonomy): domain Eukaryota; kingdom Metazoa; phylum Arthropoda; class Insecta; order Coleoptera; family Lampyridae; genus Vesta; species Vesta saturnalis. Next base: position 1,202,198 of record JARFJB010002121.1, read on the forward strand.
CTAGACTTATCACACCAAGTCGTTTAGAGGTCACTAAAAACATAAGTATCGGCCCCGCGCAATCCATATTTCGCAAGTTCTTCATCCAGGAGACAGTCATCAATGCGTAGCTTTTTGCATGTTTCTGATAAATGAGCTACAGAACTATCAAAATTTCCTTGGTAATGTCATATGGTCTGAGGAGCGCAAGTTCAGTAATGCAGGAAAATTAATTGCCACAACGAGCATTTCCGGTGAGTTTCAAGGAACGGCGACAGCAAATACGTTTTGGCCTTAATGTTTGGGTTGGCTTTTTGGGCAATACAATAATAGTTGCATTCATCTATGAAGAAAATTTAAATGTCGACCCTTACCTCAATTTATTAAGGACGTTTTTGACGGACTTTATGGACAACAAAATTACTATACAGCGTTTAAATACAATCTGGTTCCAGCAAGTTGGCGCGCCACCGCATAATGTTAGAAGGGTTAGGAACTACGTGTCGGAAATGTTTCCCAATCGAATTATTGCTAATAACGGTGACGTACACTGGCCAGCACGATCGCCGGATCTGTTTCCTCTAGACTATTATTTATGGGGGACAATGAAAAATAAAATTTATAAAACTATACCAGCCGATGTGAATGAACTTCTCGGAATAATTATTACAACTCTTAGACATAACATCAGGAGAAGGGATGTCTCAAGGACAATAGCTAATCTAAGAAAGCGAGCGGCGCTGTGTCTTACCATTTTTTTTTTTTTTTTAATATTTTTCTTTTAATAATAATAATTATTTTGTTTTGTTCTGTCAAAATAATGGTGGAACTGTAAAATTTTTCGTTAAAACAATCGAACGTTGTTATCTTTAAGGAAGAACTGTTATGTGTGATACATCATTGTATTCAGAAGAAAAAAACTTAATACAACAATGCAAAAATCCGAAATGGCGTCCATATGAAAAATGTTGCATCTTTTGCGTTTAGGGTGCCATATATATTAACGATAACAGATTTCGATTCCTTGTAAAAAAAAAATGCCTGTACAATCTTTCAGTTAAAAACGTCTAGCTTTAATGGTTTTTGCTTAAAAAAATAAAAACGAAAACTGAAATTTTCATGTTTTTGCAATAATTCAAAGACAAACGATGACAGCTCTAATTTTCTTTCAGATTATTGTTCACCATAAAAATGTACAACTTTACCCTAATTTAACCGACTGTTCATCTTTAAAGATAAGCGAGATCCCCATGCAGACACACGAAAAATGGACACCCTGTATGTAACAACTGAAGTTAATGGTTAAACATTTAATTTAAATTTAATTCATTTTCCATAAAACAGCGTTGGAATAGATTGGAATACTAAACCAAATACCCTTTCATAAGTTTTGTAAACAAGCAAACTTAAAATGAATTCATAATCAATAATTTATAGAATTTGTTTGGCGCAGTATTAAAGTTATAGAATTTGGAATGTGAAATACGCAAAATTGTTAAATAAATTCAATTTAAAAAGTATAATTTTGACTACTTATTCTTGCTGTAATTCTATGTGGTTGTAGATATTCCTTTAAGTACATTTCTAAACAAGCAGTATTTCAACCAGCTATAGAAATGCATAAACATATAACGGATTATATTTTGAAATTATTATTAACAAGAAAAAGTTTTCTATCATTCCATATTATATTAATTATACACAATTTTTAGTGGCAACAAAAATCTACAAATAATTTTAGATAAATACTAATACAATGCAAAGAACTTGTAACCAACAATATCTAACGATTTGAAACTATTCTGCCAAATTGTGGATAATATCAGCAACTCCAACTATTCATATATGTCAAACATATGCATACAGCATATATACCCCTAGAGTGAGTTATTTCAGTAATCAAGCAACCAACGGAACGTCAGGCATTGTCTTAACGGTACGTAGCCTGTCATTAAGAGCTTCTGGATGTTTGTTACTCATGGTCTGTTATGCAAAGTATTTACGTATAGCAATAAACCATAACTAATGTAAATTCATCCCTACAGCCCCAGAGGTGCAGAAATCACGTCATTTGGCATACAATACGCTTTGTAATTTTACTTTAAAATTATATTTTAACGTTAGAAAAACAAAGCTCATTAGTTTTTATGTTTAAGATAGCTGTGCATGTATCATATCTCATCATTTAAACGATACGATAATTGCTGTATTTATACTTTACTCGTTCATGTAGACAAATTATTCATTTAGTTATATACTTGTTTTGCACTGAAGTTGTGGTAACAATATAATTATTGTTTTACTCTTTCACAAAAATTCAAAGCAACTTTTATATAATAATCTAACCTTATTGATACAAATTAAAGGAAAACTTACAAACTAAACGCATCTAAGTGCTAACGATGACAAAGTTATAACAGTAATAATTGTGAGTTATTAAAACTACCAACGTACACACGGCAAAAGATTGCATCGAGTGGGACTTGAACCCACGACCACTACTTATCCATAGTAAAGCTCTTAATCATCTGAGCTATAGAGGAACGTAGTTCCACTCGATTCAATCCTACACTGTAAGTACCCTATTAGTATTATGACTTTGTCCTCATTAGCACTTAGATGCATTTAATTTGTAAGTTTTCCTTTAATTAGCACCAATTACCCGCCTAAAAGCAACTTTCCTATATTCCAGGGTCTGCATGAAACTTGAAAAGTTCAAGCTTGCAGACACATTGCCACAAACGTGACTGATTACATAAATATATATATATATATATATATATATATATATATATCATATATATATATATATATATATATATATATATATATATATATATATATATATATATATATACAGGGTGGGAAAAATTTGAATGCTCACCATTGGGATCTTAGAAACTATAGGATATACAGGAATCGTTAAATGGGAAAAAAGTTTCTTACATTTATACACAGAAAAAAACAGGTAATACATTCAACAAAAAAATCAAAGCTTACTGAGATATTCATAATAATATAAAAATTGTGATTTTTCATTAATGTTAAAAAAATTTTATTTATAAAGGTAACGATTTGAAATTTGGTGTATGCGTACTGTTCAATAGTCTTTATATCATTTTATAAAAAAACATTGTTCTAGGCCTGCTAGGTATTAAGAAACAATTGCCAACTTTCTTTTTTATTATGGACGCCATATTTGTTTTATGCAATGTTTAAAAGTAGAAAAAAATTGCAATCCAATGGTATTCAATAAGGTTTATACTTAATTTCAATGAAATATTAGCAATTTTGTATTTATCAAAGAGTGCTTTGAAAAACAAATGTTGATGCACGAAATAATACGTCTTACACATCTTAGGTTAATAAGACAGTAGTGAAATCTGATTCAATACGTTAAGATTTAAGATGGTTCGGCACAGTGAATTTGAAAAATTAGATATGTACAACATTTACATTAAAAACCATCGTAACTCTAAAGTCGCTGCGCTTGTTTATCCAAAATATGTATCCGGAACGACAACATCCGTCTAGATTTGTGTTCTCAAGAATTTCAAGGAACTTAATTAAATTTGGAAAAGTTTCGCAGCCAAAAGGTAAATATGTTCGTCATAATGATGTTAACGATGTAAATGTTTTGGCGCAAGTTCATTTAAATCCTGAAACATCAAGCCGTCGTATTGCGAATGAATGTAACATTACCGATCGCGCAGTGCGCAGTATTCTTAAAAAGCATAATTATCATGATTATAAGCTTACTAAAATACAAATGCTTTATAATGGAGATACGAGCAGAAGACTTGAATATTGTCAAGGGATACACAATAGAATGACTGAAGATCCGATTATTTATAAGAAAATACTGTGGAGCGATGAATGTACCTTGAATAATTCAGGTTTATTCAATTCCCGCACCAAACATTATTATGCAACCGAAAATCCGCACTTGATGTACCAAACGAGGCCTCAAAAAAGGTTTTCAATTAATATTTGGTGTGGGATATTAAATGATAAAATTCTTGGACCTTACATTATAAATGGAAATTTAAATTCTAGTTTATATCTTAATTTCCTTCAAATGCATTTGGAAGATATGCTAGACGATTTACCTCTAAATTACATAGAAAGTATGAAATATTTTCAACAAGATAGATGTGCCGCCCATAACGCAAGAATAGTCCAAGACTATTTAAATACCAGATTTCCCAATAGTTGGATTGGCACTTACGGTCCTATACGATGGCCCGCTAGATCACCTAGTTTAAATCCACTGGATTATTTCTTATGGGGGTATGTCAAATCGAGTATTTACAACGAACCATTGTTCAATCAAGAGCAGCTTATTGAGAGAACATTAAACTGTTTTAATCATATTGATGGTGATATGATTGTTCGTGCGACTGCAGATGTACCACGTAATATTTACATTTGTTAGTTTGTTAATTTCGATAATACATAATTTGTTGCTACTGTACCAGTTACTTATTACAAATTTAATAGTTCATGATTAAAATAATTTTACAATCGTATACACAATTTGTTTTTCAAAGCACTCCTTGATAAATACAAAATTGCTAATATCATTGACTAAAAAATTCAACGCTAATATTTCATTGAAATTAAGTATAAACCTTATTGTATATTATACCATTGGATTGCAATTTTTTTCTACTTTTAAACATTGCATAAAACAAATATGGCGTCCATAACAAAAAAGAAAGTTGACAATTGTTTCTTAATATCTAGCAGGCCCAGAACAATGTTTTTTATAAAATGATATAAAGACTATTGAACAGTACGCATACACCAAATTTCAAATTGTTACCTTTATAAATAAAAAAGTTATTAACATTAATGAAAAATCGCAATTTTTGTATTATGAATATCTCAGTAAGCTTTGATTTTTTTTTAAATGTATTACGGTTTATATATATATATATATATATATATATATATATATATATATATATATATATATATATATATATATATATACAGGGTGTATTTTAAAATCACCGACAAATGAAAACTGGAGATTCTATGATTCAAAATAAGACAAAAATTATCATAAACGCTTTTCCGAAAATGCTTCCTAACCGAGTTACAGGTTGATTAAAAAATAGTTTTTTGAAGATTTTTTTAAGATTCCTCACAAACTACAAAAGATATTACACTGAGATTTGGTACACCTAAATGTCTAATCAAGTACAATTAATCAGGTGAGTTTGAGTCAACTGGCTCCATCCAGTGGCGTAGAATATGTTAAGTTAATCGCTTTAAGTAAAAAAAAACGCACGTCCCTGCTTTTTTTTGAAGAAATATTTTTTTGTTAAATTCAACATTTAATTCTGCAAATAAAAGCATACTTAGTATTTTTTCGATTTGGCACCCGTTTTTGAAATATTTTGCATTAATATAACTACATTATTCAGTAATAACCAAATTAAATAAATCAGAGATTGTTTTGCATTTGACAGTTACGTATCTTATGTTTGCTAAAATAGTTGCATTTACGCGTGTTTTGTAATTCATTGTTTGTGTCTAATTACTGTGAACAAATGAATTATTCCAAACGAGAACTGGTCGATATACATTTATGTTATGGTAATACTAATTGTAATGCTCGTGCAGCTGCTCGACTTTATGAACAAAGATTTCCAAATAGAAGACATCCACACCATACTACGTTTGGAATCGTTCATCGTAACTTGTTAGAGTATGGAAGTTTAAAAGGAAAGAAAAATTCCGGACGAAATGCTCGTGTACCAATTAAAATTGAGGAACGCATTTTAGATAGAGTTTATGAAAATTCATCAATAAGTACGCGTGAGTTAGGTTTAGAATTTGGTTTGTCGCATAACAAGTCTTTGAAAGTTTTACGAGAATAAAATTTACATCTCTTTCACCTACAAAAAGTGAATGCATTATTGCCTGCTGACCATCCTCGTCGAATGAATTTTTGTGAATGGTTTTATATAAAAATGCTGAAGATGTACAATTTGTTAGAAACTTATGAGTTTATTTTTTCCCGAAATGGAATAATAAACTTGCATAATTCCCACAAATGGTTAGATGAAAGTCAGCATTCAACTGTAGTTACAGCTCACCAACATAGATTTAGTGAAAATATTTGGATAGGTGTACTAGATGATCACCTAATCGGACCTATCCGTTTTCCTCAAAGACTTACTGGCGAATTCTATTTAAATTTTTTGAGAGAAGATTTGCCAGAATTGTGTGACGACGTACCCTTAGATGTTAGAATGAACATGTATTTCATGCATGATGGTGCACCACCACATTCTACACGAAACGTTAGAGAATTTTTAAATACATAGATCCCTGGACGCTGGATTGGACGAGGAAGTGAAGCACGATCGCCAGATTTAAACCCATTGGATTTTTTTCTGTGGGGGTATCTGAAAACTCGTGTCTATTCTGTTCAAAATGATAATCGGGAGCAACTTTGGAATCGCATACAGATGGTATGCGATGGGATTAAGGCTATGCCACAAATTTTTGAGCGTGTTAGCTTTCATTTGCTAAGAAGAATACAAGCTTGCATTCAAAAGGATGGAGGACATTTTGAACAATATATATAAAAGTAATTATTATTTTGTTTTTGATTCCTTCAATATCTCTTTAATAATGTACCTAATAGTTAACTGCGATATTTTTTTGTAAAATAAAACAAAATTTGATTTTTATTGAATAATGTCGTCGTTTACGTTAATGCAAAATATTTGAAAAACGGGGTGCCGTATCGAAAAAATACTAAGTATGATTTTATTTGCAGAATTAAATGTTGAATCTATCAAAAAAATATTTCTTCAAAAGAACCAGGGGCGTGCGTTTTTTCTTTACTTAAACTGATTAACTTAAAATATTCTACGCCACTGGATGGAGTCAGTTGACTCAAACTCACCTCATTAATTGTATTTAATTAGACATTTAGGTGTACCAAATCTCAGTCTAATATCTTTTGTAGTTTTTGGGGAATCTTAAAAAAACCTAAAAAAAAGTATTTTTTAATCAACCTGTATTTTGGTTAAGAAGCATTTTCGGAAAAGCGTTTATGATCATTTTTGTCTTATTTTGAATCATAGAATCTCCAGTTTTCGTTTGTCGGTGATTTTAAAATACACTTGTGTACACACACACACACGCACGCACGCACGCACGCACGCACGCACGCACGCACGCACGCACGCACGCACGCACGCACGCACGCACGCACGCACGCACGCACGCACGCACGCACGCACGCACGCACGCACGCACGCACGCACGCCGCACGCACGCACGCACGCACGCACGCACGCACGCACGCACGCACGCACGCACGCACGACACGCACACAACACACACACACACACAACACACACACACCTCACACACACACACACACACACACACACACACACACACACACACACACACACACACACACACACACACACACACACACACACACACACACACACACACACACACACACACACACACACACACACACACACACACACACACACACACACACACACACACACACACACACACACACACACACACACACACACACACACACACACAACACACACACACACACACACACACACAACACACACACACACACACACACACACACACACACACACACACACACACACACACACACACACACACACACACACACACACACACACACACACACACACACACACACACACACACACACACACACACACACACACACACACACACACACACACACACACACAACACACACACAACACACACACACACACACACACACACACACACACACACACACACACACACACACACACACACACACACACACACACACACACAACACACACACACACACACACACACACACACACACACACACACACACACACACACACACACACACACACACACACACACAACACACACACACGCACGCACGCACGCACGCACGCACGCACGCACGCACGCACGCACGCATTCATAGTTCAATGTTTCGTGTAAATCACGAGTATGTATTTAGTTTAAGTGTAGAATTTAAGGTTTTTTAGATATAAGTACATTTAGATTAGAACATGTCAAATCGTACATTTTTGAACCAATATATGGCTCGTGAGGTATCATTTTGTGCGGAATTATGCACAGATTACAATTTTGTTTTCAAAATGTAAGTCAGCAGTATATTAAGAAAGTTATGGCATAATTTGTATTTTAGTCAAGTTTTCAAATTTGTTTAAACCAATCAGAGGCTTAGTTACTTTGTTTGTATTGTAAGAAAAAAATTAAAATTTTTGTAGCTAACAGGATAGTATATAAGGAATTGATTCTGAATTCCTCACTCCCCTCTCTCTTCCAATTGTTCTTCAAATTTTAAAAGTTACTAACAAAAGTCAAAGTGTTGTGTTTTGTGATAACATGTAAGTTTTAAATTACCTTACTTTCGGAAATTTTGAAACGTGGTTAGTGAAGAGCCGAGAAATCAGAAACAATTGTTCTTAACCTACGATCAATATAAAGTTAGGTTACCGATAATTTTCTATAATAATAAAAGTTTGTTTCGATTCAAGTTTACCGTATTCAAAATTCGCTTGATGTGTTTTTGTTTTTGTTTATGTTTGTCGTAAGTAAAATTATTCAGTTTTCTGAACTGATGTTTATTTTTTTCTGGTGCGACATATAATAATAATAAGAGATATTTCATATCGGGATCTAAAACAAAAAAGTGAATCAGAATTAAAGTTTTACGACCTTAAAACAAAATTCTTAAATCCAAAATTTTACAAACATTTAAACAACACTTAAATAAAATATAATTATAAATACAGTGCTTAGTTGAAATTATTTAAGCCATTATAAGCAACTTCACGTTTACCAAAAAAAGAAAAGTCATCATTCAACTAGGTGTACGGTGGTTGAAGATTGGAAGTATTTGCAGCAACGATTTGAACAGCGAACCTGTAACATCGACTACATATGGGAAGAAGCCTACTCAAGTTGTATATGGAACCAGCCAAATGAAGACATCTTTTGGAAATATGCCGATATACATGTGAGTCCATTTACTATAACCCTTAAATTTTTATCCATTATTTGTGTAATTTCTTGCATTTGTGTTTCATTTAGATGTGTATATGTTTACGCAATAACGGTGTAAACATCTGTAAAGTGATTAAACATTTATTATTCTATCATCATATCAATTTCAATTATAAATTTATTAAACTCACATTTTTAAGAATTTTCCATTTGACAATTTTGACAGGCTGCTATTTATTTCAATTAAGACGCTACGCATGCGTCTTTGTGCAAATTTAATTAAAGGCGATTTCACATACGATCTATTTATCATAATTTTAAATTCACATATAAAAAATTAAATTAATATCAAAGTGTAAATTATTTTTTTTCATTTGCCCAACAAATACTAAATGAACCCTATCCCCAATTAAAAGATATAGAGCCAGTACATTATAAACAATTTATATTTATTTTTAATATATAAGTATCATCTCAATTTATATATATATATATATATATATATATATATATATATATATATATATATATATATATATATATAACACACATCAAAACTAATAGGGCACATACAGTGTAGGATTGAATCGAGTGGAACTAGCTGCCTCGATAGCTCAGATGGTTAAGAGCCCTACTTTAGGTAAGTAGTGGTCGTGGGTTCGAGTCCCACTCGAGCCAATCTTTTAATCTTTTACGGATTGATACAGATAATTAAAGTAATACCATCATAAATGTACCAGGTGTATGACTAAGGAAGACGGCCGGCCACAACCCGGAAACTATTTGAGATTGAGCAGTGAAAAAAAATCTTATAATAAGTGTGGTCAAGAGAAAATGCTGGAAATTCTTTTTAATTTCCTACCATTGCCGCCAGAGGGCGCTTCATTGATTTCAAATTGAAATTCCCATTTTTTGGTCAACTTTCCTTAGTAATGCATTTAAAAAAGTATATCAATTTTAAACTAGTGATCAATATGTGAAACTTTATTTAATGAATTTTTACAATTGCTCTCAAAATAAAGGAAGGGCGAACCATATAACGTGTTACTGGAAAAATCGTGTAACTTTGAAACGGGTTGCTTGAATTGGTCTCCATGTTAAATGAATACTTGATATTACCAAACAAATCCAAAACCACAACAATTTCTTATCTCCGTCTACCAATAGAGGCCGCAACTTGTTGAAGAAACAAAACGGTCGACCTTTCTAAAAAAATTCAAATGATACCAAATGTTTTTTTCAATACTATTGGAAGGAAAATTAATAAGGGAGTAAAAAAAATTATGGCTCTTATACAATCAAAGATATAGTCAAAAATGTGGTAATATAACAGGAAATTTGAGGTATAAACAAATCGTACGTTTAAAATTAATAAGTATGTTATGAAAAGAAAAATGAATGATTTGTAGTGATCATGTCGAAGGTGCAAACTAGATAACGTTGTTGTATTATAAGCAAAAATGCCAATTTCCATTGAAAAAGCGTTTGATATGCTTGTCGCATATTTTGAATGCAGGTAACATGCAACTGCACGAATTTATAACATGCGATATACCAACAGACGGAGATACGTCCGTCGAGTTTTTGTTCGATTAGCACCCATCGTCCTATATAGACGAGCTCGAGGTTGTACCGAGTGAAACTCCATAAATGTCTTGGCAAGTATTGTAACTAATCCGCATTTAAGTATTAGGATAATATCACAAAATTTAGGAATATCGCATGGAAGCGTTCAAAATATTTTAAAAAAGCACAAGTAAGTAGATTTCTTAAAAATATGATTTGTAAAATTTCTAAATTTGATTTCCATACATGATAAGAAATGTTTAATATTATTTATATTTTATTTACACAGGGTGATTTCTAACCTACGGAGGAAACTGAAAGAGCAAGTAGAGGGGATCAAAATAAAGTTGTTTTTAAAAAAAAAATTGATCAATCGGTAATAATAAGAAAGTTACAACGCTGGCTTTTTATAATTTACGTTTACATAGGAACACAAACACTTCTCACACACTCTGATAAATTAATTTTATTTCATACTGTACTGTAATATTGGGTTTTACGGTAGAGTGTAGTCGATAGTAAAACACATGTATACGGTAGTGTAGAATTTTTACGAAACCCAATTCATAGCTGGCTTTATAAGAAAAATTTATGTATTAATTATAACATATTTATCAAAAATAAACCAAGTTACAACCCCCAATTAGAACTAAGAATATTTTGGAATCTGAAAATAATATTAATTGTGCAATTTTAGTTTCCATTAAAATTTCTTCATGACGTATTGTTGCGGCTAAGGCGTTATTATTGACATTCGAATTTGTGTTGCAGACACTGCCTCCTAATGGTACAGTTTTTGAAGAGACTCATTTTCTTGTAACTACGTCCACAAAACTTTCGTCGCCTTGAATCATGTGTGCAATTTTGTTATTGCCAGTAAGACAGTCTTGAACATATCTTTCAGCGACGGCGTTGCTTTTCCACCCTCCAAATCTTTCGAGAACCGAAGTATCGGCTCCAGAATCAGCAAGAAGTTTAGAACCTGTACGTCGCAGAGAATGTCCATTATAACTTTCAGGGTTTTTCAAACCCAAAAATTCCGCGATTTTTCTCGCCACTCCACCAATTGTGTGAATTCCAACTCTTTGATTAATGCCGGTATCACCACAAACAACTTACAGTGCTGAACATATTTTGGTCGTCAATTGACGTATTTTTGATAAAGAGCCAAAAAGTTAATTCCTTCAATGTCTTTGATTATTGTAAATACTCGTGCCCGGTTAGTTCTTGTTTTAGGAATGTTAATAACTGCTTGAGATTCAATGATTTCTAAGTCTCTTATAGACATTTCATTCAGTTCCTCACGGCGGTGGCAGCCTCCAGCCATTCCAATCAGAGAAACCACCTAAAAATACACATTATTTTAAGAACAAATTGTTCACAAATACTAAAAAGTAACTTACTTTTATCAAAAGATACTCCTTATCAGGAGATTTTTGATGAATTCATAAACTTCTTCTCGAGTGAGAACTTGTGCTTGTTTAGCCTGGTGATAAGCTGCATTGATTTTACCATCGAATATTTGCTCCACAAATTGTATTAAAACTATGTATTTAAAACGAAAATGTTGCCGCCGACATTTATTAAACACCTTGTATTCTTTATTGTGACGCTTCTCAGACTTGAGGGGAATAAGTTTTGGTGTAGCTGCTTTGCATTTTTCTAAGATTTCGTCAGAATTCTTCATATTTTCATCACACATTTTTACTGTTTTGACTGGTCGCAAATAGTAAACAAACAACCCTAGCGTCCCAAGCAATCCCGCTAATTTTGAGTGAGTTTTCTGTATGAAATAGTAGTTATTTACAGTTGATTGCGTCTTCAACTATTCGAAACTTATGCCAGTGCCGTATTCTTTAAAAAAAAGGCTCAATTGTTTCTAAGAACTTTAAACCGTTGTAACTTTCGTATTATTGGCATTTGATCTCAATTAAAAAAAAAACAACTTTATTTTGATCCCTTCTACTTGCCTTGTCAGTTTCCTCCGTAGGTTAGAAATCACCCTGTACTTATATTTTTTATTCCTTCATTCCTAAGTATACTATTCCTTTATTCCCACCTTTTTAGATGCCATCCATATCATATTATCCTTCAAGTTTTCATACCTCAAGATTTTGGTAGAATGTTGAACTATAGCAACTTGCTATTAAATAAGACAGAAGAGGATCCTCAACCTTTATCTAGAATTTTGTGGACAGATCAAGCCACTTTTATTGGCGACGGAAAGTAAATTTGCATAATTTGCATTACTGGTTGAGAGTCAATCCTCACTGGCTACGCGCGGTGCAGCACCAAGGGAGGAGGAAAATTAATGTCTGGTGTGGAATAATTGCCGGAAGAATTCTTGGACCAGTGGTGTTCGAAAGAGCATTGGCTGGTAGGATATACCAAGACTTCCTTCAAATAGAACTACCCGGTCTACATGAAGATATTGCCCTTTAATAGAAGGACAATTTTCTTCCAAAATGATGGTTGTCCAGTATATTTTTCATTAAATGTACGACATCTTGATGAAACATTTCTAGGCAGGTGATAGGTAGAGGGAGCATATTCCCCTGGCTCCTCGTTCTCCGAACTTAACTTGTTTGGATTTCTATTTATGGGGCCGGTTGAAGGATATGGTATATCAAACTAGAGTGACGACAAGAGACGACCTACTAAAATGAATTCAAGAGGGAATACGTTCAATACCGGCGGCAGAATTTGAATGTGTTGTGTATTGAAAATGATGGTCGAGAGTTTGAGCACTTAGGAGGTCAATAAAAGTATTATTTATTAAATTGGTCCTTTTCAGGACCACAGAAATTTTGCAGGAAATCAAAGTTTTCATTCCCTACTTATTTATTTTAAGCGTACCATTTCTTTATACCTCAAATTGCTGCCTGTTATGTTATCACATTTTTGACTATATCTTTGACTATAATAGCTTTTGACATAATTCGTTTTTAATACTCCCTTCTTCAATAGCAGTGAAAAAAATATTTGGTATCAGTTGAATTTTTTTAGAAAAGTCGACCGTTTTGTTCCTTCAACAAGTTGCGCCGTCTTTTGGTAGACGGAGATAAGAGGTTGTTGCGGATTTGAATTGCTTGTAGTATCAAGTATTCGCTTAACATCGAGACCAATCTTGACAAATTCTGGCAACCCTTTTCGAAGTTAAATGGTTTTCTCCAGTAACACATTGTATGGTTCCCCTTCCATTTATTTTGACAATAATCGTAAAAATGGGTTAAACAAAGTTTTACGCATAGATCACTAGTTTACAATGGATATATTTTCTTAAAAACATTACTAAAATTCCCAAAAAGTGGGAATTTCAATTTCAACTCAGTGAAACGCCCTCTGGCGGCAATGGTAGTAAATTCAAAGTAATTTCCAACATTTTCTCTTGGCCACATTTTTCGTTAGATTTTTTATTTCACTGCTCAATCTCAAATATTTTCTGAGTTATGGCCGGCGGCCCTTATTAGTTGTACACCCGGTACATTCTCACACGGAATGGAAATTCCACTTTGCCGAAGCACATAAAATTTATGCCAAAATTACGGCATGCAATTGAAAAAAAAACACATCTCAGTTAAACTACAATAAATAACTACTTCTGCGCATTGATGATAATTTTGGTTTAAAGATTTATTTTGCATATGTTTAGGCGTAATACCGTGAATTGGCAATAAATAAAATGCTACTTGACGTACCTCTTATGGTTAGGAATGTTGTTTGCTTCCGCCCGCCAATAACAATTTCCTAATCCTCAAAGCCGTCCAGAAATGTAGTCGGCAAAAAGTTAAAATTTTTAGTTTGGCATCACATGTTCATACATGAACATTTTCTGACAGCTGTAGTGTGTATGAAATACGCACGTTTAAGATGTTAATGTTTAGTGCTGTCTAAATAACTCACAACATGATGGCGGCACCAAAACAAATTTCAAAAATATCTTTATTGAATTAATAACGTCCGCTCAAAAATGTGAATCACACGTCCAGAAGCTATTTTTGCGAGTATTCACAGATGAAGACCTAAACCCGCATTTCTGCTCATACTCGCAAAACTATCGTTTTTAACCTAAAGATGCAGATGACTATTGAAGTACTGACAATACCAAAAGTAAGTGCCAACAACTTTCCTTTCTCGTCCTATAATTTGCTTTACCTCGGACCAAATCTTTGTGTTTTAGAACAAAGAACTTCATTTTTAGTTCATTCAGATGTACGTAATCTGAAGGGCTTGAAAACTACAAATTTGCGTAGCTATCAGTATCCTAATCACATCTAGTACATTCTAGTGGCCATTAGTTTATTAATTTATCATAAAATGTACGCCTATTTGAATTTTTTGATAAATTCCGTGTGTATACATCATTTCACAATTGCGAAAGATACTTTCACATTTGGAACTTTCTCGAACGTCAGTTCTTGGTGTAACCCTTACTCCGATTGGTTTACTTCATTTTACTGCCACTGCACATTAACATAGTCACATATTTAGGGTAAGATGGTCTCCGTTGAAATACAATTAAAAAGCTTTTGATATTAGATATTATAGACATCACAGTTTATAGGTTATATCAAAGTTCGGAATTTGAATGAAATTGGTTTCATATATATCTTTATTCTTCCAGTAATACGTTCACCAAATTTATACAATAATATTTTCCGGAATATGAAGGGTGTGTTGTCTGTGATAACTGGGTAATAAATGTAAAATATCTCCGAAAACAAGAAATTGTAAAGTGGTTTTGTAAAATTAATATCGTTAGACTAATTAATCGAGTATATAAACTGGTAGTTATACGTTTTACTCTTATGTTGAGCGTTTCATAACAAAAGAATTACTTGAAATGTATACAGTTTAACGGCGTCTCTTATTGTTTATAAACAACTGTCTTCTGCTTTGCTTGTAAGCCTGAACTCACTGTTGATAACTTTTTTTAAATTTGTCATAATTTTATATATTCACTGTTTTAACAGAGCTTATGAAGAAACCGTGAACATATAACTATGACATACATTTGGTGTCATTCTATAATTAGCTTGAGCTGCTACTACTTCTCTAAATGTTAGAAATTCATATAAGGATTTTTTTATTAATAGCTTTATGCGAAATTTGACTTTACTATTAATATCTGCTTCGATCGAGATGAAAATTAACCAAAAAAGTAGTAGTCACGTGAATCGCATTATCTGTCAAATTGCAAATATTAATTTTTTTCCAAAAAAATTTAAATATGTATATATTTCTCAAAATATCGAAAAAAATTATCAGAAAAGGTTTTTCTAAACGCAATGTTTAGCCCATATGCGAAATTTCAGCTGTACAAGATAATTTAGATTTTTTGTTCATTTTTTGTAAATTGCACCACAACCTTAAAAAACTTCTTAATTTTGACAATGCTTTCTTCCAGACACATTTTCTTTAAAGTAGTGCCACACTAAATGTGTTTTTCTACAAAATCCAAATAGGGCTATTAAAATTTGGTCACATGTGACGCAAAGTTTATTTGTTTCTGGCCTTGTATGAGGTAACTTCTGAATATAACTATTTTTGAAAACGTAGTTTGTGTCTAAAGTAATACACATTAATATTAACAAAATAGTTTAATTAAAAGGAGTCAAATTTTTTAATAAAAAATCATAATATAAACATCAAACGCATTTAAAGTTCCATGTTTTTAATTAATAGCAAACTATTTTTAGTGTTTGAATATTAAATTAAAAACAATTCAAAAACTTAAAATTTAAAATTAGGTTTCTGTCCATTTCGTTCAATACTAACAATTATTCTTCTTGGCCCATCTTTAACGGAGTTTCTCATACTCAGGGGCGTTATTTCTAAAATACAGCTTTGAATCACCGCTTCTAAATGATCATTATTACGGAAAGGCTTTTGTTTGTAAACTTTTTGTTTGAGAAGAGAAAATCACGTCGGGTTAAGTACGGAGACCTAGCAGGCCAGTATTGCTCCATATTACGCCTAATTACTATCCCCCTAAATATTTCCAAGAGGTGTTCTTCAATCTGTCTTCTGTTATGGATGGGGACACCGTCACACTGGTACCACAAATCATGCTTTATTTTAATAGGCATATTGTCCAAAACTTCAAGGATCCAGGTGATAAGGAAGCGAAGGTGTTCATGACAATTTAAATTACCTCAAAAAAAAAAAAGGATTAACAACTTGGTCGTTTAAAACGCCGCACCACACATTTGTTTTAAAGGAATACTGGTCCCTGCATTCTATTATGAGATTTGGATTTTTATGAGCCCAACATCTATAATTTTGACAGCTAACAACACCGTTTGAAGTAAAAGTGGCCTCATCGGTCGATACAACGTGAAAGGGAAAGGACATATCTTCCTTTTCCCCCTGGTACCAAGAAGGGAATCACAAACTTTTCTTAAAATCTCATTCCTCAAATTTGGGTTTACAAGTTTTAAATTTATTTTTATGTAAAACCTTCCTTACACTCTCTCTTTGAACGTGAGTTCTGCAAGAAACATCTAATACTAGTTTGACCATGTTCCACTGCATCTAGGCACTGATTTAATTGGGTTTCTTCACTATGTTTTATATGATTATGAAGTTTTTTAGATGAACTTTCCACCGATCCACTTGATTTAAATTTTGTCATAATCCTACTCACAGTAGATTGTTACACATTTTATTTTGGATGCCCTTCATTCAAAATGTTGGCTGCTACACGATGACTTGTGTTTTCACAAAGTTTACGTTTTTCTAGTTTAATACGCAGTATTAATTAAAAGCCACTATGACAAACAGAAAGTGACCTGACTATCATTATTATAGCGAGGGCTTGTTGATCTTTTGTTTTACGTCCAACATGTTTTTGGTGCATCATCGTAAGGTACAATACAATTTTGTGGAAAACTGCACTTAAATAATAAATATTTGTATTATAAGTAAAGAAAAGTATTATTTTTCTTTAGGAATCGCGATCTTTCTCATTGAGGCGCAGCCGAGATTAGAAACGTGATGAGTAAAGAAGAACCTAATTTTTTTTAAGAATAATACATAAAAATTTTTCGGACACTAAATAGAAATGGATTTTATAAGAAATTATTTAAAAAATACATGACAAGCGCGAGAATCAAATTGTCGTTTTCATCACTGCAGCAACGAAACAAAAATAAGTAAACAAAAATTTTGTCAAGTGTTATCGCGTGAAAACGGAAATAAATAATGAAAATCATCCTGAAATATCGGCGTTAGCGCTTGAAGCTGTTCCTAGTTTATTACCCTTAAAATCACGAGATAAATATGAGAAGACCGACAATATTTTCAATTCTTGGAAGACTTCAAAGAATGTAAGTGATATCGATGAAGAAGTTATGCTTTCATGAAAAGGTTAGTTTTCCTGAATACATTTATTTATTTATTTTAAGTTTTATCTTTATATGTGATTACAGGCTGAAAGACTGAAATCTACCACGCTGTAGTCGACATACTCCATGTTGAAAAGTACGTTGAGAGTGAACGTGAGAAAAAGGTGATATATCGAATTATGGGAAGTTACAGTTATATTTAAAGCGCCAAAGTGAGGGATATGAAGCAAAAAAATCAAACATTCTATCGCAGAATGATGTGTCAAAATTTTTAACACAAACGCCTGACGATAATTCTCTTCTGATTACAGTGGCGTTAGTTTTCGATCTGTCGTAGTGAGGCGCTAAAAACGTTAATGTGACATCGAGGATACCGGCTCTCCATGACCCAAATACAAGGAAAAAGCGTATATTAACCGTTATGACGGAAACGAGAGGAATTAATGAAATTGAGTTGATATGTAATATTGCGTCCAAAACACATCAATCACTCAAGATCACTATACATACATAATATTGTAGGTAGTCTTTTTTGTTGTGAGTGGACGAGATACAGTAAGGCGTGTGTTGCTGCGGATAATAGTTTTCCAGATAGGAGGTAAACGTTGTCCATCGTCTCTTATTTAATGCTTCTGGTCTTTTTAAATGTGTATGGCTTCTCTAATTATACGTTTTGTTAGTGTATCTGCTCGAGCTAAGAGCCTTACCTTATCTGTGTTGATTACATGCCCTATTTCTATCTTATGAGTTGTTGTCGAAGACGATAGGTTCTTTTGTCTAATGACTATTTTATATGCTTCAACTCGAACAGATATTCTGCGATTCGCTTGTCCAACATAGCTTCATTTGCGTGTACTGCAGGAGATTTCGTATACCCTATATTATTCGTTAGTGTATCTGCTCAAGCTAATATCCTTATATTATGTGTGTTCAGTTTTTATCTTATGAGTTGTTATTTAGGACGATAGGTTTTTATATCTAATGGCTGTTTTATGTTCATCAGCTCGAAGAATATGCAGATGGCAAGGATGACGACGTGATCTGGCGTTCAGGCAACGGTTTGTATGTGTAGATTTTCTGTAAATATCTTGGTTGAAGTCTCGATCGTTGTTCTGTGTATTTAATACATAAAAAAAAACTTTACATCAGATAAAACTATACCGAAAGTTACGTATAGTTAAAATAAACTTATTTGTGATATAATTGTTCTAAACAGATGCCGCAACAGTAAACTATAACCTAATGCTTTCAGAATTAAACCCAGACCAGACATTATCGGCTCAACGATAATTCTAAAAAAATCCAGCGAAAGCTTTACTATCCATAACTGTAGATATAAACTAGACCATGCAAACAGAGAACCTCTAGATACTTTTCAAGAACTCACTTCAAAGAAATCCATCAAATTATTTGGGATCCAGTCGAAATATATGGATTACTAAAAATGCACAAAGGGAAACCTGGCTTTTAGGTCCTATCGTAAGTGCACCTACACATAAACTTGCCCGTCTCTTAACTCACAAACTACAATCAATAGTTGAAAACGCTCACTCATACATAAAAACTTTCGATTTCCTATCAAAACTCAGAAATGTCAGTTTTGAAGTTAATGACATACTAGTTAGTTTTGACGTTAACTTTTGGTTTACTAACATACCTGTAAATGACACTATAGAAATTCTAAGAAAGAAACATTCAATCGACGTAGACTTCATAAAATTAATCCAACATTGCATGCAATCAACTTAATTCATCTACAAAAACGAAATTTATAGGCAAATTATGAGTACACCAATGGGCTCACCTCTTTCACCGGCAATTACCAATATAATCATGACTGACCTTGAAATTACAGCAATAGAATCTTCTCCTTTAAAACTTAAATGTTGATATAGACATGTGAACGATACTTTCGTTATTTGGTGACATGGTAAAAACTTGAACACCTCAACAGCAGACAGAAAAATAAAATTGACAATGGAGACAGAAAACAGCACTAGTCTTCTGTTTTTGGATGCATTAATTACAAAGAACAACGATGGAAGCTTCAACTAAGATATTTACACAAAATCCACACATAGAAACCGTTAACTGAACGCCAGCTCACAACTTCAGCCTTTCCATCTACACGCTGTTATACAAACTCTCATTACAAAATCTTTTAAACCCACAGACAACATAAGTAAAGATATCGAAATTAAAACCTTACAGAAATATTACTACAAAATGGCTATAAACAAGAAGTTATCAATAAAATCATAAGAATAGTAACGGAGCGAATATTCAAACCAACCAAGAAGATAACAGAAGAAATAAGACATTAGTGATGCTACCCTACATAAAAGTGGTAACTGACACTATCCCTAGAACGTTTCCAAGAGATCAATTTTAAACAGTTTTTAAACTAGGAGTATACGAAATCCCTTGCAGTACACGCAAATGCAGCTATGTTGGACAAACAAGTCACAGAATATCTGTTCGAGCTGAAGAACATAAAACAGCCATTTACTGTATTATAAAGTATCTCTGTTCTGGCAAATGCAGGATTTATATTTACTGTTTACCCGATAATTCCTTCAATAATATTGATTTCCTTTTTGAATTGACTGTATTACAAGAAAGTAGTTATGGAAGTTTAAATTGACATGGTAGTGCCACCTATCGGACTTGTAGAATACAGAAGTAACCGGTAGAAACCGGTTTCTACACATTTTGGATAATGTTATCGGGTTTAGTTAAATACCGCTAGAGGGTGGTACCGTAATTGAATTTACAAATTATTAAATGGGCGATTTTATGTATTTTTACATTGACTGGTAACATTAATATTTTTCATCGATTTCCGGAAAAAAACATGCAAGAACGTTGTTGCTAATTCGCCATTGCTAAGTGTAAAAGCGCCTTGAAAATTCTGATTCTTACTTTTCGTGCCAATCGGCAGTCCCTAAAATAGGAAATTTTAATTAAAAATTATATTTACCTTGGGATGACTATTGACCGCTGTTATTAGCAGTTGTATATGGATAACAGTACTTTTTAGTGATGGGTAAGACACCGAGATTCCTTGAATCTTTGATAATGTTTAACTTTCTTTTAGTGTATGATGAACCCTTCGAATTAAATAAACCGTTGATAGATTAAAACAAATAATACTCGCCTTACATCATAAGAGGTAAAATCAATTGATCGAATACCACTTTGAATTTACTCGTGTTATTTTATTTTAGCTCTTTTGCTTCTTTTGCTTCCTCCGTTCTTTAGTTTGTTCTTTTGGATTTTCGTTGTCTGCGTAATTATTACAATTATTGTGAGTAACTATACGTTGCAACGGTTACCGAAGTACAATCATTCTAACCTGTAACTAGGACGAAGCTATTGATAGTGGGATATAGATGTTACCTTCTCGTCAACCAGGTCAGAATATTCTACTATACTCTATGTTCAGTATATAAATGCTTGAAAACTGCCTTTTCAGTGGACAACTTTATTTCTACAAAATAAATATGTGCTTTATTAAACGACACCACCAACATAGTAATAAAATATTTACCTTAACAGATAATTTGTCATTTATAATTTGCTTTGTTTGACATCACGGTGTTAGTAAGTTCAGAATTTGGGTATCATTCACTATTGTGAAATTACTGTAAAACGATGTGAATGTTAACTGCTTCAAGGGTTGGTTACAATAAAATAATGTGAATTTACATAGAATAACCTTTTAAACCACACCTTGTATGGTATTAGCGTCACCATCCATCTTATTGTGTACTGAATAACTGTTGCTGCCATCGTAATATCGTTGCCCAGTAGCTTAATTCGGTTTCGTAATAACAGTTATGTGCGTAATATCACTCAGTGTCGTACTTTAGATTTTCGATCGGGAAATTAAAAATTGTTTTATTTATCCGTTAGATTTAAGCATATTTTAAAATTGTGGTGGACAGGGTTCAGTCTACACACGACATAGATTTAATTGTCTATTTGTTAAGCGTTGCTAATGTCTAGTGTACAGTGAATAATTGTTACCAGATAGTGTATTTCTATTCATCATTTGTAGGGGTTTATTGAAATTTTGTGTTTTGTAATATAACGGCAATTCAAGTTACCGAAGTTATGATCGATGTATAGATATTTTGTTTGATTGCGACTTTTCCTTTTCAGGTCAATTTTTGAAAAACCCGAAAGGTTTATTAAACATTTAACTTTTGGATCTCTCCGTTTTGCTTTGAAAGAAATTTTTAAGACACTTTCTTAACTTGTCTTCGTATGGTAGCTATACACCTCTACATAAGTTATGATTACATAAGCATGCTGAATTAGGATATTCGCATTGGGGAAAATGTATTATACAAGTCTAGTCTTATGCTAACAAGTATTCACTTTTTCGTCAACTAAACTTTACACTTAGCTTACTATTTGATTATGTATCATTACGCACTGAATAAAACACTGACTAACATATACAAGTGTTTATAAATCATGATTCAAAAATTTTAAGTTTTAAATATTAATAACCTGATTAGTTTAAATAGAACACCCTGTATTTTATGTCAACAGCAGATGTAGAATTAGTTCGCAATCGAATACTATAACACTGTCATATGTCTAACTCTTCTTGTTTTCAAGGAAAATGCACATTTTCAGAAAGCAAGTTTATTTAAACAAATTTAACACTTAACAAGTCGCCTATGGTAATTTGACAACTCAGAATTGCTGGCATTAAAGATCAGGTTTAGGCAAACAAATTTGAATAATGATATGTTACAATTTATTTACTAATTAAAATAATGATGAAAGTAATAGAATGGCGGAAAAATTGTAAAAACATTTCTTATAGCAGGCGTTCAAAATGACGACCGTCTGTCTCTAAACACAAGCATACCCACTTTTCCATATGCTTTGAAATGCTTCTCTAATACGTTCCTTCATATTCTCTGGTGTGGTTGGAGGTGTCTTGTAAACGGTTGTTTTTACGAATCCCCATAAGAAGAAATACGGCGAAGTCAAGTCAGGGGGGCGTGGAGGTCCATTCTGATATCCATTTCTCCCAATCCAACGATTTTGAGAATTTGTATTTAAAAAATCTCGAACCTCACGATGGAAGTGTGCTGGCGCACCATTCAGTTGGAACGACATTGTTGTCTGTATGTTCAAGGGTATGTCTTGTAACAGGACTGGGAATCCTATTGCTTAAAAATTTAAGAACAATGTACCATTTAAATGTTCTTAAAAAAAATAAGGCCCATGTAAATATTAACCGATTGTCCGGCCCCACACATTTATTGACCACCTGTGTTGATTATGAATTAACGCCCACATACAAAATTCAACTCGATTTCTGAAGTAGTTTTCGGAACGTTCTTGATAGAGCTGAATTTTGTAATCATGATAACTGTGCTTTTTAGGAATTTAGGAATTCTCGAGAGAATTGCTTGGCTAATGTTAATGCGTTGCGCAATTTGGTTGTGCCCTATATGGGGATTTTCGAGCACAGAAGTAATTACTGCTAATTCTCTTTCTTCATTTTCTGTCACTGATTTTATGTTTAAAGGTGTATCATAATGAACACTTCCAGTTCGTTTAACTAGAGCCAACAATCTTTCCATAATAGCTTTGTTTGGATGTTTTCTGTTGGCAAATCTTTGAACGTAAACTCGTGATGCCAGTGAGGCGTTTTGGTTACATTTCCCGATAATAAGAATAATGTCAATCCGTTCTTCTTTTGGATAAACTCTCATTTTCAACAAATAACCTTTAAATACAGTACAAATTACCACTACACAGCAAAGTGAACGATGTACGAACAGACAGAACGACTTGCAGACTTTTATGAATAACTTACAGTTACAAACAGTAATTCTGAGTTGCCAATTTTCACAGGAGACATGTTAAGTGTTAAATTTGTTTAAACTTGCTTTCTGAAAATGTGCATTTTCCTTGAAAACAAGAAGAGTTAGACATATAACAGTTTTATAGTATTCGATAGGGAATTAAATTCTACATCTACTGTTGACATAAAATACAGGGTGTTCTATTTATACTAATCAGGTTATTATTATCTAAAACTTTAAATTCTTGAGTCGAAACGCAATTGGTCAAAACAGCAATTTATCGAAACAGCAATTGATCGAAATACGGTTTTAGGACAGCACAAAAAAACTATTTATTATGCTACCTTTGCGCAGTTAAAATACTGCGGCTATTTAATTTTCACTGAGCAGATTAGACCTTAAATTATAATCAAAAGGACATGTTTTTAATAAACAGGCAGAAAATAATTTTGCCGAGTTCCTTTTTACAAACTAAAAATCCTTTTATTTTAATAAACAAATTTACTAATTTATTCATTTTTACTAAATATCAAAAATGTAAAACTAATTTTTAATAAAAAATGTAAAATTAATATAAATCAATAATTAAATAATAAATAATTATTAAATTATTCATATTATTAACAATTCGAATTATACAAAATATAAAAATAAATTAATTTTTAAAATTCTAAATAAAAGCTCATCCCATTAAATATTAAATATTAAAACTTAAAAATATTTAAGTGGTCAAGAATGTCCTCCTACCCGTAAAAAATACAGAGACTATGCTGAAAGAATAGCAAGACTTGTTGGCAATTATAACATAGGTAACATCGAAGACTTTTTACGAGGCATAGCTCTCAACACAAGCTTTTGATCTAATGAAATCACAATTATATTGAAAAGCAAGAAAAAAAAACAAAAACAAAAAATACTCAAAATAATAATGACAAAGGAATTTTTTTCCGACTTTAATAAAAACCAAAAAATATAAAAAACGGCTTTTAAACACGCCAGCTTTGTGCTGTCAGTCCTAAGCCTGAAAAAAGTGTGAAGGAAAGTCGCTTGTATTCGATCAATCGCTTTCGATCAATTTTCCTAGAACCAATTGCTGTTTCGATAAATTGCTGTTTCGACCACTTGCGTTTCGACCAATTTTCCTTCGATCAATTGTTTTCGATCAACTTTCCGGAAGCGATGATTTGTAAACACTTTGTATATGTTAGTCAGTGTTTTATTCAGTGCGTCATGATACATAATCAAATAGTATGCTAAGTGTAAAGTTTAGTTTGTAACACGTAACATTTATACTTTTCAAAATATCAACCATATTTTAAATTATTAGACAAAGTAAAATCAGTCAATTTAAGTTGCCTATCCTAAAGGCGATATTTTGTTTTTACATATTGAATAAATTCAAAAATAATCAAAATAAAGGTTATCTCGCAGGTAAAGCTTAAAAGAGCTAGTTTTCAGTTTTGGGATGATTTTTGGTCGTTAGACAACGTCAGAGAAGGTTGCTAAAACTTCAGAGTGGTAAAATTTAATTTAAGTGAAACCGTTATAAATGGGATTTACACTCTCTAGTTATTTGAAGTGCTAATGAATAGGATAGTAATTGTTTAATTAGCATTCTTGCTTTTTTTTGGATTGATAAGCACCTCTCTCTTCTCAATGCCATAACATCTGGGTGAGAATTGTTTTTTTATTACTCCTTTAGTCACACATTAAATGCGCATTGTCTTTCTGTCGAAAAGAATAATTTAAATTAACAAACCCCCTTATTGTAGCTTCAGCACCTTACCGTTTCTGAGAACTGCTTGAAATTATACCGAGCTTTGCATACTGCTTGCATACATCGTGTAGGCTCCCTATTCCTAACATCTCGGCCAACGAGTGCATCGATCAAAGGTCTGGCAAGTAAATTATCTATTTTTGATCCGGCTCGCTCTTCAAGCACTCTCATCCAGCGAGGACGTTGGACTTTCTTGTAGATAGTATAAGTATATATATATTATTATAAATATATATAATATATAATATATATTATATATATAATATATATAATATATATAATATATATTATATATGATATAGGATGCGATACACCCTAACCGTACTTTATCGCGTCAACGTAAGTTATTTGAGTTGCGGATAATTTTTATACAATTAATAAGGCCTAGGTACATTTGTTTATTATACTTAATTCATATGTATTTTATCTTGGCTAGAATACCGGATGCTTTCGAAGTAACCTTGGCTCCGTAATCGGCTACGCGTATATTCACTTTTGTTCTTAAGACCTCGCCCACTGGTTAGATTGCGTAAACGTAAAGTAGTAAATTCTGATGAGTTAATTGCATAATAGGGATCGCGGATACCCCTAACTTTGGTTATGTTATATTGATTTATTTACCTTAGACGTTAAGTATATTTTGAGTTGGATTTAATTCTTTGTACAATTATATAGGAAGGAAATTTGTTTATTATACGATTAAGTTCATAGTGTATTCGCTTTTTATTTTGTTGTCGTTGTGGGTACTCGGATTCCTGGCTTGGCCCTTTCCAGGAAAGTAAACCTATGGCTCCGAAGGGCCTGGCGCCTAATAAATAGATAATTTGAGCTTGATGTCGCCCACGCCCATACTGAGCTAGCTGGACGATTTGTGCTACCGACCCACGGCGGAGCAGGGTAGTCCTTACTATTTGGTTTGGCGAATGGTTTCTTTCTATAGATATATATTTTTTTGCTTTAGATAATAGTGCTTGGTAGCAAGTTGACGAAAAAGTGAATTCTTGTTGAGAACTTAAAGTTTAAAATTATTACATTTTTAGAAAATGCTAAATATTTCAGAACATGTAAGGTTTAAGTCGAGTAAACCTTAATAAAACTCATTATTATTTTGATCGTAGAAACTAAAAATGCAATAATAAATAGGGGGCTCCATTGAACAAACTGCATCTGTGATATGTTTTATACTTTTGGAACAGCCTGTACATGGTGAAAATAATTTTAAAATGTATCGCCTGTAGGCCTACATAAAATAAAACTTTTTGAAAGTCAAGTCGTTCGGCCATAATTTTCCGTGTCGAATAACGTGAATAATATATATATATATATATATATATATATATATATATATATATATATATATATATATATCAGTGCTATCATATATATATCGGACCTCATATATACTCTATATGTATATGCGTATATCACAAGAAAGTGTTTAAATATTTATAATGTCACTGAAGATATTTAACGAAATCTTGAGATATAGATAACTTGTTTAAGCTATTAACGGTAAAGAACCGGAAGCGTTCTGTACG
Organism: Vesta saturnalis; assembly: GCA_036346205.1. NCBI lineage: Eukaryota > Metazoa > Arthropoda > Insecta > Coleoptera > Lampyridae > Vesta > Vesta saturnalis. The sequence goes on from JARFJB010002121.1 coordinate 1,229,307, forward strand.
TAATGTGTTTTAGAATAAATGCACCATCCTGTAGTAAGATTTCATAAGTTTACGCGATATTGCACAACAAATAATTTTATTCATCAATACATGACGTATTAAAATCTTATAGGGTTTTGACGTAAAACATTTCCAGATCGAAACATGCACAGCCGAAACCGTTTTACAGATGCACCTTTATAAACTCGCGACGATTAAGAGATGAATCAAGATTCAGTTAAACCGATATAGCAGCAGCTGTACCGTTGACCGTTCCAGAAATCGCAGTAGCCGCAGTTGCTCCGTTTCGTTTATTAGCACCTGTTGTTCAATCGACGAAGAGTCCTTAATTTGATCGGGCAATCGAAAGTTCAATTCTGTACTGCTATTGATAGACACGTAACAGTTGATAAAGTTATACATGTCTGTTAATTTACGGTCAAACCACAGACCGTAATTCTCGACGAGCGTCCAGGAGTTATACCACTAACACCTAGAGTAGCACGCAGGGTAACCCCGACGTAATACCAAGCATAGCACCTGGAGTGCCACGAAGGGTAGATCCGTCGTCACTGCCACTACAAAGTATACCTAGAGGAACGCAGGGTAGCCCCGACGTATCTCATCAACACTTGAGGGTGAAGGGTTGTTACAGGGCTGTAAAGACCTACGACCTTTCTCTTAGTATATACAGTAAAGACAGGCCGTCGCCTACGTCTTCTAGACATTACTGAAATCCCGCTCGAAACTCACACACTATCTACATCCAGTACTTAATAACCGTACACAGTGTCTGTGAATCGCAGAAGAGTACCTCCATAACCTGTTGTATAAATTAGTAGTCCACCTAACCATCGTAAATACCTGGTGCGAGAACGTTTGTAAATATATTAGATAGTACGTGAATTATTCTATCTTTACGTAAACCTATTAGAGTAGTTTTTAATATTAAGTATTTTGTTCCCTTGATTAATTATAAATAATTAAACTTAAAGTATAGAGCTCGGTAATTAATTTAGTTAGATAAATTATCTAATTGCCTACATTAACCGGTTATAATTAGAAAGACCGTCGAGAGCTCGCGTTTGCAGACGCGCATTCGCGTGTATTATTTCCCGAGGAGTAGGACATCCTTGCTTCAGCGCTTCAGAGTTACTGACATATAAACACGATATCGATTTTCTCAAACGATTCGAGTTCATTGCGCTGGCGCTCCGATCAACCACTGCATCAAGCATAACGCTCGCGCTACTGTACATGCAGGACCGTAACCGAAACTTTGCCTCTTAGGTAAGGAATAGATTAAACAAAACTCTCTTTTGTTCACAGAAGCGACGTCGCACCCAGTGACGCCACGACCCGGACCGAGAAGTTCACCTACATATTGTGTTCATTACCTTCTGATTTTTTATTTATTGTAAATATCTGATTAATATACGTGTTAAAAATGCTTTACGGATTTTATTTAAGGTTACAGTGTTAAGCCCATCCAGTAATTACTACGAACCACACCCCGTTTATAAAATAAACCCGATTGAGCAAAGCCGAGGCAAAATAAAACCGCTGGGTTACCAAACCAGAAGGGCGCAATATAAAGTAGCACTAAAAATAGGGGCATTATAAACGTTGCATTAATTGATGTATGTGCAATTAATTAATTATTCATACTATTATATATATATATATATATATATATATATATATATATATATATATATTATATATATATATATATATATATATATATATATATATATATATATATATATATATATATATATATATATATATCATACATATACAGTGCGTTCAATATAATCGGACGTCAATAACTCTTTGTATTGCGTTTCACAAGAAAGTGTTTAAATAGTTTTTATTCGTTTACAAATACCCTATTAAGTGCTTGGTTTAGATAATTTTTAAGCTTCCGGTTTGACCGGAAGCGCACATAATTATTTTTTAAATCACACTGTATATATATATATATATATATATATATATATATTTCATTGCTTATTTTTTCTCAATACATACGTATAAAATTCTTATAGGGTTTTATAAAAAAAAATTAGAGAAAAATGCCATCGAAAGTTTTTCAATTTTATTATACGATTAGAAGAATCAAATAAAACCGTAGGCAGCGTACGTCAACAAAATCGCATCGCAGTTGTTTTTTCGTTTATTGCAATTGACAATCAGATAAAAATTTAATTTGATTTCAATCGAAATAATTGTTTAAAATGAATAACAGTGAAAAAGTTGACCTGTTGTTAATTTTCGGTGAATGTAAACGTAATTCTCGACGAGCGGTAGAATAATACGCACAAAGATATCCCAATAGATACTATACTTCCGAAAGTTACATACGAAAAATTGAACAATCGCTTAGAATATGTGGAACATTACCAGGAGTAAATTATCAGAATTTAGAACAAAGAAATGTTTTGACCGAAGATATTGAAGTACAAATATTGAGTTATTTTAGAGTAGGTATATCAGTTGGCTCAATTCACAGCACATTAAAAAAATTCAAAATGCTGCCGTATAAAGTCGATTTAGTTCAATACTTGCGGCCTCAAGGCTCTGTCGGAGATTAACTTTGATTGCATGGATAGTTGAGCAATATGATCACAATCCATTATTTTTAGATCATATTTTATGGACAGATGAATCCAAGTTTACAAATAATGGAATTATTAATAAACAAAACAATCGTTATTGGTCTGACGAAAATCCTCATTCAATGGAAACTAACCATCAAACCGTATGGGGTACTAATGTTTGGTGCGGTTTAATTGGAAACCAATTACTAGGGCCTTATTTCTATGATGGTAATCTAAACGCCAATAGGTATCTTGAATTTTTAGATAACGTGCTACCAACAATGTTCGATGAGTTTCCTCTGCTTCTGCGACAACAATTGTATTTCCAGCAAGATGGAGCTCCAGCTCACAACGCGTTGATAGTAAAAGAATATCTTAACCAAACGTTCAATGAACAATGGATAGGAACTAACGGTCCGGTAGAATGGCCTGCGAGATCACCGGATCTTACACCGTTAGACTTTTTCTTGTGGGGTCATTTAAAAACAGTGGTGTATGCCGATCCACCTTTAAAGAATAAAATTACAGCTGCATGTGTTAATTTAACTACGCAGCAAATCAAAAAGCAACTAACCATGAACTCAGGCGACGATTAGAAGCATGTCTAGAACAGAATGGGGCAACTTTGAACAATTTATTCGCTAATTATAACTGATTTTGTTTAATTTTTCTAACCATATATAAAATTGAAAAACTTTCGATGGCATTTTTCTCTAATTTTGTTTTATAAAACCCTATAAGAATTTTATACGTATGTATTGAGAAAAATAGGCAATGCAAAATGCAAAAATATATATACAGTGTGATTGTAAAAAAATAAAATTATGTGCGTTTCCGGTCAAACCGGAAGCTTAAAAAATTATCTAAACCAAGCACTTAATAGAGTATTTGTAAATGAATAAAAAACTATTTAAACACTTTCTTGTGAAACGCAATACAAAAGAGTTATTGAGTGCGTCCGATTATATTGAACGCACTGTGTGTGTATATATATATATATATATATATATATATATATATATATATATATATATATATATATATACACATACAGGTAGAACGTGTTTATCCCATTTGTTTGGGGATTGAAAATAAAATAAGGTTACTAGGTTAATTGTTGTTTACTTACTTATTTCTCTCTTTTTTCCCGATTTCAAGCTTTATAGGGCCCCCTGTGTCAAACTTAATTTTACACTTTTGCAAAGCTTGTGGCCCCCTAAACTTGCTTACTGTACTATTTACGTGTACTACAGCGATCTTTTCTTACTAACCTAAATATATCTAATATTTAAGAAGCTCCAAAGCTACCCACGCAGTCCAAGTGCTCTGCGGTAACTTTTCGTTACACTGAGTTCTCAGCCGAGCTCACTAACTTCTTCCTTTTATGCTATGTGGTAGGTTAGACACCTGACAAACTGGATATGTAATCAACACAGATAATATAAGGCTACTAGCTCGAGCGGATACACTAACGGAACGTACAATTAGAGAAGCCATACAAATCGAAAAAAGACCAGAAGCATTAAATAAGAGAGACTTTTACCTCCTACTGTATTTTAATCACTCATATGAAAAAAGAAGACCAACAACTTGAACAACAAAGTAAAAGCGAATATTACAATCGACCTCTAAGAAGATGACGAGCTCACCAAAAAAACATAATATTCATCTAGCATTCTAAGAACAAATTTGTCACAAAAATAAGTTGTCAATTTAACGTATTTATGTATTTCTTGATAAAGCGATACGAACCCGAAACGTACAAGCTAATAATTATTTATACATTACACGGTTTAAATTCGATTAAAAATTATATGTAATATAAAACTAAATATATATTATGATGATTGGATATGGCAATCGAGTGCGAACACAACCGGAGGTGTGTGTTTTATTTAATAACAAATATCCGGATAGACCAATAAACCAATCGACAGTTAGTAAAATTGAAAGAAAGTTTCGAGGAACTGGCTCTGAGGAAGATAAGCTGAAGGCTGGACATTACGCGATCAATGAGGATGAAAAAGTAAATGTTTTACTAGTTGTACAAGAAAATCCACATAGTAGCATTCGGCAAATTAGTCGCGATTACGATATTCCTGCTCCATCTGTACATAAGGCTTTAAAATCAGAAAAACAGCATCCGTATAAAATACATCTTGTACAAGACTTAAGTGAAGACGATCCAGATCGACGAATGGAATTCTGTCAAATCCAAATGGATATGTGCCACAATTTCCCCGGCCACGTTGAACATATTATATTTTCAGATGAACCAACATTTACATTCACCGGCGAAGTTAATATAAAATACAACCGCTATCGGGCAAAAGAGAATCCCAGATGGATGAGAGAACACGATACCCAATATCCAGAAAAAATTAATATTTGGGCAGGGATTGTCAAAAATCAAACCATTGGACCCTACCTTTTTGAACAGAATTTGAATGGTCCAAGATACCTTGAATTTTTATAACAACATAATTTCTCAGTCCTAATAATCAAATGTCATATGGAAGAAAATTTATGGTTACAGCAATATGGCGCACCCCAGAATTATGCAGCTCAGGTTAGACAATATCTCGATGATGTAGCATTCCCCAACAGATGGATTGGAAAGCATGGATCTGGTGAATGGCCACCAAGGTTTCCGGATCTTAACCATTTAGGTTATTTTTTGTGGGTCCATCTAAAAAATGTTGTGTACAAAACTAGACCTTAAACGATTGACGACTTCAAAACTAGATTCAGAAGAGAATGCGCTAATATTAGTTCAGAAACAGTAAGTATGGTTCAGTAAGAATTTATCCCCTGTTTGGAATACTACCAGCCACAAGAAGGATTTCAATTTGAACATTTAATTTAGTAAATACTTATTGTTCTTACTTATTAAATACTATGTTTCCTGAAAATACATTGATAGTTGCCATAATCATCGTCTTGGTTACTGATACTTCAGAAGTAAATTTCTCGATAACTGTTGAGTTTAGCTACATAAAATATATTTAGAATTCGATGCAGAATTTAAAAGTAAAATTTAAAAAAATCTAGTGTGTGCAACACATGACCTTACAATACAATGTAATTGATAATTTAAACAAGCAACAAGTAAAATTGAAAAAATTTTATGTGTTTTATGACTAGTGTACTGTGTTTTTTTTTTGCACTAAAAATTTTGTACAGTTTTTTCATATCAGTAAATTGTTAAATTGTTTTATTAAAAAAATCGTAATACTTCGACAGAAACAATTAAATATGACGACCAAGACACATTATCTTAAATTTAAGTTATTATTTAAATAATACCTATAAATCTTGACGTACTAAACAAAAATGATCACGATCGAAAGAGTTGATCAGAGAAAGTAAATAATCATAATCACTCAGTATACATTTATTTAGTTCCTAAATTGAAAACGTGTAAATATGTGCATAAAACTATAATTTTTATAAACATATAAATCCACTTCTTACCAATATGTTTCTATTGATGCGGTTATTATTTTTACACTTATTCCATAGTTAACTCTCGTTGTTGCGAAAACAACAGTTGTTTATATTGTAAAGAACCAGCGTCCTTTACGTATGTTTTTAAGGATGAATTATTCGCGGACCATTCTATATCTAAAATTTCAAAAGTTTACGCGATATTACACCACAAATAATTCTTTAATCACCGCTGACGTGTATTTCTAAAAACCAGTAAGTTTTTGCACATCAGAACAATTGCAACCAATCCCATAACGGCATCCCCCGCACGGTAGCCACGAAGCCGCCCACAGATGCACCTTCATAAACCAGCGACGCGCGTGAAAAGAGGATGATGAATCGAAGTAGATTCAAGTCAAGCCGAGATCCAGCAGCCGCCTTACCGATTGCTTCGTGTAAGCACCGACCTGCTAATTGTGACCGAGGAGTCCATCGCGACCGTGTGATAACGCGCACCACTTCGCGCCGGGCGACCTAACGTTTGTACTGCAATCAAAAGACACGTAAGTTGTTTAATTATACAATCTAACCATACCCAGTAACACACTATCACACGTAAATAACGCCGGGCTGAGTCTCCAGGAGTTATAACCTTACACCAACGCCAAGAGTGCCACGCAGGGCAGATCCCGACGACACTCGCAAACACTTGAGGGTGAAGGTTAGTTACAGGGCTATAAAGACCTACGACCTTTTGTTCTTAGTTTACCAGGTTAGACAGGCCATTGCCTACGTCTCCTGATTATCACTAAGACCCCGCTTAATACACCTACATACAATACATACAGACAAACACAATAGCCACCCACGGTGTCTTTGATCGCAGGAGAGTACACACGAGACCTGTTGCATAAATTTGTAGTCAACCTAACCATCGCGAAACACCTAGTGTGAGATCGTTTGTAAATAAATTAGGAAGATACGTCGGAAATTTAAAACCTTAGATAGTACGTAAATTATCCAATATTTACCGATAGTTAAATCATATAAATACGACCTGGTGTATATTACGATTTACCTTAAAAACTAGTAAATTCATTTTAGTGTAGTTTTACTATCAAGTATTTTGTTCCCTTGATAAATTGTATATAATTAAATTTAGTATCGAAATCCGTAATTAATTCCGTTAGATAAATAATCTAAATGCATAATCAAACCGGTTCTAATTAAAGAAAGACAGTCCCGAGATCTCGCATTTGCATACGCGCATTTCGCGTGTATTATTTCCTGGGAGTACGACATACTCGCTTCAGCGCTCCAGAGTTACTGAAGGATAAGCACGATATTGATTTTCTCCGTCCCCGAAACGATTCGAGTTCATTGCGCTGGCGCCTCCGACCAAAACGGTATCGCGACTACTACCCCCGCTTCTGTAAAGACAGGACCGTAATATGAATATTGCCTGCTAGGTAAGGAGTAGATTAAGATAATATACATATCTCTATTTACAGAAACGATTACGCACCTAGGAAGCCCCAGGAGAACGAGTCAGGAGCCGTCAGAACACAAAGGGAAAATACATTTGTTTTGTTGTTTATTAGTATATTTATATGTCAAATTTATTTAATATACGTTTTAAAACGCTTTAAGATATTTATTTAAGGTGACAGTGTCAGCCCACTATTTAATACGAACCACACCCCGTTTATAATAATTTATAAACCCGACTGAGCAAAGCCGAGGCAAAGTAAGACCGCGTTGGGTTACCAAACCAGAAGGCGCGCAATAACATATATACATATATAGGGCACTCATTACAATATAAGTCCTAAATGACATAAATTCTACTTAGTAATAAAAAAAAGTAATTAGAATTTTGACATCTTAAAATTTATCATAACGTGTAAAAAGGAAAAAAAACTCTAAAATGCTTGACCAAAGGGCCAAATTTTTTTTTCAGAAATCGTTTCAAATGGCCAGAAATGCCCTAACACGTTTAATAAGATAAGATTAAAAAACCTCATACATTATGCGTCTTGAACCCGAAACGCCGGGACATCAACCAAACGCGCTACCACTGCGCTACAGGAAGAGTTCACGAACAAACGAAAAACTTGGTAGATATTCAATTCTAGGATGGTTCACTTAGTTGCCTACGTAAAGACGTGTCGGTTTGCTACGAATTGCCGTTCGTGTTTATACACTCTATAATAGTCGAAATCTGGAATTCCATTTTGACTGAACAGATTTCGCTCAAAAGTTCATCATTCCGTCTACTCATGGATCCGAACATGGGTACCAAATTTTTTCATGACGATCGGATTATCTTTGTGGACGCTATCGCGCTGGAAGACATATAGACAAACAGGCAGACATACATTTTGAAACTTTCATGTTCGAACCTCTTTTTTCCAACATACGGTAAAGCAATTTTGAAGTATGGTAGCTCATTTTAAAGTAAATTTAATCCTCTTTAAAAATGCGCTGAGATCTACTTTCCATCTATTTTTCATTTTGCGATAATTCACAAAAACTAAAGTGCTGCACTAGAAATTTCGTCGACTGATTACAATACTTTCGTATTGTGAGATAATAAGCATTTACCATGAAAAGAACCGAAACAAAAAATAAAAATCGACGTGTCCCAGCGTTTTTCAAAAATGAAACACCTAATTTTTAATTTAATCTATTCCATACTTTATGTACACATATATATATATATATATATATATATATATATATATATATATATATATATATATACAATGAAGATGGATACTCTTGAGGCTCGGTCAATCAATAAAGCTACTAAATCACCATGCCAGTGTTTCGAAAATTATATTTTATTATATCAATTCAATAATCACATAAAATTATAGATAGATATTATACACAATTTTATGCGCTTATTGAATTGATCATCGGGTTTTAAGATTTATATGTGTTTTATGGAAAATATTGTGCAATTATTATTTTAAATTGTCACTTAGCCTTGAAAGTGAAAATATAATTTTCGAAACCTCGGCATGGTGATTTAGTAGTTTTATTGATTGACCGAGCCCTCAAGAGTAACCACCTTCATTGTTTATAATAAACGGTCGAGAATCATTTAATGTATGTATGTATCTACAGGGTGGCGCATTAGTGTGACAAAGTCCCATGTCTCCTTTATTTAAAGAGATACAAAAAAAATTAAATACAAAAGTTGTAAGATATGTTCTGGTGCATATTCCAAAAATATTTTTAATTATACAGGGTAAATCATAAAAGCTTAGAAGTAATTTTAATTTTTTTTTAAATAGAAACCCTATATAGTATTACATATTTAGATTCTACATACTATTTTAGACACATTTTATGTATAATGTCCTATACCTAAGTTTAACCGTTTTTGACAAATTTCAAATTTTTTGTCAAAAATGACGTTTGCAGGCCAAAACATAGGTGGAAATCTTTTCTAAACGAAGCCTTTATCAATTAGTTATGGTTGGTTTCCTTGGAAATGAGGACCTACTCTAATGGGCTGTATTGATATTTTTGTAATACATTCATACAGGGTGATCAAAAATGGACAATAAAAAGTAGATTCAAAAAAACCTATAAAGTCATTTTTTTTAATGGAAACCCCCTATTCTTTTAATTCTATCTTATTTAGCATTAAAAATAAGGATGACTTTGTATAAGACTGTATATTCCAAAAAATTGTAGTTTTTGAAATAATGACAATTCAACATTTTTTTATTATAAAAAGGCTATACGGCTTTCAAGTTTTGTTGTTAGTTGGCCGTGACGGCGAGGCGTGGCATATAAAAATAATAGAGATCATCAGAAACGTCATTATTTATTGTCAGTTGATAATCTGTGTGATGCATTAGTATATTTTATAGCAAATTGATTTAAAACTTGAATTAAAATTGTAAATAATGAATTTTTCGCAAGCCGAGATGGTTGATATGATTTTTGTTTTGGGAGCTAGTGATAAGAATACGCTCTTAGCAAGAAGACTGTATCAACAACGGTTTCCAGAGAGACGGCAACCTGAAAGAAGGTCATTTGAAAAGCTTTTGGAGCGTTTTGAAGGAACTGGCAATGTGTTATATGAAAAAAATACTAGGGAAAAACTTGCACAGACTGAGGAAAATAATTAAATGTACTATTAATAGTTACCGAAAATCCTTATATTGGACAACGACCCATTTCACAGCAGGTTGGTGTTGAACGACGTACGGTGCAGAGGATATTGAAGTCTCAAAAAGTGCACCCCTATCACATTCAACTACTTCAAGAGTTGGTTTCTGAAGATTATCAAAGACGACTGGAATGTTGTCAATGGGCTCAAAACAAAATAAACCAATAAAGAAATTTTGTTCATTTGATTTTATTTACACATGAGGCCACATTTCACAGAAACGGAAGTGTAAACAGACACAATTTTCATTACTATTCTACCGAAAATCCACATTTTGTAAGATATACTTCTCAAACTAGATGGTCTTTAAGTGTTTGGGGAGGTGTTGTCGATAATCATGTAATTGGACCATATTTTTTGATCAACGAGTAACAGGGGAAGTATACTTAGACTTTCTCCAAAACCATCTACCTAATTTGTTGCGTCAAGTGCCAGAAGATACGCAACAAGAAATGTGGTTTCTTCATGATGTGTCCCCAGTACATCATACAGGTCCGATAATAACTTTTTTAAATGCTAGATATCCAGAATGTTGGATTGGGAAGGGAGGGTCTGTTGCTTGGCCTGCTAGATCCCCAGATCTTACTAACTTTAGCATATGGGGGTATGTCAAAGAGCAGGTTTATAAAATATCGCCTACAACAAAGGAAGACATGAAGATTAGGATTAGAAACTGTTTCAAGACATTAGTGTTGAAATGTGTAGAAATTTAAGCAGCGAATTTGAGAGACGTATTGTATTGTGTATCCAAGAAAGAGGCGGACATTTCGAACAACTTATTAGGTAGTACGTATTTGACGTGTTTCTAGTACTTTTATCTATATAATTAGTTACAGGTTTAGTTACATTAGAGGTGTTAAGTTTATGATTAGGATTAGGACATAATTTGTTGAATCAAAAAAATATTGTCTTTACTTTAAGTTCGTTTAATAAAATAATTATTTATATGGGGTTCAATAAATTGTAATATTTCGATCTAAAGTGCTCGATTGTTTTGTTTCGCCCCCGTCACAACCAGCTAACAACAAAACTTGAAAGCCATATTGCCATTTTACAATAAAAAAATGTTAAATTGTCATTATTTCAAAAACTAAAATTTTTTGGAATATACACTTTTATACAAAGTCGCCCTTTTAATGCTAAATAAGATAGAAATAAAAAAATTGAGTTTCCATTTAAAAAAATGACTTCATAGGTTTTTTTGAATCTACTCTTTATTGTCCATTTTGATCACCCTGTATGAATGTATTACAAAAATATAATACAGCCCATTAGAGTAGGTCCATTTTCCAAGGAAACCAACCATAACATAATTGATAAAGGCTTCGTTTAGAAAAGATTTCCACCTATGTTTGGCCTGCAAACCACAAAAATTTGAAATTTGTCAAAACGGTTAGACTTAGGTATAGGACATTATACATAAAATGTGCTAAAATTGTATGTAGAATCTAAATATGTAATAATATATAGGGTTTTCTATTTAAAAAAATTTAAATTAATTCTAAGCTTTTATGATCTACCCTGTATAATTAAAAATATTTTGGAATATGCACCAGAACATATCTTACAACTTTTGTATTTAATTTTTGTATCTCTTTAAATAAAGGAGAATGGGACTTTGTCACACTGATGCGCCACCTGTGTGTGTGTGTGTTGTGTGTGTGTGTGTGTGTGTGTGTGTGCGTGTGTGTCGTGTGTGCGTGTGTGTGTGTGCGTGTGTGTGCGTGTGTGGTGCGTGTGTGTGCGTGTGTGTGCGTGTGTGTGCGTGTGTGTGGTGTGCTGTGTGTGCGTGTGTGTGTGTGTGCGTGTGTCGTGTGTGTGGTGTGTGTGCGTGTGTGCGTGTGTGTGTGTGTCGTGTGTCGCGTGTGTGTGTGTGTGTGTGCGTGTGTGCGGTGTGCTGTGTGCGCTGGTGGTGTGCTGTGTGCGTGTGTGTGTGTGTGTGCTGTGTGTGCGTGTGTGCGTGTGTGCGTGTGTGTGGTGTGCGTGTGTGCGTGTGTGCGTGTGTGCGTGTGTGCGTGTGTGCGTGTGTGTGGTGCGTGTGTGCGTGTGTGCGTGTGTGCGTGTGTGGTGGTGTGCGTGCGTGCGTGCGTGTGTGCGTGCGTGCGTGGTGCGTGGCGTGCTGTGCGTGCGTGCGTGCGTTGTGTGTTTGGGTTGTGTTTGTTTGTCGTGCGTGCGTGCGTGCGTGCGTGTGTGCGTGTGTAGTGTGTGTGTGTGTGTGTGTGTGTGTGTGTGTGTGTGTGTGTGTGTGTGTGTGTGTGTGTGTGTGTGGTGTCGTTGCGTGCGTGCTTGCGTGCGTGCGTGCGTGTGTACGTGCGTGCGTGCGTGCGTGCGTGCGTGCGTGCGTGTGTGCTGTGTGCTGTGTGTGTGTGTGTGTCTATATATATATATATATATATATATATATATATATATATATATATATATATATATATAATCTAAAGCTTTATTCTGATAGATGCCAAAACATTCTATACAGCATATTAGGAAGTTTACGTGGGTCGACCGCCGCAAGAACCGTGTAAAAAGTGTACTACAAATATTAGTTTAGTATTAAGGCTGTGTCAACCAATATGCGGATTAAACGAAATGTTCCAATGGATAACTTTTTCTCCAGCTCTTCGTATTTATTTAGTCTACTATGCAGCTATTAATTCCTATATTATATTTGAAAATAGTAATGTAGATCAAAAACGGGAACAAAGAAAATTTTTAGAAAACATTGGGCAATAAATTAATTGGAGATCACATACGGTGATGTTTTACTAATTCTGGTTTGCCTTACACCATTAAATGCAGAAGTCCAGAAATACACAATATTTCATCCAAAAAGAAGTGCTACCCACTGAAATACGCAACGAAACAAGAACCATAACTGCAAAGCTAGATTTATTTGTTAGAAATACAACAAATATATGTGCTTGGAACCCATTCTGTAGTCACAGTAGAAACTTGGCTTTTGGATTTTTTGTAGTTTTATTGTAGCCACGATTATTTCTTTTCTTTCAATTTTTTTTAATGTCACTTGTCAAATAAAATAGGACGAATTTTGTTTTAATTTCCTTCTAAGTAATTATTCTTAAAATAATTATATCATCAATATCATTTATTTGTCGACTGTAAAGTTTTTTTTTGCGTGTTAAGTTTCATTTGTGCAACTATTTGTTCATGAGACACTTTACAATAATTAGTTACAATTGTTTAAAGGACTCAACTTAAAGACTGCAAATTAACACTATGCTAGAATTTCAAAATGTATTAATATTTATTAAGTTATATATGGTTGTTGTTAACTGAAAAATCTACACAAGAAGTTCTGTAAAGCTATTATAGATGGGTTTGGATGATTTAGTGACTAACTACTTACTACAGTAATTGAAAAATACACTGCGCACATTTAAATGTCTCCGCGATACTACAGGCATGAAATTTATTGAAACGTTTTAAATTTAGATAGCGTGACTGCGTCTTGAATACGGAGGTGTTCCTGTGTATAAAAAATGTTGAATATACTCATGAGTCATTTTATGTATTTAAACAGCAAAATTATCACTAAACGATGTAATAGAAACACAAAACCAGAGGGTAATGTGTACTTTGTAGTTTGAAGACTATTGTAAGAGTTTTATAAAACTTTCATATCAACTTCAGTAGACTTCCATGGTTATTATTTTATTGTGGCGTGTGCACTACAATAACTAAAAGGTAAAATATTGATCTATCTTTGATCGTGTAAACATTTACCGGTGCAAAGTTCAACTACGTGATGATAGTAAAGCTTCAACCAAAACTTTACATTTGACAGTCTTGTCAAAATTGTACAAGTCTTATCGCTCTAAAGCAGAGGTCCTTAATATAATTTATGTCATTTTACCCCTCAAGTGTTGTATTTTGGTTACGAACGCCGTATTAAATGTGTCAGTCAAGGTAGACTCAATAATCTTCTAGATATTTCAACGTATATCCTCTGTGTACTTCTCTCCCGCGTTAGGTATATTTACATATGACTTGCATACAAGAAAATAAAGTTGGTGTACTTAAGATAAGTTTAACGGATGTCATATTTATATTTTTACTAACCTCGATGTCGTTTACGAACCACGTTATATTTACAGCCGGATAAGCTGGAGGAGATGTACAGTTTGCTTTTATTTTTGCACCAGGAGCGACTTTTTGTAGTTGTGTTGTTAATATTGGACCATCATCTGGAATATCTGTAACAAAAATAAGAGATTTAAAATAAATTGCAACAAATAAAGTAGTAATTGTAGAATTGTAATACATATGCTTATCTGAAAGGTAGTTTTGAATAATATACCATACTGAATTCAGAATTAAAAAAAATACAATAGTAATTAACGTATTAAGAGCTTAAGAGTCTTAACATACGAGCATAGTTTTATGAAGCGAGAGTGGTAAAGATATACGAGATTTGTTAAGACGGTTACCCCTCGAAATGAGTTCATTTGTTTATCGTTCATTGAGGCCATAATTTTGAATTAATAATTAATTACTAAAAACTGCAAAATCAAAACCGTACTATCATGAAAATGCGTGACGTTGCTATAGTTTCTATTCTAAACAAAATAAAATCTTAAAATTAAAATGGAAACGCAAAACGAGTTTCTTGTTATCCCGAATGAAATTAAAAAGATTGCCGCCTCCGCCATGGAGGATATTGTCCCGTCGACATCTAAAGCAAGATACGAAAGAGATTACTCCGCATTCAACGCTTAGAAAAACCAAAAAGACGTTAAAGGCATAAATGGGGAAGTTATTCTGGCATATCTTAAAGAGAAGGTAAAAGTTTCTAGGCCATTCCTCCTAATTAAATTATCTTATATTAATTAATTTTTTAGTCTGGGAAGTCGGCGCCATCATCACTGTGCACGTATGTTTTTATGTTGAAAAGAATGTTATAAACCAAAAAAAATATAGATATTGAAATTTTTTTTAAAAAGTCCTAGAATTACATAGGCAAAAAATCTTTGATACTAAATGTAGATGATATCAAGAGATTTCTTCGAGAAGCGCCAAATTCGACATTCTTAATGATAAAGGTCCGTATTGGAAGGATTTTATTTTAGGTTGAGGATTTTAGGTTGCTGCTATTATGGAGCTTCTTTAGTGTTCGATGAATTACAAATAATTTACATGAGAAATAGATCACCTTATGCCAAATTTCCGGAAAGAAAACATCAGTATTTTCATTTGAGTATAAATGAGATGTTCAGGTATTTAACTTCGAATGCGAACGTTACATTTCTAAGATCGATAAATGTCCATGAGACTTTATTTTTTAGGATAATTATGCAGCTCACCTTATGAAAGTTTTTCGAAAATAGATCGAACATTGAAAGATAAACTATGGAAGGTTAAGGATTCATCCTGAATAGGCTCAAAGACACTAAGCTACTTGAAAAATTACACGTTTTTAGCTTTGTTAGTAATGATTTCTAATTTAATAATACAAGTTTAATTTTATTTTGCATACACGTTTATTATTTTACAATCCAGGAATGCGATGCACACATGGTTTAACATTCGAAGACACGAAATTCAGACATTGCAAAGCAACAACGATAATTACAGGCACACAGCAGAAGGCATCAAAAACCACTACCGTTTAAAATTACTTGACAGTAATGACAATCTATATTAACTTAGACACTAACAAATTCGTACTTTTATCTGATAAAGCAGCATACAGTTAACATTCACGATCGATCACGTAACATCATGCAACGTAAAGCAATAGCACGCACATTTGATACTAGCAGCACCGCTTACATCAAACAGTAACACGAACAAGCAACTTTACGACACGCATAACTATCCACAAGCTCACGCACATGCAACACGCTACATAGCACATCAAGCACACGTACACACACAGCAACGCATCAACAGCCACTAGACAGTACAGCTACGACACACGCACATACCACACAGCACCACACGCACACGCACACACGCACACGCACAGCACACGCACCGCACACGCACGCACAGCACACGCACACGCACGCACAACGCACAGCCCACGACACGCACCAACCACACACGCACACGCACACGCACACGCACACGCACGCACACGCACACCACACACGCACCGCACACGCACACGCACACGCACACGCACACGCACGCACACGACACACGCACACGCACGCACGCACACGCACACACGCACACGCACACACGCACACGCACACGCACACGCACCACACGCACGACACGCACACGCACACACACACACGCACACACACGCCACACACCACACGCACACAGCACACACACACACAGCACACCACACACACACCACACCACACACACCACACACAGCACACCACACACACACACACGCACACACACACACACGCACACGCACACACACACACACACACACACCACACACACACACACACACACACGCACACGACACACACACACGACACGACCACAGCCCACACAGACACACACAAACACCACACGCACACGACACACAGCACACGCACACGCACACACACACGTACCCACACGCACACGCACACGCACAGCACACACACGCAACACGACACGCACGCCCACACGCACAGCACGACAGCACACACACAGCACACGAACAGCACACCACACACGCACGACGCACACGCACACGCACACGCACACGCACACTCACCCACACACGCACACGCATACGCACACACACACGCATACGTACATGTACATACGTCGAGTTTGAATACAGATTTTTAAACAGAAACTGTATTTTACCATATACGTGTTTTCACTTGTTAAACTAAGGTTTCAACAAAAAATTTGGTTGCTTATTGCTGTTAGAATGGCATCAATTTGTAGTGTTTCCTTTTTTAATTATTGTTTATAACGAAACGTATTAGGATAAGAAAATGACAGAATACAATCTACTTGCCATTCACGACGTTTCTGATCTGCAGTAGCTAACTAAGTTTATTTTATGTGCTTGGTACTTTCTCATATAACATAGTGCAGTGTTGTGATTGATTGATAGATTCATATTTACGGGTTACGTTTAGGGACATATATAGCAGTTTGACTTTCTGCGACTATAACTTTAGAGAAATTCAGTATTGGGAATACATGATACATTCTTTCAAATAAGAAATATTGTTTATATTTTACATGGCGAAAAAAGACGGCTGATACCGCGTTGATAGTCGTTTTACAAACGGTCCAATGCTTAAACTCCTCATTTGACGTACCAGAACCACCGTTGTAAAACGAGGAAATTAAAAGGCCATCGTCACAGCATGTAGGAAGATTTCTGATCACGTTTGATGTCAATCAAACTCGGGCATATGCAAAACTGGTTTGACTTCTATTCAACTAAGGGTACTAGCCATTTTGCATAACACCTATCTAAACTAACAGAATAATACTTGTCTAATTCCATTAAGCGTAAGAAAACTATCTTAATAATTGTTACAGATTTATCACTCTATGTCTGTCAATAATCCAGTTATTCCGAATTCTTTGATATTCTATAATTCTCATAGCTAATCGTGTGTGTGGGAAATGATTCGTCTCTTTATTTTAGAAATCTATACAAAAATCCGCAGATTAATTATTTTATTTTGTACGTTTATGTTACAGAAAATGCTCCGATGTAGTTTAATAGTTAAGTTTCGTCCCTTCTTCCGTAATTCAGAAGTCGTTTTAGATTTAGACGCAAGAACCCCACCAAAGGGCCACCTCCATTCCCTTGTTCTTTACTTCTACCTGCTTGTCCATTTTGTGGTAAGCTATAAATGTTCTATCATCCTTATGCGATCAGTTTCCGGTTATAAATGTTTCTTATCTGCCTTGGTAGATTATACATCGATCTTGCCTGTAAAATAGAGCAATACCTGATACACTGACACTGAACTGGAGCGTAAACCCGCGTAAAACAAACATCCTATTACAAAAAATCCCCCTTTTTACATTTACAAGTATTCCTAAAGGGTACTGAGGCTTCCTAAGGGACTTATCCCCTACGGCGTATGCCTAAAGAGGTATTTCCTTTACTTTTGCTTGTCAGAAAAGCGTAGGCCTGTTCGATCCAGCGTCCGTTTAATTAATCAATGGAGCGTGCGCCCGTTTGGCTAATTAATCCTCTCCTAACGTACGTACCTAACATATAAACGTCCGAACTGAGAATCCAGTAAGGTTTACAGAGAAGATTGCCTAATAATCTTCAGAAACCCGTTTTCTTTCAGATTAACCTGACTAATACCGTTGACATCCTGTATTCCAGCCATTAAAGCACGAGAAATCCTACGTCTCGTCTCCAGGTACAAAATTAAATCCAGCTTCGGTCCTTAATACGAACAGCATGTAGTTCGTATCCAGAGTACTCATTAAAGTAGTAAAATCCTCTTCACGAAATAATAAATCAATTCTTTAAGAAATTAGAACCACATTCTATAACGTAGTGATTCCGATTTCATACTCCCGTTCCTGTATTGCTTCTGAGAAGCGATAATAATAATACAGTTTTCAAACCTATTTCCTGAAAGAGAAATTAAATTCCTTAGATTTATGCATATTTTACTATAAAGTAAAAATCATGATCACATTTCTCAAACAGAATACGGCTCCGAATAATATTTATTTCCATTAAGCAAAGTAACTAATCGCATAGAAAATACAATATATGCTATTTTAATAAATGTGCAAGCATACAATTTCGTAAAAGTAATTGTTGCAAAACTCCGAAGCCTCAGATTACTAAATAATTAAAAGAAACATTCGTAATTCATTTCAAACAAGCAGATACCAATAATACGTGCTGACCCAGTGACCGACATATGAAGTCATTGTACTCATAAAAGCGCGTTATCAGCCCTTTGTTAAATTACCAAAATATACTTATAGAAATATTCTTTTATGTACGAACTCTTGGATCGTTTAAAATTAAAATTCGTGGAATATGAAGTAAACCAAAGGTATTGATTTTTTTGTGAGAAAACTTTTCATTTTAATTATTATTTTTAATTAGTTTTTATTATTTAAAATTACATAACATCAACACGTTCCGTATAATAATCATTTAACCCACAGACACCCCGATATCCCGAGACCCGTCCGCCGCCACCGATCTTTCTGATCCTTTGGGGACTACCTGGTGATCTCGGTTTTCCTTCAATAAACTTATCTTAAATAATGGATTTAATATAAATAATATACATGTATTACAACAACCAGTAGTAAAATTTCTAGATCTTGAACTCGACGCATCTTTGAATTGGAAAACACATTGCGCTGCTTTGATAAAAAAAATTAATAGTACTGGCCTTCAAATTAGATCCTTAAAGTACGCAGTTCCATTCAATGTTATAATTTCCTGTTATTATGGTCAAGTGCATTCAAAGTTGTTGTACGGTGTTTGTTATTGGGGATTATCAATATTAGCGCAAGTAGTGTTTCTGAACCAGAAGAGAGTAATTCGAATTATGGCTGGTATAAAAAGTAGCGAATCTTGCAGACCTTATTTTACAAAATGTAATATATTGCCATTACTTAACTTATACACTCTGGAGCTTCTCTGCTTTGTTTATAAGAACCAAAACCAGTTTAAAAAAAACTTGTAACAAACCTTTTGAGTTGTATTAAAATATACATTAATTTAAGCAACTTCGTTCATTTTTGTGTCATGTAAATTGCATACCAAAGTGGCTGAAAAGTATACGCTTAGATATTTTAAAGTCGGGTAGTACGCGCATTTCGTTTGGCACATTGAGTTCATGCGCAAACATCATTTTTGGGAGTCGTTGTTGTTACGATATGAAAGCAAACAGCGTCTATTTTTGTTCTTGAGTATTTTTATTAAAAAGTGTCGTTAAATTAACGGCAAGAGTTAATTACATCTATTTTTTGTGTCTATTATATTTATCCTTTTTAGGCACTTTTACTACACTTTTATTTTTACTTTTATTACGTTACATATTCCAATTACGTAATTTAGTTGTATTATTACGTTTCCATTTAACGAGGATGACGCAATAGAGTTGTTGCTATGCTGAAAATGATCAATAAATGGTATACTAACCCATTTAATTCAACCAAGTGTGGCTTTTTGTAAAAGAATTTATTCATTTGGGATCAACGAATATCAAAACTCTTATTATATTTCCATTTCAAGATTGATTGCACAACCAAAATTGAAAGCGTTGCTTCGTCAGCACATTTTATCCGTAACAGTATACCAGTACATACAAAGTTTTAAAATACAACAGGTATTTTATTTCTATTTATTAGTATAATGTATTTTTAAGTTACTAACATTAGTATTAAGATTTTCTAATTTATAGCTTGTCTTAAAGATTTTATAATAAACCTTGTTATTGTTTTCAATTTTTCATTTATTACATTTAAGTTGGCGTCCGAGGCATTTTAACATTTATTTACAGGTTGAAGATACATTTTTTTGTAAAGCGAACATATCCAATCACACGCACATTTTCTAATTAAAGCAAATCAAAGTTTAAGAACATGGACCCAATTAATCACTGGCTGAGCAGAAGGCACAAAATCTTCTCTTTATTATTAAGAGTATAAGTAATATTAGGGGAAATTATTATTAACAACAACCGAAATACACCCTAATAATTTTTTATTACAAACTCAGTTTTTCACTTGTACTACAAGAAACAGGAGTGATTACCGTAAACCTTTCAATAAAATCAATATAACCGCAAAAGCTCCTTCCTCGTTTGGTATAAAGCTCTACAATAATTTGCCTCAAACTTTAAAGCAATGCGGCTCTATCAAACATTTTAAAGGTAAATTAAAATCACTTTTAATGCACCTTTGCAAATACTGCTACAAAAACAATAACTTCTAGTCAGTCCTATTTTTCACATTATTTGTAATGTTTTGTTTTATACACATTGTATTAACATTTATTTTATTGTACACTGTTTGTTTATATTTTAAATATGTTAACTAATGACTTTACTTCAATTTAATTTTATGTATATGTTTTGACTTAATCTATACCACTTTTGTGGTCTAACGATCGAATAAATATTATTATTATTATGAAAAGGGGCTTACAGATTTGTTGTTAAATATCCTTCCAGATTCAACTAGTACTGCCCCACGGAGAAATGTGGGTAAGTAACATTTGCTAGATATCTTTTAAAATATGGTCCCATGTTAATCTCATGATAGAAGAGCACCATTTAAAAACAGAGCTATAGATGACTATTTTGGAAGAAGTAAGTTAGCGAAAATATTGCCTATTAAAGGTAAAGAAGAAAGTAAGATGATGCTAATGAAATAACAGATCATGAAAAACAACGAAGAAATCATTGGTGATATAAGGACAATTCGGAAAGGAGACACTTTAAACCAAATGAAATGATTAAAAAATTAAAGAAAAACTTAAGTGAAAGAATTGTGAAAGTAGAAAGGAATGTAATCTTTCAAAGAAAGAGTTAAAGTAAGTAAACAATTGTTCTGCAAAATAAGAACAAACTTAGAACTGTACAAAAAGTAGACAATATATATATATATATATATATATATATATATATATATATATATATATATATATATATATATATATATATATATATATATGGACACATGCACGCAAGCACGTACGTACGCACTCACCCACCCAGACACACACACACACACACACACAACATACTCGCACACACTCACACACAAATGCATACACGCACGCACGTTCACACACGCACACACACACACACACACACACACACACACTAAGAAACATACACACGTACGCACATACCTTTATTAAATTAATTACTCCGTGCAGTAAGCGCCGTACATTTTTCGTAGCCTGATAGTGTCCATGAATTATGCTCGCCTGTTACACGTCCAAACCGCACTAGGCCTCGCGTATGCTTACCGAAATAAGCGGGTTGCCAAGCCAGCTACAGTGGAAATGGGCGTGGTCGATATAAGGAGTAAAATGATTGAAAAGTAGTTCAAACACCTTACACTTACCATTAATCTACAACTCACAAGGCTCAGTCCGGGAAAAATTGTCTCCAGGCGCCACCACAATCTAAAATTTTGCTAGAATAAATAGTCTGAGGCGGGATCCTATCTGACTGTGGAAGACAGGATTGCAGCCTACTCAGTAAAACCATTCACCATTCAATCACACTTCAAAATAAATTGATCCAAAAGCTGAAGAAAATTCTGAAATACACGGGTCGCCCTGTACAAATGAAAATTCCCAAATCGTAAGATGTTAATTTGAATACTCTTTAAGTATTTTTTGTATACCTGTAAATTTATATTGCCAATTGTCATAAAGCTTTGAATTATATAAATATTCCCAATTTAGAAAATTCTAAATTAAATAAACGAAATCGGTTTAACAATGAAATATCTCAAAAAAAAAGTTCGTTAATTGCTGAATAATTCACACATAGAGCGGTTAGTGCTTGTACCATCAATAATATCTTTATATTTTATTACTACTTTGTCTTTAAAACGGTATTTAGATATTCATTAATAGATTTAAATTTTAATACTTCAAAAATGTAATTTATGCTGAATAAAAAAAAAAATAAGTACTTTGTTAGAAGTGTTCTGCATTAATATTTCAAAGCTAAAATGAAATTTTGTAATCGATCTGGCTCATTACGCAATTTCCAATTGATCCTTAAATTCAAAGATATGCAAAGACTAATTTCGTTCATCAGGAGGTGTAACCAGTTAGGCACACAATTGACACAAATAAGCGACAAAATAAATTAAACAGTAGATATATATTGATAAATTCGCATGTAAATAGATACAACGGCGCGGTTTAAAAAAAAACACCAAACACATAAATACGTTAAGACCCAACTTAAAAACTACAAAATTACTCAAGTTCAATTACCTCATCTTTCTTTGAATGAACCCTAATTAATGCAACAATAAAAAAAATGTACTTAAAACATAATCGTGCTCGTTCTGATCAATAAAATTTAAATCTAATTCTTACATATTAGATTAATTAATCCTTTTTCTGTACGGTAGTTGTAGTTCGTATGCTCTGCTTCGGTAATCCTTTTTTTTCTAATTCTTAGATTCACTATGCACAAAACGCAAGAGATAGCCGTATATTCGCACTACGTCCTCGGCTATAGTACTCACTAACTCAGTGTCTATGGTTTGTTCACACGCGTACTTGGTATATGGACTCTTTAGCGTAACATCATATCACCTTATACTGTGATGTTTGCCCTTCAAAACGTTTACTACAATGAAAAATGGTTACTTCCATATACACATTAAAGTTCTTATTTGCTTTTATACAATCAACTTGGTATTGTTAACGATTATATGCATGCAATGTCCCTGATGATCACCAGTATCTTAACTAAATTTTACAAACTTTTATTTCGGTCACTTAAATGGTTACCTTCAGGTTTTCTTTATAATATAATAATTAGGTCACTGTCACAATTGAACACTAATACAAAATATTTGCGAAGAAATCATCAATCTGTCAATTGCACTTTTTATCTTTGAAACCAGAAATCTAGTCTATATCATTCTATGCAAATCTTATGTAGGCGAATGGCTATACTTGTTCCGCAAAATCTAACAAACTCCCTCACACTATATTGACTATCACGCGCTTGAACCGATACCCAAATTTTCCATTAATCTCATATTAACAACAATGTCTACCAAATGATATGCATACATATTCCTTCTTCACGCCATATAATCAATACGTCATCAATAATCGCATAAGACTCATTAACATCGTCTACAACCATTGAGTCTTTAGTTCAGATTCCTTGCATCGACAGAGTTAACAAAGACATGATGCAAAGAAGTTCATCCTAAGTGCTCGTAAATTCAATAAAATGTCTCGAAGAAATCATCAATTTGCACAACCATAGATTTAACCAGATTATCAACATTCTATGAAAATCTCGCAGTGAATCTTATTTCAGCAATCTAACAAAGTTCCTTCACACTAGTATTACTTCAATTCTTGAACATGCTAAATTTTCCATTAGTTGCACCATATTACAAAATGTCTACTAACAAATATGCATATATTCCTTACATTCACGTTAATAAAGTATCAATATATCATAAACTCATTAACTTATCGTCATACAACCATTTCTTTAGTTCAGATTCCTTCATACAGTAACAAAAGATCAGTTTTATCAGTGCCGTAACAATAAATGCTCAAGATACACTATTTCATCAACCAAATTTAACGCTTTCAACACGCCATGTCAAATCTTTGCTACAGCATTCAAACGTTCCTTCACATAGTAACCAATGCCTCACTACACTTCCAGTGGAGTATCAATTACCACATCACGCTACAAAAAATTCTTTTCATGCAAACTAACTTCAGCTACATTCAAAACACGTTACATACGTTATGAAGATACACGGTTCATCAAAATAACCTTACACGCCATGTCAAATGTGGCCGGGCGTGAAACGTCTTACCGCACTTAACATGTAATACACTTTTGAGATGTTGTGATGAATCATTAGAAACCCTACTCTTTACGTTTCAATAAACGGTGACGCGTAGATCTCTACTATTGCAAGTGACGCAATGTCTTGTAGCACGAATGGATGTGTAATACCACTATTCTTATTAATGTTCACTAAACGCTTCGTTCTTTTATCATGCTCACGTTGTTAACAAAAGAAATATCTATGCACATTGAACATATTTTACAAATACATAAAGCCTAGGTTCATTGGTAAAATAATTATTTAGATGGTTTAGATGCTAGATAACGAAAAACACAAGAGCTGTTAATTTTTCAGTCGAATGAATATTAAACAAACAAAAAATTTACAACACAAAACCTTTGTAAAAGTTAAGCGAAATTAAAATTATCTGTAGTATTGCTTTGTAGCACAAGAGAATTTCAGTAAAAGTTATAAAGAATTCTGTCACAAATACCTGCAACAAGTAAATGCGCTGCACGTATCTCGGTGTGAAAAAGAGGGGCGTCCGCTGAGACTTCACACTTAAACTCTCCAGAAGTTTCCCTTTCAACGTTAGTCAGCGTAACTTCTCGGGAATTTGAACGAGACACCTGAAATAATAAAATATATAATTAGTTATTGCTTTCAAAGCGCAATGTGCATTATCGACAATTTTGTTATCGTTTCTTTTGGAAAGGTTATCCACGTGCCCTTTAATTAGCATAAATTAACGTTAACCTTTTGTATATATTAAGAGCCCATTTGCAAGTTAAATGCTAAATTGTGTTATAAGAAACCAAAATGGAACGATCTTATCTATAGGTTGCCTTTTAATATCTTTTATGCTTGCCAAATTAATAAATGACTTTTAAATTAGACATTAAAGAATAGTAATTACAGTCACACGTAATTAAATAGAAATCTTATTACAGTAACAAAGTTTAGTCAGCGAGAAGATGGTTACCTTCTTTTTCCGGTTACTGCTAGGTACTTTATTGTTCATTTCTCTTTATGAGAAGTTTAGGGTGATTTATACTGTAGGTAGGCATTGCAAATGGGTCTGTTTCTCATAGTCTTACATATTTGAGACCCCTGGTGTGGACATAACTGCAGTGTTTCAAAGCACCCGTAGCCTAGCTGAATAATATTTCTGGATTGATTCAGTTTAAACTAGGGGGAAATCTTAATGAATAGAATTATGAATGACAAACTAATATTGTTTTAATCTGTTTATAATAAAAACAAATCAGAAGTTTAGTTATTAATGCCTCACCGAAAATGGTACAAAAACAAGTATTATGACTGTGGGCGAATTTAAACAGATTTTATGAATTATTGTATTATGTCGAGCATTAAAAGATTTTACTGCTACATATAACAAGAATGTTTCTAATTTATTCGTAATATTAGTAATAAAAATTATACTTGCTCAATAACCTCAGTAATAAAAGTAAATTTATTATCAAGTAAAATATATATAACAAGAAAGCTTTCCTTTGCATAAATAAAAAGACATTTTATTATCAAAAATCAAAAATGATGTTAGCATGACAGCATGTCAGTTTCTTAAACGTATCTTAAATAATATCATTAAATTGCATTTGTAGTCTATCTAAGAAACAAATACCTCAAGTTAATTTCATGCAAATTGACCACACAGGTATATTCTGACTTGCAAATACTTTAATATCTGAAGCAGCTAACGAGAACGACCATTCTGAGAAGGTAAATCTTAACATCAAAACTGATGTATAAAATGATAAAGTTGAAATAGCATTGAGATTAATGTAAAAGAGAATATCTTATTGGATGTTCACATTTTCGATGTAAATCTGAATTTAAATGATTTTAAAGTTGCCTGTATTTAGATTTATCTTATTGGAATTTTAAATTGTATTACATCATTTTATCTGTCTTAACAATGGAAATCAAGTGTAAAAAATGCGATTATTCACTTTCACGTTCTGGTTAGACTGGCGTAAAGGATTTTTAATCTAAGAACAAATTTAATTCACTGTTGTAGTAAGGTTATACAGAACGCTACAATTTTGAAGAACCCAAAATACATTAAACTTACGGCTATTTTGTATTCTAGATACTTTTGAAAATATCTGGTGTGAAACACCACACGACCTCCCAACGTACAAAATAGAAATTACAAGAAATGAAATAATTGCATATAAGCAAAATTATGCAATCTCTTTTATAAGAAGTTCGTTACGAAAATAGGCAACATTGTAAACGCAAAATCAATAATGTATGTCAAACAGACCTTTAAAACATCATGACAGATAGAGGTTAGTCTAGATGCAAGCTTAAATTAAAAGAAATGAAATAATTTTAATTTCAATTTTTACCTTCTGTAACGAAACAAAATTTCCGTTACAAAAAAATACCGTTTCCAACCGTCATCTGTCACCTAATAAAAAAAAACC
Source organism: Vesta saturnalis (assembly GCA_036346205.1). Classification (NCBI taxonomy): domain Eukaryota; kingdom Metazoa; phylum Arthropoda; class Insecta; order Coleoptera; family Lampyridae; genus Vesta; species Vesta saturnalis. Next base: position 1,256,417 of record JARFJB010002121.1, read on the forward strand.
AGTCCCTACATATCTCCCATATAATTTTAGGTCAGATTTATTTGAACGCCTGGTGTATTAAATTTTTCAAATTAATTGATTGAATAAATCTTATATGATAAGATACATATAGTTTTATTAATTGAAATGTAAAATGTAATAATTTATTAACTGATTGTCATTATATTACATAAATTAAATTTTTAAATATTAAATATAATAATTTGCAATTTAACAACAAAATATTCCATGTTTCAAAGACGTGTTTCATTATCAATTTCACAAACGTGATATTTTATTGCAATTGTCATTCATGCAGTATTATTGAAAGAATATACAAGTTTGTTTGATAGTGACCGGAAATTTCCTTAAATTATATTACATATAATTAATCACAGTTTTTTAATTTGCACCGCTCTTCGTTACAGGTAAGTCTAATTATTACCGTCCAATTAATAACGCACTTGTTAATTATTGTAATCATATTAACACTTTTAGTTTAGTTAAAATTACGTTTGAAAATATTCCGTGATAAGCCATTTTATCAATTATTGTTTATTATAAAAATTCAGAATATTAATTAAATTTCCACCCGTTTGCTTATCGGTACTCAATTTTATTTTAAATCATGGTGTAAAAGATTAATTTTATTAACATCGTCTTTTCCTTAATTGTCTGTTGCAAACTTAAATATAATATCATCCTTACCGTCTAATTAATTATTGTACATAATTAGAATTGATTTATCATTTACATATAGTCTAGTTAGTTTAATTTACAAATTTACTTTTGGACCTGTCATTGATTTGAATACGTGATTCTTTAATTTTTTTATGATAAATTTGATTTTTGGTTTTGGTTAATTTTCCGCTGCTGTATTTATTTAGTTAGAATAAATTTTTTTTTGTTAGCCATTTGGTGAGCTTTGGTATATTTTTGTAAATAAATTACATTTCTTTTTATTTTGTGAGCAATTTTGTTACGCTATGAGAAGTTCTTTATTCATGACCGTTTAATAATAAAATTTTCTTTTATCAGCGGTTGCTCAATTTTCTTCAATTTTCTATTAATAAATAACGTTTTCTTCCCTCCGTTTTGCATTACCGAGTTGATTATTTTTTTTTTAAACTGTTTAAATCTCAACTCGCCGTCCGTTTGCCGCTTAATATCAGATTACAGCGGCACCGATTTAAATCTTCAGAAACCCTGGTAGACCGACATCTTTACTGACGCTACTTGGACCGCTTTTACCCATTTAATTCTCTGCGAAGAGGAATCTAGGCCTCTATATCACCAGTTACCTAGATTGGCGTTCGAGTAACCCGATTATACCGCGATAGTCCAACCGCAGTTCACCGCCCGACCCTCTCAGACAACTTTGATAATAACTAACCGACCGCCGAAGGTAAAAGCGTTATACTTCCAACCTACATATACATATGTAGGTATAGAAGGTTATGCAATAGACTTTCTTTCACTCTCGCTAAATCGACTTGTTAATTCATTTTACAACTTTTGGACAAGTTTCGTAAGATTGGCCATAATGTTTGGATATGTATGTGCGTGTGTGTGTCTGTGTATGTGTGTGTGTGTCTGTGTGTGTGTGTGTGTGTGTGTGTGTGTGTGTGTGTGTGTGCGAGAGTGCGAGTGTGAGTATGTGTGTGAGTGTGTGTGTGTGTGTGTATGTGTATGTGCGAGCGTGCGTGCGTGCGTGCGAGCGTGCGTGCGTGCGTGCGTGCGTACGTGCGTGCGTGCGTTGTAACGAAATAATTTAGGTTTTGTATATTTTTGTATGTTTACTCAAACCTTCTTTCTAGGAATGCTTACGTTGTTTCTGTTCATAACTTGAACCACATAATATTTCTAAATAATTTTACTATTAGCCTAATATAAATTTTCGTACCTTAGGTTATTCAAACGTTATAAATTCACATTTATATATTTCACTGCATTGTTACTCCCTCTGGTGACGTATCCTAAAATATAGGTAATTAAGGTGAACTATATTACAAGCTTTTAGAAGTCCTCTCTAGATGGCGTTAGTGGAGAAATTTAGAGTTTCTGTTTTTATTGATAGAAAAGGTCGATACAATAGATTTTGAATAGTACAACTTTAACATAAAAATTACGTCTGCTTTCTTTCCTGTGGCGTCCATTTTGCCAAGCTGAAAATTTTTGATGTCTTCTTGAAAAATTACTGTTTAGTACGATACGATTTAAATAATCGGATATATCTTCAAGAAGCATAATTTTCAATAAAACAATTGGTGCTTTTCTAATCATTATCTACAAGTTTTGTTACTCGCTTACATGCTGTTTTAGAAAAATTTTCTTCGGCAAGATCGAGTAAGTACCGGTGAATTTCTCTGATTTCACTTCGATAGATTCTCATTTGGCCCATTTCATCTAAGGGGTAACGAATAAAGATTATTTACTTACATAATGTTAATTACCTTCTCCTCTTAGCTTCAACGAATTACCTGGTCCTTCTGGCTTCAATGAATTACCTTCTCTTTTTGGCTTCAACGAGTGTGTGTGAGTGTGTGTGCGTGTGTGTGTGAGTGTGTGTGAGTGTGTGTGCGTGTGTATGAGTTCTCCTCTTAGCTTCAACGAATTACCTGGTCCTTCTGGCTTCAATGAATTACCTTCTCTTTTGGCTTCAACGAGTGTGTGTGAGTGTGTGTGAGTGTGTGTCTGGGTGTGTGAGTGTGCGTGCGTGTGTGTGAGTGTGTGTGAGTGTGTACGTGTGTATGAGTGTGAGTGTGTGTGAGTGTGTGTGTGTGTGTGAGTGTGTGTGTGTGGGTGTGTGTGCGTGTGGGTGTGTGTGCGTGTGGGTGTGTGGGTGTGAGGGTGTGTGGGTGTGTGGGTGTGTGCGCGTGTGCGTGTGTGCATGTGTGCGTGTGTCCGTGTGTGCGTGTGCGTGTGTGCGTTTGTGCGTGTGTGCGTGTGTGCGTGTATGCGTGTGCGCGTGTGCGCGTGTGCATGTGTGTGTTCGTGTGTGCGCGCGCGTGTGTGCGAGTGTGTGCGAGTGTTGCGAGTGTGTGAGAGTGTGTGCAAGTGTGTGCGAGTGTGTGTGAGTGTGTGAGAGTGTGTGCGAGTGAGTGCGAGTGAGTGCGAGTGTGTGGGAGTGTGTGAGTGTGGGTGTGGGTGTGGGTGTGTGGGTGTGTCGGTGTGTGCGTGTGTGCATGTGTGCGTGTGTGCGTGTATGCGTGTGTGCATGAGTGTGTTCGTGCGTGCGCGCGCGCGTGTGTGTACGAGTGTGTGCGAGTGTGTGCGATTGTGTGCTAGTGTATGCGAGTGTGCGAGTGTGTGCGAGTGTGTGCGAGTGTGTGCGAGTGTGTGCAGGTGTGTGCAGTGTGTGCAGTGTGTGAGTGGTGTGTGGTGTGTGTGGTGAGTGTGTGAGTGTGTGTGGTGTGTGATGTGTGTGAGTGTGTGTGTGTGTGTGTGTGTGTGTGTGAGTGTGTGTGAGTGTGTGTGCGTGTGTGTGAGTGTGAGTGTGTGAGAGTGTGTGTGGGTGTGTGTGTGTGTGTGGGTGTGAGGGTGTGTGGGTGTGTGAGCGTGTGCGTGTGTGCATCTGTGCGTGTGTGCGTGTGTGCGTGTGTCCGTGTGTGCGTGTGTGCGTGTGTGCGTGTGTACCTGTGTGTGTGTGTGTGTGCGTGTGTGCGTGTGTTCGTGTGTGCGTGTGTGCGTGTGTACCGTGTGTGCGTGTGTACCGTGGGTGCGTGGGTGTTTGGGTGCGTTGGTGCGTGGGTGCGTGGGCGCGTGAACCCGTGGGCGCGTGGGCACGGACGCGCGTTTGCGCGCGTGCGTACAAGCGTAAGTGCGTACAAGCGTACGTGTGTAAGTGCGTGCGTGCATAAGTGCGTGCGTGCGCGCACGCGTGTGTGCGTGTGTGCCTGTGTGTGCGTGTGTTTGTGTGCGTGTTCATGATGGCCGATCTTGGCGAAACTTGGACAAAAGTTGTACAATGAGCTAAGAAGTCGATTGAACGGTAGTGAAGAATAAGTCATAACTATCTATATCTACATATGTATATGTAGCTTGGATGGTAAAACAGATTATTTAGCCCTTTGAAGCACGGAGGTAGATATCGATACGATATACCCGTATAAAATTTTATGAAGCTTTATGAAAAGACTTTCGAGGTGATCGTTCTCGGTAGCCAATACGGCTTAATGAACAACGGTATGTTGGAAAAGTATTTATTAATAAAACACATCAATAATGAGATTTAACAAAAGCGTTTTTCTCGTTTAAACAGAGAACTACTTTACATCCAGATGAAGACCACTTAGATCTATGAGCACCTTTCTTTGACGAACATCCACACAGTCTTGAATCTTGAAGTTTTGTTTAAAGGCACTCGTGTAACAATGAAGGTTGGACTATATGGGACTTCACAAATGTTTTCACCTTTAGCTCTACTCAAGGGGTTCCCATTAGCCCAGTCGCCACACCAAGCCGAAATTCTTTAAGTACGAATGTTTTAATTGAGAGGATATATGACAATCATTTATTCTTTTCGTATCTATCGTATGAGAAAAAAATTGTGTAACACTATTTTCTTTATTTGATATCATTTGCATAGCAACTTTTTAACATGTGGTCTTGCGCAAATAACCCATTAGGCGGTATAATCTTTGGCGACAGATGGACAAGGTGTTTCATGACTACTATTTCTTTGGTTTTGTTCTAACAGAAGTTACGTTGGTTGGTTCGCTATAGTTTGATAAGAAACAAATTCCTTGTGCACGTGTTTTTGTAGATAACCGTTCAGATTGCTCTCTCACCATAATATTACCTTGCGAGAACGTTTTTAGACAATTCTTCCTATTTATCCGTGTTGTCACTGTTCCTATTATTTTTTGTCTTTCCCGCAATTAGTTCAGCAGAACTCAAGTAGTTATCAAAAAATGCAAAACAGTTTTTCTTAATAAGATCTACTGTTATCCTCCTAACTCGCCTTCCTTAGTCTTTCTTCCAGTTGCTTTACGTTTGTTTTCGTAATTTGAAATTGACTGATATAACTAACGCTATCTCTCCGAGTCCAAAGTGTATAACCCCTTTTTGTGGGTATATCGGACATATCCTTTGAAAGTAACCATAGGCTCATCTATCGACTGGTACTGTGAAGGCTCATGTCAACATTTTTATAAAGATCGTAGATTGTACAATTTGTAATGCGGTGAGCTCCAATCCAATCATTTTCATTGATGTGTAAGTTTGCAAGAAACCAACTATGTCGATTGGCAACCATACAGACTATATTCTTCGCTGAGTATTTTATTTGAAGATTAATTGTCCCTATAGTATGGTAACCTAAAATTAACATCCAAATGTTCATTCCTAAAATAAGCTTCATCTCTGTCTTGCTGGCCGTGTTACTATTTATTCCTTCATTATTGTGCGTAGAAGGATAATTCGTCTGATCTACAAATGAATGAATAAGAGTTTCCTGAAATAAAGACAAAAATATAATAAGTGAGTCGGCCACTTTAACTTTAGGATTCAACAAATTGTACTTTAATATCATATGTAAACGTACCAAATGAAACAGCAGCTGCATATATTCGTATATTTAACAAATCAAAATAATACTCGTTGGTGAATTTTAGCATAAATGGAAATGGAATTGTACTTAACCTTTCGTAAAACTTTACGAAATTAAAATTAGTTCTTAGTACAAACATACTACACGTGAAATATAAGTTATGTGTTTTTTTGCTACTAACACTGTGTTTAATTTTGCTGAATTTTATTAGAGCTAGCTTTAGTCTAATGCTGGCAAAACAATTCATTCAATTGGTCCACGTAATAAAGTAATTTGCACGAAAAGGATACTTACTTACATTTTGCACATAAAACTTTCTGCAGAAAGATACCAGTTGGTGTAGAAATTTGCAAAACTGCATTTCTTCATGATAAGGTAAGGTAGAACATAAATGCAATGATACCGTAACATAAACAATTTTCGACAACGCGAAACAAAATATATTATTCAATTTAAATTTTTCCATCTTCACATAACGATCACGATGTTGCTGTACGTTTCCTACAGTATGAAATTAGACCATAACTATTCAGTTTTCCTACTTAACAAAATTTTCTTAACGTACAGGATTAAGAATTTTTTCTTAACATTATCTGAAAGTTCCTTCTTAATTATAATAAAGACTATAATCACGTAATATAAGATAACTACATACCTTTGGTACTCTACATATGAGATCCATTCTAACGTAATACGAATGGAAATGATGCCCTATGACGCGTTGGGCGTAAAACGGAAGAGGATGTGGTTAAAGGCCAACAACGTATGGCAAAAATGTACTACGCTATCAATAATGAAGCATCACACTAACAAGAGGTTTTAAATATATTACACTAATATCTAATATTTGAATGAAACAAAATACGGCAATATGCTTAAATATAGCCCAAATAACCATTAACAACGTAAATCTAAAATTTTAATATAGGTAACAGTAGCCAAAAAATTGGGGTACGCTTATGCACATAGAATAAATATTTATAATTTTTTTATTCTCTTTTCGTATTATAAAAATATATGTGTATATGTGGGAGGAATTCATGTAATAAGTATCTCTAAGTTTGAAGGCGAGCCCAGAATATTGTCATATACGCACAAAAGCGAGCAACTAACTAACTGAATGGGCACAACTCTATATAGTTTAATAAAATGAGGTAAATATGTGAATAAAATTAACAAAAACACAAAGAACTAGACAATATAATACTTTTAAACAATTAATTTTCTCTAAACAGGAAACTGAGATGATAACGTACGGTTATATGAACTGATCGCGGTCTGGTTACCGTGAAAAAAAAGACTATTCGTATTACAGAGGGATATTTATAATGCAATCTGGAAACGAATCCTAATCAAAGTACGCCCATCTATAAAACTTACGCAGAACATTTATAGTTCAATACTAAGTGTGGGTTTATATGTGTGTGTGAGTATGTGTGTACGTGTACATATGCGTGTACGTTTGCGTGTGTGTGCATATGGATGCGCGTTTCCATGTGTGTGCATGTGGATATATGTTAGTATCCACGATAATTGCAAAACAGTAATTGTAATTTTGTATGAATCGGGGGGGGGGGGGGGGAGGTTATTCGAGCCAGTTTTTTTTGTCACAACCCGCATATTACAAAGATACATGCATATAAATCTTACAATTTCAAATTAATTATATTCTAGGCAATGTTTTGATTCCCTACGTAGTTTGGTATGAAAAGTTCCGAAAGTGGAATATGAGTATTTATTAAAATTTCTTAATATCTGTACAACAATCAACTTTATAGGAAAATGTGTAAACGTATTATTTTAAAGATACTTCAACTTTACATACCTTTTCCTTAGAAAGTTTCTTAATGCGAAACTAAATAAACCTTAAAGATTAATTAGTCAAGATAGCTTCGAATATATGTTTTTAAGTTAACATTTGCATGTATCTGATATGAAGATTTAATAAACGTCTATCTCACATAAATTATTATTGTTTTTACAACGCTTCCTATTTTTATTATGAATGTATTACTTTTAAGAAATTTTCACTTTATAGGTTGTAGCAGAAATTTTAAATAAAAATAGTAAAAAAATTACTAATTATGTAAAAGACACGTAATCAGTCATTTCATACTAATGATAGTTGTAATATTATACATTACACCAGTAATTTTAAAAGTAAAATAACCATACGTCGTACGCTGAAACACATTCTCCATTTAAGCTTGGCATTGTTTACATTTGTAAAGGTCAGACTAAATGGCTTATAAACTGCCAGAGGGATAATTGGATACCTACTATTTACTCACGTTTATGTTAGATGAGTTTGAATTAACAAAGCTGAATGCAGTAACTCAACGTGTATGAGCTTTAAGCTGACGAACGTCCTATTTAGTTTTCCTTACACTACAACAAAATTTATATTCTCACATTAAAAAATACTTTTAATTGGCCATATTTGTTGGTAAACTGGATACATGACAAATTTAATGAACGTTCGTAATTGCATCAAACTTTAGGTAGGAGCTTGCTTTGTATGACTGTGTTTCTCTTGAAAGGCAACGATAAAGGCCATACTTTGCAAAACTCTTTATTAAAGTCCATTAATGGATATTATATGGTAAATAAATAATTTTTTTATGCAATATGTTGTTCTACATCTTGCATTTGTTTAATAGTAGTGTGTTCATTTTATGATTATCATGTGTACTAAGCTGCGTGATTTTAAGATACCGGGTGTATTTTTTTAATGTAGTATTAATAGCTTTTGAGACACCTAAGTAAGATGTGTCACGTATAATAACTCTAAATATTGCCTTCCTACCAGGTGTTATTTTTGCAGGTCACGACTATGCTACATGTGCGGCACGTTTCCATCTAAGTCAACAGGCGCTAAATTAAATAATATAAATTGTAAATCTTATCGTAAGTCATAAAAACTTAACTTTGAATTAAAAATACAGGTTAAAAATCTTTATCACATCTTTCACTTTACAGTACATATACTTTATAATTAAAACATTTTAAAAAACTGTTTCATTGACATGATACGGTGAACAATAGGTTAATTCACAAATTACTTTTAGAGAAATACAATCAAATCTTATTTTATTTATTTAAGCTGAAATCCTTTTACCGTTAGGTGTCGGATTATAACCCAATTTACATTACTTGTGCTACAATATCTTATAACAGTAATAAATCTAATAACTAATAATCTAATAAAACTTATTAAATTTAATTAACTTTTCTTGATTAACTTGTTCCAATCTCTTCTATCTCTTGTCAGGTTCTTTACTTCTCGCCATTGTATGTTTCTATTTTCCGCAGCTATTTGTACCTGTTCCTTCCATTTCCTTCTTGGTCTACCTACTACACTCTTCCCCTCTGTTCTTGCTTCGTATACTATTTTTGCTATACTATTGTCATTCATTCGTAGCAATTGTCCCATCCATCCGAGTTGCCTCTCTTCTATCAGTGTCTTTATAGGTTTCACTTTCAATTGTTCCGTTATATTTTCATTTCTCACTCTGTCCAATCTTGTTATTCCTTTAATTTTTCTTAGATATCTTATCTCCATTGCTGTAATTTTGCTCTCATTTCTTCTGTTGATCATCCAGGGTTCGCTGCTATAAATTAACGAGGGTCTTACTACTTTTTTGTATACTTCCGATTTTATTTGTATCGGAATTTCTTTTTTTCCGAGGAATGTGTTTTTGAGTGTGTTGTATATTTGTCCCACCTTTCCTATTCTTTCCATTACTTCATTGTCTATTTCGCCCTTGTTTTCTATTGTTGTGCCCATTTATTTGAAATCTGTTACTTGTTCCAGTATTCTTCCTTCTGTAATAATATTGTGATGAGAGTCCGTCTTGGCAATAATCATAGTTTTTTTCTGTATTTATTTCCATGTTTATTTTTATTAGCTTGCAATAGTAGATATTGACACTTCTCTGAAGTTTTTCAGCTGATTCTGCTAGTAGCACGATATTGTCGGCCAATAGTAGTCCTTGTATGGTTATTCTATTCATTCTCCATCTTCCTACTTTCATCTTATAGCATTCCTGTTTACAAATTTTCGCTACGTCATCGATGAGTACTGAGGATAGAAGTGAACTAAGAACACATCCCTGTTTCAGTCCTATTTTTGTTTCAAATTGATCTGACTAGTTGTTGTGTCCTTACTTTATTTCTATTGTCTTTGTGCTTTAGTGAGATCTATAATGTCTTCCCTTACTCTTCTTCTTTCCAGACTTTCGCAAACATCCTTTCTCCTTACCCTGTCAAAGGCTTCTTTTAGGTCTATGAAGCAATATGAATTTCCTTCTTTTTCCTTAAAATTTTTTCACCTAACTGTGTCATTGTTAAAATTAGGTCCTGTGTGCTTCTACTTCTACGGAACCCATGTTGTGACTCCTATAACGAGTTTTCAATTTTCTCACTCAGTCGCTTCTCTATTATTCTGCTTAATACTTTGCCGGGTATACTCCTTAATGTGATACCCCTATAATTTATGCAATCTTTTGTGTCTCCTTTTTTGTATAGCGGTAGTATTATTCCTATATTCCAGTCTGTGGGTATTACTTTTTGTATTATTATTTCATTTATTAGGTCGTGGAATTCTTCAGTAACTTTCTTTCACACGTACCTCAACATCTCGCCTGTGATTTCATCGTTTCCTGGTGCTTTTCCTAGTTTGAGTTTCTTGATTGCTTCCGTTATTGCCTCTTTTGAGATTGTTTGTACCTTTTGTATTTCCTCTTGTCCTATCCTAGTTTCCTCCTTCCTTCGATCTACATCATTTCCTGCTTATCTTCGGATACCACCTTCCCGTTTGTGTCTTTTATATTTTTTAGTTTGGGCAGTTTCTTTTGTTTGAATTGTTTTAATGTATTGTAGAATAGCTTTTGGTTCTCTAAATAGCTTACTTTCATCCTGGTTCCCATGACTTTTCCTTTGCATCTTTTATAATTTTCTTTGTTTCTGTTCTTACTATCTTGTATGTGCTGTAGTCTTCCTCCGATCCAGTTATTATGTACTTATTCCATTTTTCCTTCTTTTCTTTAAATTTATGCTGTATTTCGGTTGACAACCATCTACTTCCCTTTCTGTATGTGTTCACAATTTTCTTTGCTACACAGCTACTACTTGTCGCTTCTAGAATGCTATCTTTAAAATGTCTCCATTTATTTTCTATGTCTTTATTCTCCGTTTGACTTTGGACAATTTTCATATCTAAGATTTCTTAAAATTTTTTTTGAGTTTCACACTCCTGTCTGTAACTTTTGATTTCTAATTTGGTCCTTTTCTTCCTTTTTAACTCCTGTTACTGTTTCGAGTTTATCGAGAGTTCCATTTTTAGTAAATAATGGTCACTTCCTATTATAACAAATAAAAAAAAATGGAGTTTTGTGTTACAAAGGTAAATCGCACTACGGTCTAGCTCAGTGAGGTACAAACTTATAAAACTTACTAAAATTGAGAACTCGTTCATCAGGTGTGAGGAAAGCAGAGATATTTTTATAGATATAATCAGTATTAGCATTTGTTTAATTGGGCACCACTCAATTTCTAGGTTTAATAATGAAAATACAACAAAAATTGAGAAAGGTTGTATCTCAAAACATAATAGGTAATCTGAATAAGCACTAAACATCTGTAGTTATATGTATATTTAATAAAGCAAAATGTCTGATTAATATCAGAATAAAATAACTAAAACGCTACTTCTTGTACGGCCTTACAATCTTAAAGTACTAAATTAAACACTGTAGATAAACGTACAATCTATTGTTTACTTAGAATTCAAAATGCAATCTATTCAACATGTAGGTATTCAATAATGAAACGTATATTGACCAATGTCAACAAATTACAGTTGTGATAGGTTATGGACTCAACTGTTCCTTTTCTTAACCGTATCAAAATAACACCAACTGATTTGTTATTTACTTAACTGCACTAAAAGGATAAGTACTTACTTGTACAAAACAAATATGTTAATCTCGTCTTAAACGAACTGTAGCTTGAGAATTTTCATTTCCAATTCCAAGACTAATATACGATAATGTAAAGGTAATTTTCATTTGTAACTAACGTACAAATAAACGAAACATAAACGTATAACGAGAGCAGCTTCGAACGACGAAAGCTGTTTATAACGACGAACGCAGAATATGTCTAACAGCATATGTGATTGATGCAAAACAAAGTTATCTCCATTTATGTTCATAAAGATGACATTGCATTAACCTGCCATTTTAACAAAGTAACTGTTCGTGACGTCATACCCACGCCACTCAATGATACGTAAATTTACCAAAATAAAAGCTTTTTCTTGAAGATAAACGGTTTCCTTGTTCCTACCTTTGTTCCCTATTCTTATTCCCTATTAAATATAATATATAGAAAATGTAATTACACGCCTTTACATACCTTATAAAAGGGAAGCAAAACTTAAAAAAAGATAACGTCTTAAAGGCACAACGTGATATACGGAAATGCATCAAGTATGCTCAACTTACGCTGCGCATAGAACTAAAATTGAATGTCTAAAATATATACAGGGACGTTCGTAATTATGTAGACTGAAGAGAAAATATTGCGATATAAAAATTTTATTATTAAACGAAAAAAGAAGTGCTTAAAAATACTAAGGTAATGTAAATATACTTATCGATAATAATGCAAAGTTCTAACTTTAAATTAAGGTAACGACAGACAAGAATTGGCACGTTACACTATTTTAGCGTTTCTTTTTTACGATACATCCTTTACTCTCTTCCAATTTTCTGTATTTACAACAAAATAGTCGATAATTGACTTCTCGTTCCTGGAGTGGACTTCCCTTGTATATTTATGTATGTCTTTGTGCATGAATTTCGTGTTTGTAATCACCAAATCATTTCTTACGCATAAGTCTATTAGCCTCATACCATTTTCGTTTATAGTGTTTTTGCCCTGCTGCCCCATGTACCTTTCTATGCCTTCATTGATATTGCCTACTCTGCAATTCATATCCCCCATTACAATTACATTTCTTTTTCTTCTATCTATTTCCATTTGTACTACTTCGTACAATTGCTATTTCTCTCCCTTCCTCTCGTTATCGTTTGGCGCATACGCTATTATTATCGTCCACTTTTTTCCATTGTCTATTATAATGTCTATTGCCAGTAATCTTCCATTAATATACCTTTCTTTCTTGATATTATTTACTTTGTCCGATTTTAATATTAACCCTACCCCTTTTGCTTCCCATTCTTCTTGTTCTACCCCTGACCGATATAACCAGTATCCTTCATTTAATTCCATTTCTCCTTTCCCCTTTTTTTTGGTTTCCGTTATACCTAAATAATTGATGTTTTACGTTTTCATCTCTTCAATTATTCCAACTTCTCTTCCTATAATACTTTTCACATTCCAGGTGCCAATTTTTATCAAGTCCCTTTTTTGCTTTCTTTGCTTCAGTTCTTATTTGTTCAATTGATTATATATTCTCATATTTCTCTGTTTTTGTTGTATTACTGTTTGCGCCTTTCCTTATTCGTTGCCTTTTTTGTCATCGCTATCCCCTATCATATCTTTATCTACTAGTTTTTTTCTCCCGGTACGTGTCAAAATTTTATTTCTTCCTTTATCTTCCAAAAACCCTAAAAAAAAATTTTGAAACGTTTGTCATTTATTGTACTATATTACCAGCCAGCACTGATACAAACCGTTACAGTTACAAAACCGAAACAAGAAAATTGATTGTTCCCATTGAAATGTTACGGAAAACTTTTTGTTACAAATGTATATGGTTCTTTATATTTTATTCCGTTGCGAATTAAAACAGCAATGCGTACAGGGTGGTTTATTTTCGATGTTTTCTTATGGGAAGTACCCTTTGTATTACAGATAGACAAAGAGTAATGTGGGGTCGATTTTGGTGTTAATTATGATCCAATAGTCATAATCAAGATATCTCCGACCGTTACTGCGCAATTAGCCAAAACTGAAAAAATGGCGATTTTGAAAAACTTGAATAACTTTTTTATTTCTAAATGTATCAACAAGCTGTAAAAACTATCAGATCAAAAGGTTTGAAATATTTTTGATTTATAATAATTGATATTCTTACAGTTTTGACAACAAACGAAATGTAATTAATTTAGTTTAATTGCTAAGAAAAACTATTTTTGATGCAGTGTTTTATTGCGCAATTAGCCAAAATTGAAAAAAATGGCGATTGTGAAAAACTTGAATAACTTTTTTATTTTCAAATGTATCGACCAACTGTAAACACATTCTTAAGGCACTTTTTTAAGTAGAATCCGTTAGTGCATTCACATTTTGACCCTTGAGTGCATGATTTTCTAAAAATTGTTGAAAAAAATTATAAATGATTGTTTTGATGCATTTATTCAGAGAAAAATAATGAAAAAAAATTAACATAACGGTAGGAAGCTGTTTTTAGCAAAAAAGTAATTGTTTCATATCTGCAACATTATGCATTAATGCAATAACTTATGATGTAGTATGGTAATTTTTAAAACAACTATTTTTTTTGTTGCAACACAAATTCACGCCACATTTTTCACATAAAGTTTGCGTATACCCATTGCAACTCGGAAATTTACAACGACCCCGTACATTTGTCCATATAATCCAATGTCCTTTTTGATCAAGGCGAACGTCCTTTGGAGGAGCATGCTGGGCAGGACCAGATTTTTTCTTAACACTCATCAGTTCTTCTGCAGTGTTACTGCTTGGACGGCCTCGTTTAATTGGATTGTGTTGTCCAATTTTCATTAGACACAGTGCTACTTCTTTCCGAAATTCGAAAAATGTAATTGTTTGTTGGTCACTTTGGTTCGTTGTAGAAATTTTTTTAAACAAAATCCCTGAATTAGCTAACGCCATATCCAGAAAGTGATAAAATAGGCGGATATACCATTTTTTGCTTTTGTTTAATATTTTGTGTCTTGCCATAAAGGCATCAAGTAAATCTACCCCACCCATGTGATAGTTATATTCTTTTATAACAAAGGGACAACAGTTGATTGACTTTTTTTATCAAATATTTTTATGGTAGTTAATGGCCATTTTCCTGGAAATGTTGACAAAACACATACAATTTTGTTGTCTTTCTAAACTAATGAAGAGATATCTATGCCGTCAAGATCCCCTACACATTCATACGAAGTGCCTCGCGGATCTTTTTTCATATACTTTTTAGTTGGTAACTTGCAATTGGTGACTCTATTCCGGCGTACAGTTCCTAAGCTGTATATTCCGTTCTGTGCTAAGTATACCAACAAAGCTGGACCGGTGTAGTAATTATCAAAATACAACCTGTAGTTTTGATTTCTAGGTATTGTTCTTGATAATCGAACCACTACGTTAGCAGCAGCTCCTAGATCTGGTTCACCTTCTATCCCTTGCCTGTCACCGTTTTCTTGACCGGAATAGACTTCGAAGTTGTACGCATACCCACTCACTCCACAAAGCACAAATAGTTTGAAACCCCACTTGTGAGGTTTCATTGGTAAATACTGTTTCATGTACTGATGTACTTTCGTAGAACACAGCTGCTCATCAACTGAAAGTTGAGCTTCAAGAGGTACTGTAGAATTTTTTGTATTCAGATGCGTTATGATCGGTCTTATTTTATGAAGTCTGTCATGATTTGGATTATCCCGAGGTAAATGTTGGTCATTATCGTTAAAGTGCAAAAACTGGCGAATTGTCTCAAACCTATTTACTGTCATGCAATTGGCTACTATGTCGATACCAATAATCGGCGACCAATAATGACGGGTATTCGGTAGACGTACGAGAGACATATAAACAATAATACCAATATGTCGTCTTAGCTCACCGACGGAAAGGTTTAGTGGTTTAGATATGTCTGTTTGTTAAGCATATAAATTTGATTCTTGAACAAAATCATCAGAAAAGTAATGTTGGAAACATTTATATGGAGTGTCCATTTCAAGCAAAGCATTTGGCATAATATCATTTCCCCTAAAACATAGTTGAGCCTCATTTAAAACTAAATTTTTATTTTTCCATTTTATTTCGGGTTTTGCAGATTTTGATTTTGAACCAGATGGTAGTACATTTGATAAATTATCTTGCTTCACCACACTCTCGAATCGTTCTTCTGCGTTATTTAAAATCCCATTGGATATTTCTAAATCTGACAATTCATCTTGCTCATTATCGGGAGAATACTCAGGATCATCTAAACTATCTACGTCGGAGAAATTTATATCTTCACTAATTTCACTCAAATTATCAGCAAAATATTGCAACTCGCCATCTTTAAGCACCTTACTACAATCACCACTCGACATGGCTAAAAGAAAAATAAAAACTCAGTCATCAAAACTACACGTGTTAGCGAATTCCAAAATGAGTCGCAATGCATGATGTTGCATTTCTGCATCATATCATTTTTTACAAAAAATTCATCAAGCATGTTTTAAAACAAAATACCATAAAATGTTTGCAGTAATAACCTCAGCATAAAACACAATTTTATTAACCACAAATACAGCTTTTGTTCACTTTATAACGTTTACAAAAGTCCAGTAACGAAAGTAGGGTTAGAACATGTGACAACCACTACGAGGCTGGCTTGACTGAGTTGAGATTTTTAAAATTTTAAGTGCGCAGTATTTAATTCCATATTTAACACACTGTTGCATCTCTACAACAACATGGATAGATCGAGAACTTGTTCTGACTTATATTTTATATATGAAAATCATTTTGTTGCTTTTCTGCAACCATATGCATTTAAGGGTTAAATACCTTCTTAGTTTAAAAAGATATGACATAAAGTTGTATTTTTTTATATGGTAACCATAGTTAGCTATGACATTTTTAAATGACATTTTTTTGTGTTTTTTAAAAATATGTAATGCTATGCTATTTTAATAATTAATTGATTTTTTAAGTTTTTTCTTATTTACGTTTTATAGTAAGAATACACAGTAGGCATAGGAGGCTGAGATTTATTTAAGTAAGAACAAATGATCCCTATATGTCAAATAATAAATTAAAAATTAGAAGTGTGCAACGGGGTGATCTTGGAATTTAGTTATTAACATGTATAGAAATTCAGAAAATTTTGCATGTTAGTGTGTTTTAAATTATACGAAGGTGATAAGGATGTGGAATCGGAATTATATTTACAAAATTTTCCTGAAAAGCAGCAGCCAAATAAAAATATTTTTGAACGCTATAGTTAATAGGAATTAAAATTTTTGCTAGCTCAAAACAATATCTTAATTAATTTTAGGTTACAGAAAAAATTTAATTGAATTTGGATCTTTTAAAAATCCCAGGCCAAAAATTTACTTTAAACGATATTCTGAAGAAAACCCAATGGTCGTCTTAGGTCAAGTCGAACCAGAGCCAACAACTTCATCTACACAAATGGTTAATGTAGGCGTGTATCGAAGCAATTAATAATACTGCGAATGAGTTAAAAGAAAGTGTTCGTGTGGCTTTTACACAATTAACACTATTATCTATATATAACTCTATAAATTCAATTAGAAGACGATGCGAAGTCTGCTTCCAAAAAGAGGGCGCACAGTTTGAAAAATATTTGTAGTTTTAGTGTGTTTTTTATATTGATAGTTTTGTTCGTTTATAGAATTAGATGTTCACATACATATAAAAATTCATTTGCTGTGAGCTTTTCATAATTTCTGATGATGTTGTATTGTTTATTTTCATTTCATTTCAATTTGCATTTGAGGTTTTTTGATAATTTTATATTCAATCTTTGGATTTTATAATTTGTTCCACAAGAACATTACAATTAAACTTATTTGAATTACAAAATGTCTCTAAAATATTTTACTGGAAGTAAAATTTCTTTTTTGAGTAGAATATCTTCATTCAATTTCATATCTGGTTTTTTAAGCCAACTGTTATCCTTTATAAAAATACCAATTAAGAAAAACTTAAAAAAATCAATTAATTATTAAAATATCATAGAGGTGTTATATATTTTTAAAAAGCACAAAAAAAAAAATGTAATTTAAAAATATAGCCAACTGTGCTTTCCATATAAAAAAATACAACTTTATGTCATACCTTTTTAAATTAAGGAGGCATTAAAAATGTGAATGCACTAACGGATTCTACTTAAAAAAACGCCTTAAGAATATGTTTACAGTTAGTCGATACATTTAGAAATAAAAAAGTTATTCAAGTTTTTCAAAATCGCCATTTTTTCAATTTTGTCTAATTGAGCAATAAAACATCGAAAATGAACCACCCTGTACACTGCATCAAAATAGTTTTTCTAAGCAATTAAACTAAATTAATTACGTTTCCTTTGTTATCAAAACTGTAAGAATATCAAATATTATAAATCAAAAATATTTCAAACGTTTTGATCTGTATTGATACCAAATTTAGTATAATGAAACTTTTTGTTAATGCAAAGAACTTATTAAAACACGACAGAATGATTACTTTAGAACTGTACCAGTAATCAATTTGGTTTAGAATGTTTTGTAATGAAACAGTAACCCGAGTATTGTATCAAAGTAATTTCAGTAGTTTAATCATTAATCAATCAGTTACGAATTTTCGCTTTCTTTTAATTGTAACAAATGCAAGTATCAATGTCTCATTTCATGACACTAACAGTACACATACCTATCAATTTAAGGGAAATGCCCTGGAGTAGGGACCTTTAAAACTACTAATATTTGTTTTTATATGATTTCATTTCTTTATAATTGTAACAAATTGAATTACAAACATCGTGCAAAAGGGCCGTACAGCTCTACTCAGTACAAGATAGTTGGAGAGGGGATACCGACGCTATAGTAGCTTTTAAGGTACAATCAGAAGAAAAATATTTGGGCGCATAATGTGTATTGTTGGATACACATAAGTGTGTTGTGTGCTGCATAACCAGTGTAACTGATGTTTTCTTGACAGTCTTGACTATACACAGTGAACCAAGAATTTGATAAAAATAACTTTATTAAACTTAAAAACCTAAACATTAATACAAAATATTTAGTAACAATATTAAACTTTACAGAAACAGTTTTAAATATTTACATTTATTTCATTTTGATTAAAATGTAATTATGTTTTTATGGTTTATCGGATGAACTGATGAGTTATTTGTTTGGCAAAGTTTAATTGTTAAGTTAAAATCAAAATAAACTGAATACATATTTAAACAATCAAAACGAAATCATATAAAAATCAAAACGTTTAAAATATCAAGGCAAAATTATTTTTATAATTATTTTCTTAATCTTTAACTTCCGAACTTGTGTTATCTTCCGAAAAACCAGTATTTACCACAAATTTAAAACTTTCCACAACTTCGTCAAATAATCCATCTTTTTCCCACATTTCTTGAGCCAATCGGTTCACATGCTGGCAATATTTTCCAATAATAATGTTTCGAGCCCCACAGAATATATAGTTTTCTTCGTAGTTCTAAACAAAATAAGGATAACCTTAAAACATAAAAATTGCATGAAAATTACATTTTTATTAAAATTCTTGTACATATCTTTATTTCACAAATAGAATATCCAAAGAAGTCTTCAAAAAAACTGATTTTAACAATCAAGAGTAACACAATAAAAAGAATAAGCAATAAAACGCACGCGGAAAATGTCAGCTTTGAACTGTAATAATTTAATTTTAACTGTGAATGTACCACCTTAGAATTCTCAAACATATTTAGACAAATAATTTGCCGCGTCAAAAATTTCAAATACATTATTGTAGTTGACATATTTTCCGACTATCTTGTTTGCTGAATCGAGCTGTACATGCTATCATAACACTTGATGTGTGCTAGAGAAATTATTATTTTTAATATTAAATTATAACTATAAAATATAATAATATTAATTTTTGTAATTGCGTCCATCTCAAATATTGGGTTATATAATTGATGTAATTTTTAAATACAATTACATAGTTGAAAAATTATACTTTGTAAAACCTGTAATAGTGTAATCATAAAATAGTACCATTTGGTCCAGGTAAGTACGTAATGATTATAAATTAAAAAAAAAATGTTATAACTTCTTACAATTGATTTCTCCTTCAATTGTAGTTTCTATTCTATTCAGTCACTGGTTAGCTTTAAAGATTATACAGTAATTCTAACCCATGGTCAACAGTATTTTAGAGGCAGATGGGGGCAAAATCAGTAATTACATTTGTAGTAAATAGATACCAAATGTACTTACGCCAGATTTAACGAGGGAAATGGATAGTATCCATAATTAGAAACCAGCATTTGTTGTGATCTACTCATTAAATTTTTGCCTTTAGATTTTTAGTTATGTTGTTTCATATTAGTTTATTTCTGCAATTCCCTAGTAAAGTACGTTAAGTTGCAGTGAAGGTTTTAGTATAAATGGTGTTAATTATTACTAAATTTTAATTAACCAGTTACGTTTTCAGGTACATAACTTCGTTCAGTGTATCAATTAAACGTATGTAGAGCCCACACCACTAGGAAAACTGCGCTGTTTGCAACTGTAATTGGTTTAACAACTAACCACGTTTAATTCGACATTGAACTTAAACGATATATCCCAGGGTTCCGTTATGAAGTAATCAAAAGTTAAAGACATACCAATCAGTTGCTGGTATATACGAGTACTCAAGTGTCTTACTTGACTTTTTTTGTTAGTGTGCTCATGCTTATGGTTAGTATTTACTTAGTTATAGCTTATATATCTTATTCGTGGACTGTTCAGGAGTCCTTCTCCTCTTCAGCCTTGGTAAATCCATGTTTGTTGGTGTTGCGATGTTTTGGTGTTATTGTATAGTTTACAATCATTATATGTGCTTATTTTTGGTGTAAAAAAAGAAAGGTTTGTTTATTTAATATTTAATAGTGCGTTAATTGGCTTAAATTTATGTATTGTTAAGTGGGGTGTAGTGTCCTTAGTGTGGTTCGTCGTCCGGTTTCTTGCTGGGTCGTCATCGAATAGACGGGGGGGGGGGGGGTGAGGAGCGCATATGTGATGTTGTCCAGGGAATCTTCTATCTCCTCGAGGAGTTATCTAAGGATCGCGGGGGGATGTTTGAATTTCAATTTAAGTTTCCTTCGTGGGAATTGGGAGAAACGGTATTTGTAGGGTGTGGTAAGGATGTCTTTGGCAGGGATAGTGTCGCCGAAGATTCTTTTATGTGCAAAGTTTTTCTGTAGTGTTTGGATTCTGCGTGTGATGGTTGTTATCTTTTTGTGGTGTGTTGTGAGGTCGCTAGGGTACCTGAGAGGTAACCTGTGTATGCGTCTGAGGATTCGGCGTTCACAGGAGGCGATGAAGGAAATGTGATTGGGTTTATATTGGTGTATATTGGTGATCGGAAATCCATAACAGGACGGATGTATGTTTTATAAATGTGTAGAAGTGTTTTGTGGTGGCAACCTCTGATTCTATCCCGGAGGGCGCCCTGTAGGTTTGCGCGGTTCCTAATCCTATTGAGTGTTTTTTTAACATCTGGGAGCTAATTGAGGGTTCTAGTAAATAGGATTCCTAGGTAGGTGATTTCATCTTGGAGTGGGAGTCTTTCTTGATTTAGGGTGAGAGAAACATTTCTGGAGGCTACTTTGGGAAATTATCTTCAGTGTAATTAGGATGGCGGAATAGGATAGTTTGGGTTTTGGTGGAATTGACGGAGACTCTCCACTGGTTAGCCCAGTTGGAGAAGTTCCGCAGGGTTTTCGATATGAGGCGGGAGGCAGTTTCGCTGTTTCGATTAACCGCCCAGAAGTCGGCGTCATCCGTAAACTGCGAAACGACTACTGCGGGTTGTATGACTTCGGGAATGTCGGATGCGAAGATAGCGTACATGATCGGGGCTAAGTCAGAGTCTTGCGGTACGCCTGCTGTAGGTTGAAAAGGATCGGAGAAGGTTTTCCCTATTTTGACTCAAACTGACCGATTGGTCAGGTACGAGAGTAGGAGTTTGGAGAAGAGGTCGAGTCTATTGAGTTTACGCATCTTGTGCATGAAACCGGCGTGCCAGACCCGGTCGAATGCTTGCTTAATGTCTAGAAACACAGCCAGATTACGTTGCTTGTGATTGAATGCCCTGTAAGCAGCTGCAACAAGGGATCGTGACAGGTTCGGTTGGGATGGAAGCCGAATTGGCTGTTGGAAAGAAGGTAGTTGAATTCTAGGTGGTCCCTGAGTCGCCTGGCTAGAATTTGCTCGAAGCATTTTTTGAGGCAACACAGGAGGGAAATGGGTCTACAGGAGGACGGTGAAGTTAGGTCAGCGTGGGGTTTTGGTATCATGACGGTGGCGGCTGATTTCCAATCCGTCGGGAAGTGAGAGAGGGTCAAGCATTTGTTATAAATGTCGGAAAGTATACGGAGAGTGGGTCAGGTAGGTGCCGGATGTGTTTTCTATTTAGGCTGTTATGGGCTGGGGTTGAATTTTTCCCTTTTTTGAAATATGTTTGGATCTGGCGGGCGTGATAGGGGCGTAAAAAGGACTCTCGTTATCGAGTTGGGTTTCAGGAAAGTTAAGGTTGCGAAATTATTCAAGGCGACCCTCGAGGAGTGCCTTGAACCGGTTATCGAACTGGGGATCATCTGGGGATTGAAAAATGGATTGAATGTGGTGACCAAAGAAATCGGCGTTTTCTTGATCGGAGGAGATTATGTTGCTCTGAAGGTCGGTTAGGTGGGATTTTGGGTTTACTTTCCTTCTGGTCAGTCTATCGAACTGTTGCCAGAAGAGTTTACCATTTCTATAATTTAGCTGGGAAGTGGTTTTGGTCCAGGGGTCTTCAGCGTATTTATTGGTTTCTCTTAAGGCATTAAGGCAATTGTATTCGTTCTTGAGAGCCGGATCCCTGGATCGCAAGAATTGACGACATACTCGTCTTTTCTTTTTGATCCAGTTCACAATGTGCTGTGGGAGCGATTTGCGGGAGATTTGACCGCTTCCGTAATTACGGAAGTTAGGTCACTAATGGCTCTCTCGAGATCTTGGTTCGTTTGAAGATTGGGTGTACGAAGGTTGTTGGAGATGTGTTAGAAGAACACATTCCAGTCTGCTCTAGAAAAACTTTTAATTACTGTATATTGAGGAGGTGTAGGGGGAGCTGGACAAAATAAAGTTTTGACCAGTAGTGGTATGTGATCAGATGTGATCGTGGTACCTAGAAAGCACTTACGATCGAAATAGTGGGCTATGGGTTCGGAAACTATGATATGGTGTACTATAGAGGCACTTAAGTGCTCCAAATAGGTTGGTTGAGTGTTGGAGATTCTCAGGAGTGGCAACTGCAACAGAGCGGATGGTAGACTGGTACCGTTTCCATTCGTTGCGGTTTCTCATTGAAGTCAACTAGGATAACAGCATTAGGGAGCCTAGAAGGGTAGATTAAAAGGTCATCTGATAGTGTGTTGTGACCTGACGGGTTGTAATAGGAAATAAATGCTATAGGAGTGGGAAAGTGCACCGTTGCAGCAACGCATTCGGGATGCTGTAGGTGCGCCGGGAGTTAAAAAGGAGTGGAGGGGAACCAGTTTTTAATTAATAGGGCGGCTCCATGTTGGCTATCGTTTGAATAAGTGTGAAAGGGGTTGAAATTAGGGGTGCATCTAAGTGTAAGCTTTGTTTCGGTGAGGGAGAGGATGTGAATATTGTGGGAGTGTAAAAAGTGTTTGATTAAGGGACGTTTCCGACGCACGCCCCTGGAATTAACGGTCCCGGTATGATATCTATTGGGAAGGAGTTAAGTATTGAGTTGGCGGATTACGGCTACCTTCATCCGCGTACCTGATACGCAGACGTTGATACGCCGTTGGAAAAAATTTTGGGAGAGGGATCTAGGGAGCGAAGAACCATGTCCTGTCGGTCAGGGAATGTGCGGAAAAAGGGGTCGGTATCGGGAGTGGGTTTGAGGTGGGCGGGGTCTTCCGAGTCGGACTCTTCGGAAGGCAGGATGGGTTTAAGGGATGCCATCTTCGATGGGGAACTGGCAGGTTCCCGCCGTTTCCGGCACTTAAAGGAATAGGTAGGGTGAACATCCCCGCAGTTGTTACACCTTGGGTTTGCAGAGGATTTTCAGGTTGAGGATTGTGACTTTCGCGACAGTTTGGACAGTGGATCTCGCGGGAAGGACACACTTCCGCGGTATACCCCACCTGCGTGCAGTTAGAACAATACTTTGGGAGAGGTTGTGGGATAACTTACTTGACTTAAGGTTAATGTTCTTTTAGAGCAAATCGAGACAAATTTGAAGTCACCCCTCAAGTCAGCTTCAAGCGGGCTACCGTAGACCCCTGTCCAGCATTCGATAGTTAGGAAGAACCATTAGCCATGTATTCATAACTCCGGGTGTAAAGGAGAGTCTTCTGTACAGGTGAACGATCCGTTACAGCACTACCCTGAAGAAACAATGAAGGAACCAAAACCAAAGCCAATCGAAGAACCTAGAGAATTAACAATTTCAAATACGAGTAGGGGATGAAATATAAAGAATGCAATTAGTTGAATAATCACTGGCAAAGACGTACTACTATTAACATTTTTACTCACCTCCTGGCAAGACGAAATGCATATATTTCTTAACCCTCCTATTATGTTAACATTTTGGTTTCACTTACTGTGTTCGGCTCATTAAGACCCGGGAGCCTACAGCTGATATAACTGTATAACTGTTATTAATAATAAGAAATGAGATGTAGTATTTATTATTTATTACGTTATTTTATTTTTATTACATATTATTATAAATGTTACGTAAAGAACATCTGAAAAGCGTAGTGGTTAGGAATATACATTTATTTGTTAACAGTCTTGACAGTAGTAATATACATGAGCTTTACATAGGTGTTTTGAGCACTTACAACATAGCATATTAGTTTTATTTTCATTTGAAGAGGGACAAAAATTACACGTTTTACGCTTGGTTGTGGTTGATTGTTCCCTTACTTCGGCATTACTTGTTGAAGAAGTGACTTTAAAACCATTTCAGCTGTAGGAATACTTCGAGGGAGGCGTTTTGTTTCTTGTAATAATGGAATGATCAAGGAAATACCCAGTTCTTCAAGACATAGTCGCCGTTTTGTAAGTTTTTCAGCATTCCAGGTTGGAGTTGCTTCGCATCACAGAACATAAGCGTTGTAAACCTCCATGATATAGTAAAAGATAGTCATTGGCCATCTTTTAGTTTGCCGTCTGCATCTGTATGTTATTACTAACTTGTGTAACGTCTCTACAGCACCTTTCGTTAAAATTATCACACGTTACGTTGTGACCTTTTAGACTATAAGTAAGATCTAGCACAATTCTTTTACCTTGATCTCTCTTTGGAGGTTCACCTTTTTTTTCCCCGAGGTAAACTTAAATGTTATGTGTATGAGCAGTTACAGAATCGTATAAAATCCAAATCTTAACTCTGTATTTGGCAGGTTTATTCACGATGTACTGTCTAAAAGGACAACGGCCTCTAAAAGGTATCAGTTGCTCATCCACTGTTACATTTTCGTGAACATTATAGAGCTTAGGTAGAATTGCAACCCATTCATCCCACAAGTCCCGTATGGGAACTAATTTATCAGTTTGGGGTAGTTGTGGTGAGTTTTTTTATCGTCAAAGCGAATTATTCGTGCAATTACATGAAATAGTTGTAGGGACATCGATGCTCTGAATATTGGACGACCTATATTTTCATCCCACAGTCTGACTGTTGCCTCTCGATGAGATTTATACACTCCAGTTAGAAGCAGTAGGCCAAAATATGCTTCTAGTTCAACTAATGTTAGTTCTTGAAACGTGTCGCCACAAAGTCTTTTACCTTCTTAATTTGACATTTTCAAAATTAGATTTACAAGTTTGTGTGTGAAATATAAGAAGAACGCAGACTTTATATCAATTATTCGCGTCGTAACATATCTTGTTGGCCCAGGAATCAAGAAAATAATATTTGCTGCGGATAATCTTCCCGATTGATGTGTCTTTTCATTCCATACTATATTGCCATCTTTTGAAGTTACGTGATTATCCGTATCAGCTTCATCTGAAATCGTACCTTCCACTTCATCATCCGATTCGCTATTATATATCTCGGTTTGATACAAACAGTCTTCTTCTTGTGAAGCATTAGAATGACTATCAGAAACACACAAAGCTTTCACAAGGTCACTATCCGTAAGCACCTATGTACACATTTTCTATTGTTAGGTATTTCTTATTAGAGTATAGCATCGAGTTTGATATTTACTACGAAACTAACACACAGATGCTTACTGGCTGCATTTATGCGCGTAGCCACAGACAAGTCTCAACAGAAATGAATTTGTTTACCGGTACATAACGCATGCAATATGCGCAATAATGTGGCAATATTATGTAAGTTATTTATATTTATGAAAATAAAACAACACCAATAAAATACATTCGTCTATGATAATAATCTGCTTCTCGTTCTTCTAATTTGAACCACACAAATCACCGGGTTATATAGACCCAGACAAAATGAGCGTAACAAATGTATTTAAAAAATACTAATTATAATTTTCCGAACACAATAGGTGCATTAAGAAACTTTATAACCGTATAAAACGAACACTAAATTACTTAGTATAATTTTTTTCCACATGTAACTGTATCAAATAAATTTTATAAAAATTACAGAAATACATTTTCTCAAACATGAATAGTTTCTAGCGACGCATTTTTCCGTGATAAAATGTCACCTTTCTCAATTTTGAATTATTGTGCATTATTACGTGCAATGTTGTCATATTTCCACACTCGTACCCGCGTAAAATGTGTTGCCTACCAACAGGCATAAGAAATTCTAAAATTTAAAAGAAAATAAAAATGCGAAATTAACACGTTACAATCTGAATAACGACTATTTTATAAGAAAGTATGTAGACATATTTAAAAAATAGTATATTATATATAGAGGGACCAAAGTGCAGCATTTAATCCCGAGAGTGGGGTGTTTCCTTGAGGGCGAAGCCCGAGGGTAACAACCACTCAAGGGATTTAGGCACTTTGGTCCCGAAGTATATACTCTATTTTTTGCACTTCCAAGGTATTTATTTTTTATGTACAATAATTCCAAATTTGTTCGTGTCAATGTGACAAATTTGTATAAAATTATCTAGAAATCTTGCTATTTGAAAAAAAAACAGTCGGTTAGCATGGGAATTAGTAAACAGCGGTAGCCATATTTGAAAAAATTTTTACAAAAGGGTAATAAATATGTACGACGAATTTGATCTAGAAAAAGCCGCTGAAGAGGGTGTAGAAGACTTACTGCCTCGTAAAATTTGCGATAAAGAGTATGATATATTTTTAAAGTGGTGCTGTGAAAAGAAAATTACAAATTTTAACGAAGATGTTTTGCTGGTATTTTTTAATGAAAAGGTAAACAAATTTGCTGTTTCTACATTATGGGCCCAGTATACAATGTTAAAAACTATGCTTAACGTTAAACATAATGTTGATAGAAGTAAATTCCGCAAATTGACGAAACTTCTGAAAAGGAAAAATTTTGGTTACAAAGCGAAGAAGTCAAAGGTACTAACTATAGAACAGATTGATACGTTTCTAAAGGAAGCTTCAGATGACACATTTTTAATGACAAATGTGAGTATGTCCAAAAATCATTGTACCTATTTTTAAAAATGATTTTTTTTTGTAGGTAGCACTCATATTTGGTGTGGCAGGGGCTTGTAGAGGACTTGAATTAGTCGAATTGTCAATTAATGATGTGACTGATTTGGGCAACATTAGAGCTACCAAAAATGGAACAGAGAGGAACTTCGTTGTAAAAGATTCAGATAAAACTGTCATTAGTTATACAAAATCTGCAAGAAATATACGTCATTGAGAAAAGCAGAAACTCCCCATTCAAGAGTTTTTGTTCGTTACGTTAACATGCAGTGTACAGTGCAACCTGTAGGAAAGAATATATTTGGAAAATTGCCCCAGAAAGTTTCAACATTCTTAAACCTACCAGATGCGTTGTCATATACAGGACATTGTTGGCGGCGAACCTCTGCATCTCTACTAGCTGATTCAGGTGCGACTGTTGACGTTTTAAAAAGACATGGGGGATGGAAGTCTACAACTGTTGCAGAAGGGTATGTGCAAAACTCCCTGAATAATAAGAACCTTATCGCCGAAAAAATTTTTGGAGATGGAGGTGATCAAAAAACACCAGCTACCTCACTCCCAGGACCCTCGTGCCAATCTGAACAGCCTACAGGCACTGATTCATTTGGAAATGCGTTCAACCTTACATCCAGCAGTATCGTTTCGGAAATCAATCGTCCGATATTTATTAATTGTAATAATTAGACCTCGGATTTCTAAGCACAAATAATTCCAGAAATAATCATTCAATATGCATTCTAAAATTGTTAAAATAAGCACAAATAAACGTTTATATGCAACAATAAGCATTTCTTATGCACCAATAAAAAATTGAGTTATTTATTTCCAGAGTAAAGGCAATAATGGGTTTTAAAAAATAAAAACAACAGTAAAGTAGTTCATGTATTTATTTATGGAACAATATATATTTAAATAAAATACAATGTGCCCTAATGTTCTAAAAGTAACATAAAACGATTAACCCCTAACAACTACGAGGTTTTTTTAACGACTAAACTCATAAAAAAATTAATGGTAATTTGAAAAGCAATACGTAATTAATACTTTTTCTAAATTTTCTGAAGTAAAACTTCTTCACTTTTCATTGAAAATTAATTTATAGGCAGAAGATGATCTTTCAACCTCTACCGATGTTAACGGTGCAAATTTAAAAAAACTGCACTAGTTCCAGGGGAATATTACTGGGGGAATCAAAATTCCCTTCCCCTGATAGTATTTTATCAATGACATCCAAAGTATGGTATCCAAGATTTTTATTAATAACGAAAGCAAATTTGCTTTTAACAATTTCCGCAGTTTTTCTGTTTGAACTTTCTATTTCGGTTTTGAGAGTTCTACTATATTTAAACTATCATTAAGGGAAAGATGGGAATTTTCTAGTTTTTTAATTGATTCTGCAACGCATAAAAAGTTGCTGGAGATATATACAGTATCCTTATACAAATTCTTGTCTTTCACAAGACGTTTTGCAGTTTGAATGGAAATTGCGTCAGTTTCGTCAAAATCATTAATTAGTTCTGCTATATCGTTAAAATGGTTTGCATAAAAGTCTACTGCTTTTAACCAAGTACCCCATCTTGTAATAATAGGTTCTGGGGGTAATAATAAATTGGGCAATTTAGATTTATAGTGAGCTATGCGCGTGGGTGCTTCAAGAAATATTTTTTTAATTACAGCAATGAAAGTATTAACGCTTGGATATGAATCCCTAATAGTTTCTGCTATTCGGTGAAGACCATGTGCTAGACACGTAACATGTACTAAGTTAGGGTAAAATGTTTTCAGTCATTTTCCTGCAGCTACCATGTAAGCTGCGGCATCTGTGTACATGAATACAACATTTTTGTCGTTAAACTCCGTGGGGAATAGAAATCTTATGCAGGAATTCACAAAATAAGCTACCGTATTGCTATTCGTTTTTTCTAAGATTTTAGAACATACCAAATATGATCTTATTGAATCGAATTTGCTTAATTTGCCTACTATAAAATTGGCAACGTAATTTCCTACGGCATCAGTAGTTTCGTCAACTGAAAACCAAATTGGATGTCCTGATACGTCTTCTCGTATTTGCTGTATGGCAGAATTATAGCAAACATCCATATAGTTTTTTCTTAATGTTGATTCCGTAGGAATACTGCGATCACAATATTTTTCCAAAAATGTTTTAAAAATTGGATTTTCAACAGCTTTCCACGGGATATTTGCAGCGATTAAAGCACGACACAAATCTTCAGAAAAACCATTTGTTTTCTCAGTTGAATTGGTTAAAAATGTTTGTTTTAATGATTGTTTTCGAGCAACACTGGCCTGATGGAAAGATGTTTTAACGTGTTGTTGAATTTGATGTTTTTTGTTGCTCGATACCTTGAAATACACAAAAATGCATTATTATTTAATATTAAATTTATTTGTTTATTATTCGAACAAAACTTATGACCGAAATTGTGTAATTAAAATTAAGATTGCGTTAGATACTTACTTCTTTGTTGCAAACATTACAAAATATGACGTCACCATCAGATGAAAAGCAGTTGTAGTCTCTTAACCACTGTTTAATTAGCACACTTTTTGGAAGTTTATTCTTTCCCATTTTTGTTTTTTAACAACCGAAAGTTATAGTTTAATTATCTAGTAATCAGTTGAATTTAATTAGAATTAATTTCATTTGCTGTTACAAAGTGCATTGAAGCAGCAACAGCAAGTAGTCACTACCAAATGTATATGAAAATTCAAACTGAGAATGTTTTTGAAGTAGAAGGGATAGATAACCACATGTTTTAGGGCTGCTTGACCATTCGGCACCTACAAAGCATAAGGCGATCACGCGCTGTACACTTGTTTACGCTGCTGACTCTTGGTTTTGAATATACTTGATTTGTAAACAAACATCTGTGCCTACTTAAAATACACAATTCTCGAAAATCTTAACAAGTAAGCAGTCGGCTTACGACATAGTTAATCTCTAGAGCGGTAGCTTATTGTATCTGTCGTGTTTATTTAAAAACTTTACAAAAACGCATTGTTAAACACCAAAATAAGCAGAATAAGCATAAATAACTTTAGCTCATTTTCCATCAAATTGTCTACCTAATACACACAAATAAGCATTTGCTTAGAAATCCGAGATCTAGTAATAATGTTAATGTTAATGTTTCGTAAAAAAATTAATAAAAAATATTTGAAGTTTGACATCTGCCAATGTACTCTCAAGGGGGTTCAGTCCATATCTAATCCCTAGGGAGTAAATGACCCACTTTAGTCCCTGTAGACAGAGACTAAAGTATCCAGTTAAGTCTCGGAAGTGCAAAAAATTAATTTTACGTTAACTTTTCTTTTAAAATTGCGTAATATAAAGCAAACTGAGTCTAAAAATTAATTAAATTGGATTGGAAATAGTGCTGTATTACTGGTATTGTATAGAAGCGGGCGGATTTGGAATATTATTAGGTTAGCATCCATATTTCTATTAACGTCTGTCTGACTTGAAGTTTTAAACGTCCATCTGATAGATTATTGTTTGTATTTTTACAATTTTGCCTATTTTGGTTATGAACGTATCAAAAAAGAGGATGCTAATTATCTTAAAAAATTGTTATTAAAATTATTTCATTTCTTTCAATTTCCATTTTGTAGGTTGGAAGGTCGTGAAGTGTTCCACACACAACAAAGATTAATTTTGTTTCTATCATTTAATTAATTCCTACACAAGTAACATAAAGCTTTACCTAGATGTAAAAACAATAAAAGAAGGTATAAGAAAATGAAATGTAGTTAAAACAGATTTAATTCTGAAAAGATTTTCATTATTCGTATATCGTAGCGGTTAGCAATTAATTATATCCCCTTATTTCTTAGCGTTTAACCTTTTTGTCATTAACGTACTGGATAGAGATTTTTAAGATAATTAGTTTCTTCCGTCGTTGCCACTTCTAGCATTACTATATCTAACAAAAGCTTGTTGCCAAAAGCAAAAACGTGAGATACTCAATGAGTAATTACGTTAAAAGCAATTATCTAATTCTACCCCCTATTAACCGATTTTTCCCACCTCTATTATACGTCACTTTCAACAATTACATCTCTCTCTCTCTCTCTCTCTCTGGGTTTAAAGTAGCGAAAGCAATTAATTATATTTTAATTTTAGAAAAAGCCGCTGCTAAGGAAATAACAAAATATTTCTTTAGACAAAAGATATGTAGATTAGCGTAATACTTCTTGGAAATCTCCTTTTGATGAAACCATTGACCTGAAAGATAAAATGTGTTCTGTAAAACGCTTGAAAATTCTTTGTGTTGAAATTCTGAAATATGAATGTGGTTATTAAATGTCAGGTTTCGTAATTTATATAAATGTGTTAAGTAATTAATAATGTAAACATTTTTATAGCATATTTGACAAACTGTAACTTTGAGTTTAGTTAAATTTAATTAAATTAAAGTTTTTTTAGAATATACTAGGCACATACAATTTGAATAGAATTATGTACTTGATGTGCATGATAACACATTTTCCAAATAATTTGATTATTATTCAAAGCGTTGATTTAAACCAGATGTATCAATTATTAAAGGTATGGATTTCTCCGTTTGTTGATAGTTATCCAAATATTAGTTTAATAGATATAGCCATGGATTAATTTAAATGTCCGTACTTTATATCGTTCGATACTACTGTAAATATATCTATAGTCTGTCCAATCCTCTAAATTAAGTACGGGTTCTTATGGAGTAACTCTCTCTTTTACTATCTTTAGTCATTGCTAAATAACGGTATCCTTCTTCATAGCGATGTTGTCAAGCGTAAAATTTAATTTAATAACCAATCAATATCCGTGTACTGTTAAATTTATTGCTGCTTCCTCTACGATATTTATTGAATTAAGCTAATTCCATTTATTAAAAACCGTTCTTTTCAGAACGCCTACATCTCATTCACGAGTCTTATAAGGTAATGATGAATAATTTCTAGAATTGTATGATTGCAGTTATTTTATAGAATTTTGTATTATGTGGAGATGGAAGCTGAATGTGGTCCTGCAACCATAAAATGACAGAGTGGAAAACACTTCAGCGGTAAGGAAAAATGCCTCATTATGAATGTACTCAATCATTTCTTGGCCACAATGAACGTTAGTGAAGCTGTTACAGAATCCAGAAAAGCTTTATGTTGCACAGAGCGTAGTATCTATGCTATCAAAGAGGAAGACTAAACAGGAGCAGTAGCTAGTCCGAAAAAACGCATGAAACGAGAAGGTGCACAACTCAATGATCATCTTCATATATATGACCTGAATATACAGTCAATTATTTGACGTAAAGTGCACATTTTTTTTATTGAGAACATACCACCAACGATGAACAGTATACTTTCTTCCATTAATAGTGATAACGATCTACCAAATTTTAAATGCAGTACACTATTCAGCCTCTTGAAAGATATGGGTTTTGAGTTTCAAAAGATGACATTAAAATACGGAGCCAACAATATTTAAGATGCATAAGAAAGTTCCGAGAAGAAGATACTTAATCTTTTTATTCGATCTCTAATTGCATGTTTATAAAATAATGTCGTATTTCGCATAATTAACAATGTTCACTTTTTAGGTAAATATACACCGATGAATCGTGGGTTAACGTGGAGCACACAGTTAGTGAGACTTGGTGTGACACCACTATTGAAAGTGAACGGCAGGCATTCGTTCAAGGGCCCAGTATAGGTTTAGAATCACCAAGTGGTTTTCGACCCCGATTTTCCTTAGTTCATGCTGGTGAACTTACTTTCCTCTGCAAAAATAACACAGCCGATGTGCCCAATCAAATGGATGCAGACGCTTACGAGAAGTGGTTTATCAATCGACTCATTCCAAATATACCACCAAATGCAATTACCGTTATTGACAATACTTCTTATCCACAGCAGGAAGGTAGAGAAGATTCCAACAATGGCGTGGTGCAAAGAACAGGTTGTAGATTGGCTTAGTAAGAAAGAAATACCCTTTGAAGCGAGACCTATTGGTTACTGTAACACAAGTGAGGCGAATGCCATTTTCAGGAAATCTTTGACGTGTATTTTTACAACGAAAATTTGAGAGGTTTAAAATAGTTGATTGTTGCGATTTATGATTACAAATTTAATTTCTAGGAGAAAATTATCTTGAGATATTAAACACTCGAATTCAACCCCGTTTAAATCTAGAAAGGGAAAATGTATGGTACCAACAAGACGGTGCGTCCCCTCACAACACCAACGCTGTTTCCATGAAACTTGATGAAATTTTTGAAGATCGTTGGTTTGCCAATAATGGTCCCTTTCCATGGCCACCTAGGTTTACCTGATCTTACGCCAATGGATTTTTATCTATGGTGTCGAATTAAAAATATTGTTTATGCTACACCACTAACGACTAAAGAAAATTACATTGCAAGAGTGCAAAATGCCTTCAATTCTCTTTCTCCACAAGAAATTCAAAGGGATACAAATGAAGCCGGGCAACATTTTCAACATTTATTGTAAATTAATTTACATTTGATCACGAGCAAGAAATACTAAATAAGCGACTTTATCGTGTAAGAATGCACTGATATATGATAAGTATGTAGTTACTACCTCCGCAGTAAAAAGTAGTTTTTTCGATTTACTCATAAAGTATTAAATTTTTACACTTATGTTGTATATCGAATTTGAAAAAAATGACTTAGAAAATTTCTATTTGGCAAAAATGACTTTTGAATCACAAAATTATCAATTTTTATAATTTTTTGCAATAACTTTTTGAAATATTTTTCTTTATTTCAATTCTCAATTATTTGGTTTCCATGGTGACCACGAACAAGGAATACTAGATTTAAGTATGTAGCTCATTTTTATCACAATTTTAAAATTGGGACTTTTTTGATAATAAGTATGAACCGTTACGTTTAGGCAAATAAAGTTTTAAACAAACTTACCTTAATTTTTGACGTTAAATCGATCTGAGTAGTAAAAAATATGGGTTTCCATTTGATTTCTTTGAGTAACTTGCATTTTTTGGTAGTCAAGTTTAGACATTCATAATTTTACTTTTATGAAAAATACAAATGTCATTTTTTGCAGACTGTTGCAATAAACCTTTGCCTACAACACCTCAAAGTTTTATTCAAATTGTTTGACAGGAACAGAACAATTAACGAGTTATTACTAAGACCGCATCTGTCAATTTTTTTAGAAAAATGTTTTTTTTAAAACGACTGAAATTTCGTATCTAGTTTATTTAACAAACTTACCTTAAAATTCGACATAGAATCCAAAAATGTATTAGTATACGGGGTTTTCCATTTAAAATCAGCGACTAAGTACCGACTTCCGGTATAACCGGAAGTGGTACGAACGTGAACATATTTTAGATGAGTTAGCCCTAACATCATTACCCTGTCACCAAATTTTCAAATTTATAGTAAGTTTGGTCTAGCAGATACTCATAGGATCAGCTCCCAAAGGCGGACCCTGTATACAAAACTGCCTTTTTCAAAACTACCAATCTTTATCAAATAATTACAAGGTAGGTACATTGCAACAACAAATTCATGTTTTATAACTTCACCGTATAATGTTGTACGCTATGCCTTTTTCTCTAAAAGAAAATAAATTTTGTTTGCAATCCTATTTCCCTAATGGCAATAAAGACGAGAATGGAGCATGGGTATATTCAATTCGCTTAGGAAAGAAGCGTATCCTGACAACGGTGCCGATTAAGATATTATAAGCCGCCAAGTTTGTCGTGTAATTGAGCGATTTAATAATACAGGAAGCGTTGCTAAGGAGCAAGTCGTAAAAGATGTTCGTGCTCGTCTTGAGCAAAGTCCCCAAAAGCCACTGCGATAGTTGTCGCAACAAATTGGCTTGCCATATGGAACATGTCAAGAGCAAATTTTATTTCTATCCGTACAAAATAAGGGTATTACAAGAACTTCATCATCCCGAGATTCAAAACCGTATAAATTATCGCAATTGGTTAAATGCACATCTGCGAGACGACGACTTGTTGGATAAACGTTATTTCTCCGATGAGGCATGATTTCACTTAAGTGGCTACAGCAATTTACAAAACTATCGAAATTAGAGTGCAGAAAACTTCCATGTCTATCAGGAAGCTCCTCTTTGTTTCAGCATGACAATGCAACTGCACATACAGCTGCAAAAACAACAAGATTTGTACAGCAGTACTTTGATGACCGAATGATTGGAAGAAACCTCCAAGATCAACGGATCTAACGGCCTTGGATTACTTTCTATTTGGTCATCTGAAAAATGTAGTTTATAGAAATGATTTGCATACACTTGTCGAATTACTTGCAGCTATACCGGGTGGTGAATGGTCGAACGCACCATTGGAAATCCATTGGGTAATCACAAACTCTCGAATTCCTGCTTCCCTAATTATTTTAGATAAAACCTCTACAGGAACTTTTCTTTAAAGAATGGATTTCTCTATCAGATGAAACTATTACAAATATTTTACAACTTACGCTAATTTCAAAAATTATGTACCATTCCTGCACAGCATCAGGATAGTAATGAAATGTCAGGATTACATTTCCTTTCAAAATTATTATAAATATTGTCATGCTACCCGCCTGTTAGTCATAACAATAGACTTAAAAAGAAAGAATAGAAAATGTAAAAATGTTTTATTCCGGCAATAGAATGTGCACAGTAAGTGCGTCATTTAGCGCGAAATATCCAAACCGCCCAATTCCAAGCCGTACTACAATTGGAATAATTATTACCAAATTCCAAAATAGTGGAATGGTGCCTCCTTTGTGTAAATGCGACAATAATTATGAAGCCAATATTCAAAGAGATGTGTTTGAAAATGAAAATACTACAAATGTGTTAACTGCAATTGTTGAAAATCCTGGTATACGTTCTCGAGAAATTGCGAACCAGTTTGGAATGCATAATACAACCACATTAAAAAAGATTAGTTTCCATTCGTACAAACATCAGTGTCACCAGGAGTTGCGTGAGTGGGATCCTGAGAGGAGAGCAGAGTTTTGTTATGAGATGCTGGAGAAGGCTAGTTCAGACCAACAATTTTTACAGAACATTTATTTTATGGATGAATGTACGTTTACGTGCAAAATCATAGGATTTGGTCAACAAAAAGACCTGAAATCGTTGTTGAAAGCCGATCTTAATTTCGTCAAAAAATGAATGTTTGGGTAGGAATATTCCGACAACATATTATTGGACCTTTTTTTTTTAGAAAAATCTACGCGCGGTTAGGTTTTTGGATTTGCTGCAAGAGCAAATTTTACCGGCTCTAGCAGAAGTAGCTCCCGCGGAAGAAGAAATTTAGTTTCAAATGGATGGTTGTACTGCTCAAAACAGCCGAGAACTTAAAGACTTTGCTAATAATTGCTTTAATAACTGTGTGATCGGACCAAATTGTGCAATTAAGTGGCCTCCAATATCTGGAGAACTTGCCCCAAATGCCT
The DNA here is from genome assembly GCA_036346205.1 of Vesta saturnalis. NCBI lineage: Eukaryota > Metazoa > Arthropoda > Insecta > Coleoptera > Lampyridae > Vesta > Vesta saturnalis. Next base: position 1,293,064 of record JARFJB010002121.1, read on the forward strand.
ATTACCTCTGGCTATAATTTTCACTTCTGAAGGGTTTTCAGACTTACAGGTTTTAAACACACGCATCCGCGAAAAATGCTCTAAATAACGCCTCGCATTTTTGCCAATCTTAGAAAAGAATTTTATGATAGATTAGGATATTGCTTAGCGCAAAATGTGTCTTATTTGAGCATTCTCTATAATTTTTGTAATTTCTAATTCTTAATTATTATTGATATTTATACTAGGATTTTAAAGAACTGCAATTAAAAATTATTATTAATTTTATTAGATACATAAATAAACAGTTTACCTCGAGTAGGATTTGTACCAACGACCTGTACTTTGCTAGAATACAGGTCGTAGGTTCAAATCCTACTCGAGGTAAACTTTGTATTTATGTATTTAATAAAATTAATAATAATTTTTAATTACATATTTACTTTAAACATATTTGTTCATAAAAAAAAACTTATAATAATTTAATATTAGCCAAGTTGCTGTAGTGTGTGTGAATCATTGCGATATTGCGGGCTCACATTCCATTAATATAAGTAATGTGATTGTTATCTCACTAAATTTAGAATTTACATCAGTTCTACATACATAAAGACAAAATTTACATCGACTGGGATTTGTACTTCGATAGCTCAGTTGGTTAGCGCGGTACTCTAGCAAACTACAGGTCGTAGGTTCAAATCCTACTCGAGTTAAACTTTTTATTTATGTATTTAATAAAATTAATAATAATTTTTAATTACATATTTACTTTGAACTTATTCGTTCATAACAAAAACTAATAATTTAAAGAAGTGCAGTTAATGTATTTGTAATATTTTCATTTTTAAACACATTTCTTTGAATGTTAGCTTCATAATTTTTGGCACAATTAAACAAAGGAAGCAACGTTCCACTATTTTCATATTTGATAGTAGTTCTTCAGTAAATAGTTTTGGTTAGTTTTTTTAGACAATTAAATCTAAATTATTTATTAACCTGTTTGAAAGATTGGGTCATTTTATGCTGTCCTGATGCTATACAGAAATGGTACATAATTTTCGTAATCTTTGAAATCGGCGTAAGCTGTAAAACATTTTTAATAGTTTCATCTGATTCAAATCTTTAAAGAAAAGTTCCTGTAGAGTTTTTATCTAAAATAATTAGGGAAGCAGGAATTCGAGAGTCTATGATTTCCCTTTGGATTGCGTCCGACCATTCACCACCCGGTAGAAGGGGCTGTACACAACTTATCGCAACAACAATTGGAGGCAGTTTTTGAAAGCATGAAAAGGAGAATGGATAATATGCGACTGACGAGTGTTACCCAGTACATAATTTATGAAAGAATCTTAATCACGTTTCAATTACCAAATTGTTTCTTTGTGTAATTTCGAATAAATTTAGCAGCATTTAAACATTAAAAGGTGTGTTAATTTTATTTAATATTTGTAAGGTTATGTTTATATTGGTTAGTATTGTGCAGTACCATATGAGAGGCAGCAAATGGTTACTAACATCACGTTTCATAAGAGCGGCTGTATCAACGATTAATGACACCTTTGTAGTTTTTGTACACACACCCACAATATTAAACATAAAGAGGTGTCACAGGTAATCTTTACTTATTGTGTACAAAATGAAATATAGTTACCTACCACAACAAAGTTTGTAACTATGTGGATTTGTATTAAGTTAAGGTATTATTCATACTATGAATAAAGCTGACCTAACAATCGATAATTTTGGATCAATACTGTCGATGGGGTTACGTTAACTACCTTTGACCTAATCACAATAAAATTTAAATACAACTATTTCAATATAGCATACACAAAATCATAATAGTAATGAGAATGCAGATAAAATATTTGGCACGACGACACACAAAATTGGACGACACGACAACACTTCAAACTTTTTTTGGTAAAGTCGTTCCTTCGTGATCCATTAGGTAAGCT